>CM031621.1:45130617-45148117 GCA_018398815.1 Conus ventricosus | reverse complement strand
ATAACAGTGATATAAACAGGGCGTGAGAAGTTCTGAATCATATATAGCAAGTGAAGCGAAAGGTGTAGAAAAATCAAACAAGTTAGATGATGATATTAAAACCCAAGTTGAAGCAAATCAGCCGTCAAATGACCACCACAAAAATTACAACAACAAGCCTTGACCTCATGGTCTTCCACGCATAAACGGGCGTCAGCAAGCAATCAACAACAGAAGGGAAACACGCAATGGGGAATAACAAAGTTGGGCAAACAACTCCCAATCACCGGGATGACTGAGTTACGCCCTTGAACACAACCATTTTTTCCCCCCTTCGTTTCTGGGTGAGACCTTCCGGTGTATAGGTAACAGTAGACCTTCCGGGTGTGTAGGAAGCAGTAGACCTTCCCGGGGGTTGGAAACAGTAGACCTTCCGGGTTTTGTTGGAACAGTAGACCTTCCGGTGTGTTGGTAACAGTAGACCTTCCAGTGTGTGGTAACAGTAGACCACCTTCCGGTGTGTAGGACAGTAGACCTTCCGGTGTTTGGTAACAGTAAAAGACTTTCCGGTGTGTAGGTAACAGTTGACCTTCCAGTGTGTAGGAAACAGTAGACCTTCCCGGGGTGTAGGTAACATTGACCTTCCAGTGTAATGATAACAGTAGACCTTCCGGTGTGTTGGTAACAGTAGACCTTCCGGTGTGGTTGGTAACAGTAGACCTCCCAGTGTGTTGGCAACAGTAGACCTTCCGGTGTGTTGGTAGAGTTGAAGACCTTCCGGTGTGTTGGTAACAGTAGACCTTATGCTGTGTTGGTAACAGCAGACCTTCCGGTTTGTTGGTAACAGAGCCCTTCGGGTATGGTAACTGTAACCTTCCGCTGTGTTGGTAACAAAGACCTTCCCCTGTGTTGGTAACAGTAGACCTTCCGCTGTGTTGGTAACAGTACAAACCCTTTCCCGGGGTGTTGGTAACAGTAGGAGACCTTGCGGTGTGTTGGTAACAGTAGACCTTCCCCTGTGTTGGTAACAGTAGACCTTCCGGTGTGTTGGTAACAGTAGGAACCCCCGTGTGTTGGTAACAGTAGGAGACCTTCCGGTGTGTTGGTAACAGTAGGAGACCTTCCCAGTGTGTTGGTAACAGTAGGAGACCTTCCCATTTTGGGTTTGGGAACAGTGGTAGACCTTCCCAGGTGTTGGTAACAGTAGGAGACCTTCCGGGGTGTTGGTAACAGTAGGAGACCTTTCGGTGTGTTTGGTTTAAAAAGTAGGAGACCTTGCGGTGTGTTGGTTTAAAAGTAGGAGACCTTGGGTGTGGTTGGTAACAGTTTGGAGACCTTCCCGGGGTGTTTGGTAACAGTAGGAGACCCTTCCCCGTGTGTTGGTAAAAAGTAGGAGACCTTTCCCCGTGTGTTGGTAACAGTAGGAGACCTTGCGGTGTGTTTGGGAACAGTAGGAGACCTTCCCAGTTGTGTTGGTAACATAGGGGACCTTGCGGTGTGTTGGTAACAGTAGGAGACCTTGGGGGTGTGTTGGTAACAGTGGAGACCTTGCGGTGTGTTGGTAACCCGTAGGGAGACCTTCCGGTGTGTTGGTAACAGTAGAGACCTTCCCAGTGTGTTGGTAAAAAGTAGGAGACCTTCCGGTTTTGTTGGTAACAGTAGGGGGCCTTGCGGTTTTTGTTGGTAACAGTAGGAGAACCTTCCGGTGTGTTGGTAACGTTTGGAGACCTTCCCGTGTGTTGGTAAAATTTGGAGACCTTCCGGTGTGTTGGTAACAGTAGTGGACCTTCCCAGTGTGTTGGTAACAGTAGGAGACCTTGCGGTTGTTGGTAAACAGTAGGAGACCTTCTGGTGTTGGTAACAGTAGGAGACCTTCCAGTGTGTTGGAAACAGTAGGAGACCTTCCGGGGTGTTGGTAACAGTGTAGACCTTGCGGTGTGTTGGTAACAGTAGGAGACCTTCCGGTGTGTTGGTAAAAGTAGGAGACCTTCCGGTGTGTTGGTAAACAGTAGGAGACCTTCCCGTGTGTTGGTAACAGTAGGAGACCTTGCGGTGTGTTGGTAACAGTAGGTAGAACCTTCCAGTGTGTTGGAACAGTAGTAGACCTTCCCAGTGTGTTGGTAACAGTGGGAGACCTTCCCATGTGGGTTTGGGACAGCGGAGACCTTCCGTGTGTTGGTAACAGTAGGAACCTTGCGGTGTGGGGGTAACAGTAGTAGACCTTACCAGTGTGTTGGTAAAAAGTAGGAGACCTTGCGGTGTGTTTGGTAACAGTAGGGGAACCTTCCAGTGTGTTGGTAACAGTAGGAGACCTTCCGGTGTGTTGGAAAAAGTAGGAGACCTTCCGGTTGTGTTGGTAACAGTAGGAGACCTTCCGGTGTGTTGGGAACAGTTTGGAGACCTTGCGGTGTGTTGGTAACAGTAGGAGACCTTCCGGTGTGTGGTAACAGTAGAAGACCTTCCGCTGCGTTGGTAAACATAGGAGACTTTCCCAGTGTGTTGGTAACAGTAGGAGACCTTCGGGTGTTGGTAACAGTAGGAGACCTTCCCGGGGTGTTGGTAACAGTAGGAGAACTTCCGCTGTGTTGGTACAGTAGGAGACCTTCCGGTGTGTTGGTAACAGTAGACCTTCCTGTGTGTTGGTAACAGTAGGAGACCTTCCGGGGTATTGATAACAGTAGACCTTTTGGTGTGTTGGGTAACAGTAGACCTTCCCTTGTTGGTTTACATAGACTCCCCAGTGTGTTGGTAACAGAGACCTTCCGGTGTGTTGGTAAAAGTAGAAGACCTTCCGGTGTGTTGGTAACAGTAGACCTTCTGCTGTGTTGGTAACAGCAGACCTTCCGGTGTGTTGGTAACAGAGCCCTTCCGGTGTATTGGTAACAGTAGACCCTTTCCGCTGTGTTGGGGAAAAAGTAGACCCTTCCGCTGTGTTGGAACGTATACCTCCCCTGTGTTGGTAACAGTAGACCTTCCGGTGTGTTGGTAACAGTAGGAGACCTTGCGGTGTGTTGGTAACAGTAGGAGAAACCCTTCCGGTGTGTTGGTAACAGTAGGAGACCTTCCCGTGTGTTGGTAACAGTAGGAGACCTTCCAGTGTGTTGGTAACAGTAGGAGACCTTCCGGGTGGTTGGTAACGTAGGAGACCTTGCGGTGTGTTGGTTAACGTAGGAGACCTTGCGGTGTGTTGGGAACAGTAGGAGACCTTTTCCCCGGGTGTTGGTAACAGTAGGAGACCATGCGGTGTGTTGGTACAGTAGACCTTCCCCTGTGTTGGTAACAGTAGACCTTGCGGTGTGTTGGTAACAGAAGGAGACCTTCCGGTGTGTTGGTAACAGAAGGAGACCTTCCCAGTGTGTTGGTAACAGTAGGAGACCTTCCGGTGTGTTGGTAAACAGTAGGAGACCTTGCGGTGTGTTGGTAACAGTAGGGACCTTCCGGTGTGTTGGTAACGTGGGAGACTTTCCCAGTGTGTTGGTAACAGTAGGAGACCTTGCGGTGTGTTTGGGAAACAGTAGGAGACCTTGCGGTGTGTTGGGAACAGTAGGAGACCTTCCAGTGTGTTGGTAACAGTGGTAGACCTTCCCAGTGTGTTGGTAACAGTAGGAGACCTTGCGGTGTGTTGGTAACAGTAGGAGACCCTCCCAGTGTGTTGTAACAGTAGGAGACCTTCCGGTGTGTTGGTAAACAGTAGTGGACCTTCAGTGTGTTGGTAACAGTAGGAGACCTTGCGGTGTGTTTGGGGAACAGTAGGAGACCTTCTGGTGTGTTGGTAACAGTAGGAGACCTTCCAGTGTGTTGGTAACAGTAGGAGACCTTCCGGTGTGTTGGTAACAGTAGTAGACCTTGCGGTGTGTTGGTAACAGTAGGAGACCTTTCGGTGTGTGGGTAACAGTATAGACCCCTTTCCAGTGTGTTGGTTAAAAGTAGGAGACCTTCCGGGTGTTGGTAACAGTAGGAGACCCTTTCCCGGGGTGTTGGTAACAGTTGGAGCCTTTCGGTGTGTTGGTAACAGTAGGAACCTTGCGGGGGTGTTGGTAACAGTAGGAGGACCTTCCGGGGTGTTGGAACAGTAGGAGACCTTCCGGTGTGTTTGGGAACAGTAGGAGACCTTCCGGGTGTTGGGAACAGTAGGAGACCTTCGGTGTGTTGGTAACAGTAGGAGACCTTCCAGTGTGTTGGTAACAGTAGGAGACCTTCCGGTGTGTTTTGGGAACAGTAGGAGACCTTCCCCGTGTGTTGGTAAACATAGGAGACCTTCCAGTGTGGGGTAACAGTAGGAGACCTTGCGGTGTGTTGGTAACAGTAGGAGACCTTGCGGTGTGTTGGTAACAGTAGGAGACCTTCCCGTGTGTTGGTAACAGTAGTAGACCTTCCGCTGCGTTGGTAACAGTAGGAGCTTTCCCAGTGTGTTGGTAACAGTAGGAGACCTTCCGGTGTGTTGGTAACAGTAGGAGACCTTCCGGTGTGTTGGTAACAGTAGGAGACCTTCCGCTGTGTTTGGGAACAGTAGGAGACCTTCCGGTGTGTTGGTAACAGTAGACCTTACTGTGGTTGGTAAAAAGTAGGGGACCTTCCGGTGTATTGATAACATAAGGGCCTTCTGGTGTGTTGGTAAACGTAGACCTTCCGGTGGTTGGTAACAGTAGGGCCCCCCCAGTGTGTTGGTAACAGTAGACCTTCCGGTGTGTTGGTAAAGATTAGAAGACCTTCCGGTGTGTTTGGGACAGTAGGACCTTCTGCTGTGTTGGTAAACCCCGACCTTTCCGGTGTGTTGGTAACAGAGCCCTTCCGGTGTTTGGTAACTGTGACCTTCCGCTGTGTTGGTAACAGTAAAACCTTCCCCCTGTGTTGGTAACAGTACCTTCCACTGTGTTGGTAACAGTGACCTTCCCGGGGTGTTGGTAACAGTAGGAGACCTTGCGGTGTGTTGGTAACAGTAGGAGTCCTTGCGGTGTGTTGGTAACAGTAGGAGACCTTCCGGTGTGTTGGTAACAGTAGGAGACCTTCCCAGTGTGTTGGTAACAGTAGGAGACCTTCCGGGTGTTGGTAACAGTAGGAGACCTTCCCAGTGTGTTGGTAACAGTAGGGACCTTCCGGTGAGTTGGTAACAGTAGGAGACCTTGCGGTGTGTTGGTAACAGTAGGAGACCTTGCGGTGTGTTGGTAACAGTAGGGGACCTTCCGGTGTGTTGGTAACGTAGGAGACCTTCCAGTGTGTTGGTAACAGTAGGAGACCTTCCGGGGTGTGGTAACAGTTAGTAGACCTTGCGGTGTGTTGGTAAAAGTAGGAGAACCTTGCGGTGTGTTGGTAACAGTAGGAGACCTTCCGGTGTGTTGGTAACAGTAGGAGACCTTTCCCGGGTTTTGTTGGTAACAGTAGGAGAAACCCTTCCAGTGTGTTGGTAACAGTAGGAGACCTTCCGGTGTTTTGGTAAGTAGGAGACCTTCGGTGTTTTGGTAACGTAGGGGACCTTCCCAGTGTGTTGGTAACAGTAGGATCCTTGCCAGTGTGTTGGGAACAGTAGTAGACCTTCCCAGTGTGTTGGTAACAGCAGGAGACCTTCCGGTGTGTTGGTAAAAGTAGGGGACCTTGCGGGGTGTGGTAACAGTAGAGACCTTCCGGTGTGTTGGTAACAGTAGGAGACCTTGCGGTGTGTTGGTAACAGTGGAGACCTTGCGGTGTGTTGGTAACAGTAGGAGACCTTGCGGTGTGTTGGTAACAGTAGGAGACCTCCGGTGTGTTGGTAACAGTAGGAAGACCTTGCGGTTGTTGGTAACAGTAGGAGACCTTCCGGTGTGTTGGGAACAGTAGACCTTCCGGTGTGTTGGTAAAAAGTAGGAGACCTTTCCCGGGGTGTTGGTAACAGTAGACCTTCCGGTGTGTTGGTAACAGTAGAGACCTCCCAGTGTGTTTGGGAACAGTGGTAGACCTTCCGGTGTGTTGGTAACAGTAGGAGACCCCCCAGTGTGTGGTAACAGTAGGAGACCTTCCGGTGTGTTGGTAACATAGACCTTCCGGTGTGTTGGTAAACAGTAGACCTTCCCAGTGTGTTGGTAACAGTAGGAGACCCCCCAGTGTGTTGGTAACAGTGGGAGACCTTCCCGTGTTGGTAACAGTAGGAGACCTTTCCCCGTGTGTTGGTAAACAGCAGGAGACCTTCCCGGGGTGTTGGTAAAAAGTAGGAGACCTTGCGGTGTGTTGGGAACAGTAGGAGACCTTGCGGTGTGTGGGTAACAGTAGTAGACCTTACCAGTGTGTGGGTAAAGTAGGAGACCTTCCGGTGTGTTGGTAACAGTAGGAGACCTTCCGGTGTGTTGGTAACAGTAGGGAGACCTTGCGGTTTTGTTGGTAACAGTAGGAGACCTTGCGGTGGTTTGGGAACAGTAGGAGACCTTCCGGTGTGTTGGTAAAAGAGGAGACCTTCCCGGGGTGTTGGTAACAGTAGGAGACCTTCCGGTGTGTTGGTAACAGTAGGAGACCTTGCGGTGTGTGGTAACAGTAGGAGACCTTCCGGTGTTTGGAACAGTAGAAGACCTTCCGCTGCGTTGGTAACAGTAGGAGACTTTCCGTGTGTTGGTAACATAGGAGACCTTCCGGTGTGTTGGTAACAGTAGGAGACCTTCCGGTGTGTTTGGTAACAGTAGGAGACCTTCCGCTGTGTTGGTAACAGTAGGAACCTTCCGTGTGTTGGTAACAGTAGATCTTCCTGTGTGTTGGGAACAGTAGGAGACCTTCCGGTGTATTGATAACAGTAGACCTTTGGTGTGTTGGTAAAGTAGACCTTCGGTGTGTTGCAACAGTAGACCTCCCCGTGTGTTGGTAACAGTAACCTTCCGGTGTGTTGGTAAGAGTAGAAGACCTTCCGGTGTGTTGGTAACAGTAGACCTCTGCTGTGTTGGTAACAGCAGACCTTCCGGTGTGTTTGGTAAAAAGAGCCCCTTTCCGGTGTATTGGTAACAGTAGACCTTCCGCTGTGTTGGTAACAGTAGACCTTCCGCTGTGTGGTAACAGTAAGACCTTCCGCTGTGTTGGTAACAGTAGACCTTCCGGTGTGTTGGTTTAAAAGTAGGAGACCTTGCGGTGTGTTGGTAACAGTAGGAGTCCTTGCGGTGTGTTGGTAACAGTAGGAGACCTTCCGGTGTGTTGGTAACAGTAGGAGACCTTTCCCAGTGTGTGGTAACAGTAGGAGACCTTCCCAGTGTGTTGGTAACAGTAGGAGACCTTCCCATGTGTTGGTAACAGTGGTAGACCTTCCAGTGTGTTGGTAACAGTAGGAGACCTGGGGGGTTTTTTGGTAACAGTAGGAGACCTTCCGGTGTGTTGGTAACAGTATAGACCTTGCGGTGTGTTGGTAACAGTAGGAGACCCTCCCAGTGTGTTGGTAACAGTAGGAGACCTTCCCAGTGTGTTGGTAACAGTAGGAGACCTTCCCGGGGTGCTGGTAAAAGTAGTGGACCTTCCCAGTGTGTTGGTAACGTAGGAGACCTTGCGGGGTTTTGGTAACAGTAGGAGACCTTGCGGTGTGTTGGTAACAGTATAGACCTTTCCCGTGTGTTGGTAACATAGGAGACCTTCCGGTGTGTTGGTAACAGTTAGGAGACCTTCCCCCGTGTGTTGGTAACAGTGAGACCTTACGGTGTGTTGGTAACAGTAGGAGACCTTGCGGTGTGTTTGGGAAAAAGTAGGAGACCTTGCGGTGGGGTTGGGAACAGTAGGAGACCTTGCGTGTGTTGGTAACAGTAGGAGTCCTTCCCCGTGTGTTGGTAACAGTAGGAGACCTTCCGGGTGTTGTTGGTAACAGTAGGAGACCTTCCGGTGTGTTGGTAACAGGGTTTGGACCTTGCGGTTTTGTTGGTAAAAAGAGATAAAACCCTTTCGGTGTGTTGGTAACAGGGAGACCTTCCGGTGTGTTGGTAACAGTAGTATACCTTGCGGTGTGTTGGTAACAGTAGGAGACCTTCCGGTGTGTGGTAACAGTAGGAGACCTTGCGGTGTGGGGTTTGGGAACAGTAGGAGACCTTCCCAGTGTGTTGGTAACAGTAGGAGACCTTCCGGTGTGTTGGTAACAGTAGGAGACCTTCCGGTGTGTTGGTAACAGTAGGAGAACCTTGCGGTGTGTTGGTAACAGTAGGGAGACCTTCCGGTGGTTGGTAACGTAGTAGCCTTGCGGTGTGTTTTGGGAACAGTAGGAGACCTTCCCAGTGTGTTGGTAACAGTAGGAGACCTTCCGGGTGTTGGTAACAGTAGTAGACCTTCCCGTGTGTTGGTAACAGTAGGAGACCTTCCCCGTGTGTTGGTAAAAGTAGGAGACCCTTTCCCGGGGTGTTTGGGACAGTAGGATACCTTGCGGTGTGTTTGGTAACCCGTAGGAGACCTTGCGGTGTGTTGGGAACAGTAGGAGACCTTGCGGTTTGTTTTGGGAACAGTAGGAGACCTTCCGCTGTGTTGGTAAAGTAGGAGGGCTTTCCCAGTGTGTTTGGGAACAGTAGGAGACCTTCCGGTGTGTTGGTTTCAGTAGTAGACCTTTTCGGTGTGTTGGTAAAAGTAGGAGACCTTCCGGTGTGTTGGTAAACAGTAGGAGACCTTCCGGTGTGTTGGGGGAACAGTAGGAGACCTTGCGGTGTGTTGGTAACAGTAGGAGACCTTCCGGTGTGTTTGGTAACAGTAGACTTCCGGGGTGTTGGTAACAGTAGGAACCCTTTCCCGGGGTGTTGGTAACAGTAGGACCTTCCGGTGTGTTGGTAACAGTAGGAGACCTTTCAGTGTAGGTAACAGCAGGAGACCTTCTGGTGTGTAGGTAAAAGTAGGAGCCATGATGTCTGGTATGATCATGAATGTCGCCGCATAGCTAAATGAAGGCCTGAAGCTCGCTACAAAAAAAAAGTTGTTATGTCTTGCTATATGCGCATGGAAACATGCTGAGGAGAAAAGGAAAACAGTGCAACAATTCGTTTTTACCGAAACTGCTGCCCCTAGGAATCATCTAAAGGAAAACAGGAAGTGAATGTGCAAATTTTTTATGCAGAGGGAAATATTCTCTTAGAAACATCGGTGTGGGTGTATTTATTTTCACATGTAAGGGATTGCTTCAAACCCTTAAAGTTCTATTAATGAGCGTCTGCATAGGGAAAAGTATTTCCATGAAAACAGCGATGACGATGTTGATAATAATAATAATAACCATGATGACGTGAGTATTAATGATGATGGGGACAGAAGTTAAAAAAGCCAAAATTTAATTGAAAAAAAAACTTGTAATTTGTTGAGAAACTAAATTTGGAAAAAAAAAAAAAAAAAGGGCCCCTACTTTCCCCCAATTTTCTGTACTATCCAAAAGCCTTTTCATATCTTTTTTTTATGTTGCCCCTGCGTAGTATTTTGTGCACACTGAGCATTTGTAGTCTTTTTTTTCTTGAGGGGACTTTTTTTTTTTTGGGGTTTTACATTTTCCATATTTCATTTCAGGGTACTTTGAAGGGGGGTGGTTTTAGGTTTTGGGGGTGGGGGTGGGTTTTGTTTTGCTGTTTTTTGTTTGTTTCAAAACAGTTTGGGAAAAATTTAAATTTTTCAAACCCCTTTCCCCCGTTTAAAATATCTGAACCCAAAACAGGGCTGGGTATATATGATTCCTTTTCTATTTAAACCCGGGGAAAGATCTCTCCCCTCCCCTCTCCCCCTCTCTCTTCCCCTCTTTTCTCTTCCTTTTTTCTCTCTCTCTCTCTCTCTCTTGTGTGTGTTGTGTGGGGTGTGTTTTTGTGGGGGGGGGGTGTTGGGGTGAGTTTCGTGAAATGTGTGTGGTGTGTGGTTTGTGTGTGTTTTGGTGTGTGGTGTTGTGTGTGGGGGTTGAAGAGAGAGGTGGGGTGTGGTGGGGGTGTGTGGTTTTGGTGGTGTGTGTGTGTGTTGTGTGTGTTGTGGGGTGGTGTGTGGGGAGTGGGTGTGGTGTTTGTGTGTTTTGGTGAGTGGTGTGTGTGTGAAGAGAGAGAGAGAGAGAGAGAAGAGAGACCCGGGTGAGGGGGGGGGGGGTGGGGGGGTGTGTTTGGGTGTGTTGTGGTGTTTTGTGTGTGTTGGGGAGTGAGTGAGAAGAGAGGGGTGTGTGATGTTGGGGTTTTGGGGCGTTGTGGTGTGGGGGTTGGGGCGTCGGGGCGTGTGCGTGCGTGCGTGCGTGCGTGCGTGCGTGCGTTGGGGTGCGTGCTGCGTGCGTGCGTGCGTGTTTTGGTGTGGTGTGTGTGTGGGGAAAGGGCTCCTTCTTTTTCCGGTATTCCATCATTCAGTTGGCGGACTGAAACCCCTACATTGGCAAAACTACCCCCCAAACGTTGGCGAGACTGGGCCCCCAAACGATTGGGGAGACTGACCCCAAACGATTGGCGAGGCTGACCCCAAACGATTGGAGGCTGACCCCAAATGCCGACATACATAGCGCTGGTGTCCTCATGATGTATGGCCTCCTCGTTGTACTCTCAACGCCAAGAGAGAGAAAAAAAACCACACACACACACAATCATTGCTGTTTCAGGATAAGGGGGGGAAAAAAAAAACCAGGATGAAAGTGAAGACATAGGTGGTCGAAACAAATTTACAACAAGCAGTAAAAACAAAACATTTAAAAAAAAGACATCTTTCAGCCTTATTCTTAACGACCAAAAAGCCAGCCAGAAAGACTAAAATTTCTATCAGCAATCAGCCATCAGCCATCATAGAAACCGTGCTGGACTGTCGGGCTCAGGTTATATCTATACACTACACTACACACACACACACACACACACACGCATACACGCACGCACGCGCGCACGCACGCACGCACGCACACACACACACATACACGCACGCACGCACGCACGCACACGCACACACACACACACACACACACACACACACACACACACACACACACACACACACAACGGGTTTAACAGTAAAGCGCTTTCTATCGTTCATACAGACTTCTGTGTATTTCTTCTATCGATCATCTCCACAAACTTATTACACTGCAGACCAAAGCTTTTCCTCACGCCGACAAAATCGATCCAACAGCTTGTACTTGCCATGGCCTAAAAAAACAATCCTGATGAAAGCAATACTTCCGCGGTGTACAGTGTGTACAGCGAAATGTACTAACCATATTTTACATACATCCCAATTTCGTGAAGCCGTTTTTTATGTGTATTTACTTCTTTTTTTTTTTAAACTGGAGGTAAACATCTTCGTTTCAAGCTATGTCTTGAAATGTAATGATACCAATATCAATATTAATGATGATATACTTTACTACTACTTCTACCTTTACAGCCTCTGCTGCTACTGCTTCTACAACAATTATTTTTACTACTACAACTACACTACGACTTCTACTACACACACACAAGCGCACGCGCGCACGCGCATACACAAAGACGCTCACGCGTGTGCAGGCACGGCGCGCGCGCGCGCACACACACACACACACACACACACAAAGGTGAGAGAGAGGACACGCGTGCGCACACACACACACACACACCCACAACACACACGCACAGGTGCTCGCGCACACACACACACACACACACACACACACACACACACACACACACACACACACACAAAGGTGAGAGAGAGTGTGAGAGAGAGAGAGGGGAGAGAGAGAACATATATAATATATATATATATATATAATTATTGTCAAGGAGCGTGAAACCTCTCACAAAAGGCATTAGACTCTTGGAGGCAAAGGGACGTTGTAACGTAGTATAACAAATAGGTAATAGACCAATTATAGGTAATAGGCCAATTAACCAGGGTACCTTACCCAACGCACACGGCCGAACTGTGTGAAGGAGGCCGAAATGGCCAGGTGACAGATGACACCTAGGAGAGAGTTCGGACCTGCCCGGTGCGAAAGGGGAAGGATGTAACCACTACGACCTCGGCGTTCCAAGTGAGCGCTAAATGCTCGGTCAGCTGAGGTCTTTTGTAAACAGTCAGTGAAGAGCAGGGGTCTTGGAGTCGTTCGGATGGTGTTGCCGTGGTCACTGTGTTGGTTCTATTGTCAGGCTGGCTGAATGCGTGTGGAGGTTGTAGTAGCCCTCCTTAAGATAATTACTGTGTTAAGTAACCCCTAAGTCGGCGGGAATTTTCGATGTCCATCTGGGGCTAAGTGTTGTTTGCTAATCAATTATGGTAGGGGTGTGTGTAAATGCTGATGTGTGGAAGAATGTAGCGAATGGAGAATTCAGGGTACATTGTGAACTAGGGGTTTGAGAAGCAGCGTGGACAAAGGCATGGCCCGGAGGGAATCCTTTGTTTCCCTCCCTATAAAACTGAGGGAGAACAACGTGAGAGGAGAACAACACCAGGAGAGAGAGAGAAGGCAGAGGAGAGAGAGAGAGAGGAGAGGAGTGAGCAGACAGAGAAAGGTCGAGAGAAACGTGGTCTGGGAGATAGAAGAGACAGCAAGGTCTTAGAGTTAAAGACAAGCTGGAAGAGAAGGAAACTAAGTTTGAAGCCAGAGGTGGGTGAAGACAGACAAACTGAATTTGAACCCAGAGGTGGTGAAGAAGACGAAGAAGAAGAGTTCGACATCGAGATCCCAGAGACGACCACGAAGACCCAGTCCTGAAGCCTGGAGCCAGTCAACCAAGGGCATCACCATCAAGCAGTGCGAAGAAGACGTGAAGAGACTTTTTTCAAGAACTGTGGTGTGGTGTGAAAGCGTGGTTGTGTGTGTGAAAACCTGGCCAGGTAAGAAGTCATTTTAATTATAACCCGGGATTAGGAAGTATTGATCTTTCATGTGCTGATTTGTTCATTTTGTGTAATTGGATTTTTCATGTTTGATTAAAGTAGCATAGAAATTGTATTTCTTGTGCTCAGTCGTGTTAGAGAGAAACGAATGCGTGACATCCCATTCCCAGAGAGAGTGAATGTTTGGTGTGTGCATGAGTGTGCATATGCGTGTATGATGCAAAGATAACCTTGGTGTGTTAAGCCTGACTAATAATACATCAACTTAGTGCACTTAAGCAATACCATCACGATTTCCCCCGTCCTGGACAAAGTGGCGAGCCTGCCAGGATTGCATGGCCCAAATTATTTCAGGAGGGAAACAAGTAAGTACTAGAGTAGTACTGGGGCGAAGCGTCCACTAAAGGCAATTTTAATTAGCTCTCTAATTATTCCTTTAGTTCTTGAGTGTTGAGTATTGACTTGTGTGTAGGGTGTTGTATTAATCAAAGGTCGTTCAGAGAAACGAAGAACGAGGTTCTAGTCTTAACTCTCACAGAAGCTGTGGTTTAAGATTAAGGCTCCTTTGTGTTAGAACACTACCATTGGTTGGGTACTCATAACGTTTAGTAGATAAACTGTGTACCAACTTTTACCGGGTTTATAAGCGTAACTGTTTTAGTAGTGCTAAACCATATCAGAAAAGAAAATGGCTGAAGAAAGTTTTACCCCCATAGAGAAACTATAAGTTTGGGAAAGAAATGGGATATACAGGAGATGAACTGCGTAGATTCATTGAAACTCAGCAGAAGACTGAGAGAGAACGAAAGGGCTGAAAGAAGAAATTTGAAAAGGAACAGTTAGCAGCGGCCAAGACAAAAGCAGATGCAGAGAGGGCGAGAGCAGAAGTGGAATCAGAGATTTTAGCCAAACAAATTGAGTTGGAAAGAATAAATCTGAAAATCGTAGTGAAATAGACACCAGTTTCTGAGTCAGTAGGCCGCAGACCAAGTTGCGCACCTAGACTTAAACTCCCACTGTTCAGAGAAGAAACTGATTCGATCGATGCCTATATCAGTCGGTTGAATCGGTTGCCGAGCACGAGGGCTGGCCCGAAGATGACTGGCGATAAACCCGTCTGCCTTGTTGACAGGTCGTGCGTTACACACTGTTTCCACCTACCCAAAGGTGATCAGAGAGATTTTGACAAGGTAAAACAAGCAGTACTAAAGGCATATGATTTGACTGAAGAAGGTTTTAGGCGTAAGTTTCGCGAGCGAGAATCGAACAGGGTGAGACATACACACAGTTCGGAGTTAGACTAGATCATTACTTTAACAAGTGGATAGAACTGAGTGAAGTGGACTGTGATTTTGAAGGCCTCAAGACACTGGTGATGAAAGAACAGCTACTTGACGGTTGTGGGCCGGGCCTCACAATACCCCTCAAGGAAAGGGGTGTCGTGACAATAGCTGAAGTCCTTGAAGCAGCAGAAGTTTACCGAGAAGCGAGGCGCGACTTGCCATCAACCAGAAGAGGGCCTGGAGGCATATCCAGAGGACGGTAGGCCAGCACATGACTCACATAATAGTCAGAAGTACACACCCGTAGCCCACGGCGTCACGTGAGCAAACAAGGGTGAAAACCAATAGCCACGTGGCTAGGAATGAGCGTACCTGTTTTTCTGTGCAATAAGACAGGGCACTTGGCTAGGGATTGTATTATTTAAGTCACAGAAGGCAGCAGCAATGAGGATCAGGCCAAGTGAGAGACAGGTAGAAAGAGATGGAAAAGATGACAGTGTTATTTGTCTGATTGTGCTGTGTGTTCACAGATTCAGGCGATAACATGGATGTGCACAAAGGCAGAGTAGGGGACAATGTGGTTAATGTCATTAGAGACTCTGGGTGCACTGGTGTAATGGTGAAGGACTCCCTGGTTAAGGAGGGACAATTCACAGGTAAAACACAGAGGTGTAGGCAAATAGATGGAACAGTAGCAGAATTCAAAACGGCACTGGTGTTCATTGATACACCATTCTATAGTGGAGTCGTACAGGCGTTGGCTGTTCCAAAGCCGCCGTATGATCTGGTAATTGGAACATTTCAGGAGCACGTGGGTACGAAAACCCAAACCCTGACTTCTCTGTTGAATCAGGGAAAAGAAATCATGGAGAGAAAAGGCCCCAGCGGTCACACACTTCAGAAAGCACTGGAGCGTGTCCGGGGAGACTAACCCCACTCACTTACGGGCAGAACAAAAGGGCGACTACTCGCTCAGTAAACTGTTTGGTTTTGCTTACAGAGGGCAGAAGAAAAATGTTAATGAGGGTACAATCGGGTTCGAGTTAGAGAACGGCAATTGTACCGAACTTTACTCATTCGCGTTCGGGAAAAACGAAGAAGCAGATCGTTGTGCCTACCAACGCAGAAAGGCGGTGATGTCCGAGAAACATGTGACGTCAGCCTCGGGCCATCTCGGGAAGAAGGCCACACAGAAGATGGTGACGCGAGAGTACTACTGGCCCGGTATCCTTGGCGATATCAGCGTTTCTGTTCACAATGCAGCACATGCCACGGGTAGGCAAGGTGTGTGTACAGAAAGGGGGATCAGACTGGTCTGACCAAAAAGTTGGCCAAAATAAAATGGTCGTGGAGAAGTCAGGTAGTGGTGCGTGTGTCTTTTGCAGTGTCGCGTATGCGTGACGTGGCTGGTTGCGGCCACGTGTATGAAGAGAAGGGGAGAGAATTTCCGTAGAAACATAACGTTTATCTTTATATGGCCGCACGACTTAGAGCTGGTGGAGATTCAGATATATTTGATATTTGCTTGATGGTGTGTATGTATTGATTTTTCTCTAATTCTTGTTGCAAGACACATCTTGCGTGCGTTCTCTGGTGTAAGTAGGCTTATGAGAGGCCGATATTAGCACTGGTTTAAACGGGAAAATTATGAGAGTTTCATCTCCTTGAATGTTAGTTTTAGCCAATGCAGGGCATTGTCTTCGAGTGGGGGGAATTTGTCAAGGAGCGTGAAACCTCTCACAAAAGGCATTAGACTCTTGGAGGCAAAGGGACGTTGTACGTAGTATACAAATAGGTAATAGACCAATTATAGGTAATAGTCCAATTAACCAGGGACCTTACCCAACGCACACGGCCGAACTGTGTGAAGGAGGCCGAAATGGTCAGGTGACAGATGACACCTAGGAGAGAGTTCGGACCTGCCCGGTGGCGAAAGGGGGGAGGGATGTAACCACTACGACCTCGGCGTTCCAAGTGAGCGCTAAATGCTCGGTCAGCTGAGGTTCTTTTGTAAACAGTCAGTGAAGAGCAGGGGTCTTGGAGTCGTTCGGATGGTGTTGCTGTGGGTCACTGTGTTGGTTCTATTGTCAGCTGGCTGAATGCGTGTGGAGGTTGTAGTAGCCCTCCTTAAGATAATTACTGTGTTAAGTAACCACCTAAGTCGGCGGGAATTTTCGATGTCCATCTGGGGCTAAGTGTGTGTTTGCTAATCAATTAGTAGGGGTGTGGTAAATGCTGAGTTGTGGAAGAATGTAGCGAATGGAGAATTCAGGGTACTTGTGAACTAGGGGTTTGAGAAGCAGCGTGGACAAAGGCATGGCCCGGAGGGGAATCCTTTGTTTCCCTCCCTATATAAACTGAGGAGAACAACGTGAGAGGAGAACAACACCAGAGAGAGAGAGAAGGCAGAGGAGAGAGAGAGAGAGGAGAGGAGTGAGCAGGACAGAGAAAGGGTCGAGAGAAACGTGGTCTGGAGATAGAAGAGACAGCAAGGTCTTAGAGTTAAAGACAAGCTGGAAGAGAAGGAAACTAAGTTTGAAGCCCAGAGTGGTGAAGACAGACAAACTGAATTTGAACCCAGAGGTGGGTGAAGAAGACGAAGAAGAAGAGTTCGACGTCGAGATCCCAGAGACGACCACGAAGACCCAGTCCTGAAGCCTGGAGCCATCAACCAAGGCATCACCATCAAGCAGTGCTGAAGAAGACGTGAAGAGACTTTTTTCAAGAACTGTGGTGTGGTGTGAAAGCGGGTTGTGTGTGTGAAAACCTGGCCAGGTAAGAAGTCATTTTATTATAACCCGGGATTAGGAAGTATGATCTTTCATGTGCTGATTTGTTCATTTTGTGTAATTGGATTTTTCATGTTTGATTATAAGTAGCATAGAAATTGTATTTCTTGTGCTCAGTCGTGTTAGGAGAGAAACGAATGCGTGACATCCCATTCCCAGAGAGAGGTGAATGTTTGGTGAGTGCATGAGTGTGCATATGCGTGTAAAGATAACCTTGGTGTGTTTAAGCCTGACTAATAATACATCAACTTAGTGCACTTAAGCAATACCATCACGATTTCCCCCGTCCTGGACATATATATATATATATATATATATATAAATATATATAATACAAGCGCTCGTGTGCACACACACACACACACACACACACACAAACACACACACACACACACACACACACACACAAACACACACACACACACACACACACACACACACACACACACACAGGGTGATGTCATGAAAACAGGACTTGCGAACTTCAAGCACAATAACAAGACACCACACAGAGCAGTGCAAATATGTATATCTTTTTTATTGCACGTAGAGTCTGAGACTGAAGTCTTTCCAACATAGCGTAAAGTTTGTTCATTTGTTGGTTTACGTTTTCATTTGTTTGTATCAATTGTTCATTTGTTTCTTTTATTTCTTCATTCATTTGCTGTGATTGTTCGTTTTTTCCCCCTTTTATTTTCCCCTGGCTTTTTTCCCCCTTTT
>CM031621.1:45123117-45125617 GCA_018398815.1 Conus ventricosus | reverse complement strand
TTTATGAGCGACAGTATTATATACGACACCGGCAAGCGACAACTGCGTGTTAACCGTGTCGACACCCATCCTTGGTCATCCTGGCCTCCCGACAGGGAATTCCCACAGATCTTTCCACCAATTGCCAGCAAGTTTACAGAATTCGGCGAATCACGTGCCCTGACATCTATCCTAAAATTCATGAACAAGAAACATAAAACACAGATGACATTTAGACCATCTGGTTCTAATTCATCTTATTTCTGTCTGAAATCCACTTCATGTCCGAGACAAAGACCGGAAGTTTCAGTTTCAGTTTCATCTGGGTGGTGTCACTGCGTGCGGACTGGTCCATATACGCTACGCCACATCCGCTGAGTTTGAAGACCACACTGCGCATGATGGATAGATGAATCAATGATTAAGATGAAAGAATTTAAGAAGAGGGTTTCGTAATTAGAACTTAGCAGATGTCTTACCTATGCATTCGCCCAACGCGCTGGTCAGACCTGGAGACAGGGTAAGTGTTAATTGTAAGGACCAGAGGTCAGAAAAGACATGTTTTCTACTTATGTTCAGATCCCTGTACACTCTGTGGTTGTTGTTGTTGTTGCTGTTGTTCTTGTTGTTGTTGTTGCTGCTGATGCTGCAGCTGCTGTAACTGTTCTCCATTCTCTTTAAGCCCAGTCTCCTGCATGCTTGATGCCCCCTCCTCCTCCTCCTCCGCCTCCTCCTCCTCCTCCTCCTCCGCCTCCTCCTCCTCCTCGTCCCCTTCTCCCGTCTCGCCATCCACGTTCATCAACATGTACTGCTGGTCTCCCCTGTCGAACGTTTTCTGGCCCCTCCAATGAACGACCTCCACGGCCATGTAGCCCAGCACCGCGGCTCCCAGCATGGCCAGGGCAATGTAGAGACGTGTAGTGGGGCAGAGGAACTTGGCCATGACGAAGGAAGCGGACGTGAAGAGGGTGTGCCACGTGCCACTGACGCTGAAAGCGGAATCCACGAAGGCCGGGAAGAGAACGACGATCAGCGCTGTGGAAGGCAGACAAAAACAGAACCACCTAGATATTCAAAGATACTGTTTTTTTTTGTACTCCCAGTAGTTATAGAACAGGGAGTACTTTACAATGGGAACAGAGAAATGCTGTGTGTGTGTGTGTGTGTGTGTGTGTGTGTGTGTGTGTGTGTGTGGTGTGTGTGTGTGTGTGTGTGTGTGTGTGTGTGTCCGTCCGTCCGTGGTCAAAATGTGTTACACTCACTCCAGACAAAACTACTGGGCCGATCTTTCTGAAAATTTGTAGGTATGTTCATTATGGGTCACGGATGATGCCCGATGTTTTATTTTACCGTTATATCCGTTACTAACGGCTATCACGCCCCATAACAGTTTTCTTCTTTATGGAAAATCTCAGAAAGTACTTGGCCGATCTTTCTGAAAATTTGTAGGTATGTTCATTATGGGTCACAGATGATGCCCGATGTTTTAGTCTACCGTTATATCCGTTAATAACGGTTATAACGGCCTATAACGGTTTTTTTTATGGAATATCTCAGAAAGTACTTGACCGATCTTTCTAAAAATTTGTAGGTATGTTCATTATGAGTCACGGATGATGCCTGATGTTTTATTTTACCGTTATATCCGTTAATAACGGCTATAACGGCCCATAACGGTACTTGGCCGATCTTTCTGAAAATTTGTAGGTATGTTCATTACGGGTCACGGATGATGGCCGATGTTTACCAGAATAGCCGTTACTAACGGCTATAACGGCCCAAAACGGGTTTTCCTCTTTATGGAAATATCCCACGCGTTTTCAAGATAAACTGGGAGTGCGTTTATCTGCTTTGCATCTTGTTCCATTGTAAGTTTGTGTCGGTGTCTGCCTGCAGTTGCCTCACTTGGAAACGACCCAGTTAGACGTTGGCTGTTGCGTCTGCTCTGCAGAACTGACAATTGAGTCATATACTGGTAAAAGGTGCTTCAGTGAAAACTTCCCTACCTCCGGAAGTCGTGGAATGTATTTTGCCTGTTTCTGATGTTGAGGGTTTTTTTATTTTTTTTTATTTTTTTTTTGGGGGGGTCAGTTTAATCTTGTCAACCTTTCAATATTTAGATTAGCTGGTTATTTGTTATGTAGTCCTATTGCATGTTTCTTTTAACACTCTCTTTCTCTCTCTCTCTCTCTCTCTCTCTCTCTCCTCTCTCTCTCTCTCTCTCTCTCTCTCTCTCTATCTCTCTCTCTCTCCCCCCCCCCTTCTCTCTCTCTCTCTCTCTCCCCCCTCTCTCTCTCTTTCTCTCTCTCTCTCTCTCTCTCTCTCTCTCTCTCTCTCTCTCTCTCTCTTTCACTCTCTCTCTCCCACCCCTTTTTTTTTCCCCTTTGAAATTTTTTTTTTTGGATGATGTTAAAATTCCAACAATGTTTTGCTGCTTTTGATGCAAGAGTCTAAAATCATCGCCATGATGAAAAGACTTTAAATAAAAATAACTAATTACCTAACAGTTAGAAGTGAGCAT
>CM031621.1:45110617-45115617 GCA_018398815.1 Conus ventricosus | reverse complement strand
TCACTTGAAGAAGGCCGAAAATTTGTGAAAATGTGAAGAGTGAAAGTATGATTTTGTGTACTGTTTTCTTCCCTTTGGGGGATTATGGACTATTGTTTTTGTTTCTGTAAGATGATGACTCATCTACTGCCGTGCTTCACCTTTGCCGTACATCGCCGGAACATTCCGCGTGCCGTACGTTGCGGTCTTTTGGTACCATGCCTTTTTTCTCTCATCCGATAAAGCCTTAACTAGGCTGACCCTGGAGAAAGGTCCAGTGACGGTGAGGAAAGACCCACTGACCACAGGGAAAGTTCTGTTGACAGTGGGAAAGACTACAACTTTGGATTCTTTCATGAGGCACATAAGACCGTATGGCGAAAGCTTGGCTGTGTCTGGAGTGGCACTGTCTTCATCTGTCCGTGGGCAGGGGTGGTTGGGTCTGTGGGGTGTGCTCGGCAGCTGAAGGGTGGTGTCTTTTGCCGGTGGGCTCTGCAGTCATGAAATACGGGCTGGTACACCCATGGGGATGATATTTTAAGGCTGTTATGAGCTGCATCCTGTAGTCTGGTTTACCTCTGTTCTGGAGCAGTTATGTCCCTTGATATCTTAATGGAGTGTCCTGCGCGTGCCTGTACTCATCGTCAACACAGCGTCGGCCTCCAAGGGTGGTACAGGATTGCTCAGCAGCGGGTGAAGACAGTGCTTCTCTGGGTCCTCCCCAGCACCTTCGGGTGTTTCTTTTTCTTCTTCTTGTCATGGCTCTCAATGGCCTATAATTCTTTTTGTCTTAAGGAACAAAGCCTTGACGTAATTTTGTTTCCGTTTACTCGTTTGTTAAAAAAAATATATACATTGTAAATTATGCGAGACATTGCTTTAATGACAAACTCATGAAATTTTGTAAACATGACTTCCAAAAAAAAAGTCTCAATACTCCATTGAAATCATGACTGCGGGTCATTCCACACCCACGACTTTTCGGCAATGGTCAAGGCAGGAAAGGCTAGGCGGTGCAGAGGTGTCAAGCATTCCCTTTCATTTTTCACCCCGGGATAAAAACACTTTCGAGTGGCAAAGTTTCATGCAGGTTACACTTATATGTCACAACATCAGGATATATGTCACAACATCAGGATAGATGTCACAGCATCAGGATATATGTCACAACATCAGGATATATGTCACAACGTAAGGATATATGTCACAACATCAGGATATATGTCACAACATCAGGATATATGTCACAAACATAAGGATATATGTCACAACATCAGGATATATGTCACAACATCAGGATATATGTCACAGCATCAGGATATATGACACAACATCAGGATATATGTCAATACAGATATTCACGCATCAGGAATATGTCACAACATCAGGATATATGTCACAACATCAGATATATGTCACAACATCAGGATACATGTCACAACATCAGGATACATGTCACAACATCAGGATATATGTCACAACATCAGGATATATGTCACAACATCAGGATATATGCACAACATCAGCATATAGCACAACGTAAGGATATATGTCAAACGTAACGATATATGTCACAACATCAGGATATATGTCACAACGTAAGGATATATGTCACAACATCATGATATATGTCACAACATCAGGATTATTCACAGTCTGTTCCCCTCCCCCCCCCAGGTAACAAACACGTTCCGGTTTTAAAAGGGCCCCCTGGGATTTCCTTTGCCCCGGCGGGAGTTACCGCGTCCGGGGAGTTAACTTTTGTCCTGGATTTAAACTGCTGTCCTGGAGTTAACGCGTCCGGGCTGGGAGAAAAACTGCTGTCCTGGGAGTTAACTGCTGTCCTGGATTAAATGCTGTCCTGGATTTTAACTTTTTTCCGGGGATTTAACTGCTGTCCGGCGGGGAGTTAACTGCTGCCTGGATTAACTGCTGCCCTGCTGGGAGTTAATGCTTCCGGGGAGTTAACTGTTGTCCGGGGAGTTAACTGCTGTCCTGGGATTAACTGCTGTCCTGGGTTTTAACTGCTGTCCGGCGGGAGTTAACGCGTCCTGGGAGTTAACTGCTGTCCTGGGTTAACGCTGTCCTGGCGGGGAAGTTAACTGTTGTCCGGGGATTAAACGCTGTCCTGGGATTAACTGCTGTCCGGATTAACTGCTGTCCTGCTGGGATTAACTGTTGTCCGGGGGAGTTAACTCTGCCGGGGATTACCTGTTGTCCGGGAGTTACCGTTGTCCTGGATTTAACTGCGTCCTGGGTTAACTGTGTCCGGGGAGTTCTTTGCCCGGGGGAGAAAACTGTTGTCCTGGGTAAACTGTTTCCCCGGGGAGTTAACTGTTTCCTGGGTTAACTGCTGTCCTGGAGTTAACGTTGCCGGGGGAGTTAAAATGCTGTCCGGGGGTTAACTGCCCTGGGATTTAAATGCGTCCGGAGTTGACTTCTGTCCGGGGAATTAACAAACTGCTGTCCTGGGTTTTAACAAACGCGCCTGGAAAAAAACTAACGCTGCCTGGAGTTTAATTTTTTTTTCCTGGGATTTAAAACTGCCCTGGTTTTAAAATTGCGTCCGGGAGTTGACTTTCCTGGGAGTCACTGCGTCCTGGAATTAACAACTGCTGCCCTGGTTTTTAAAAAACTGCTGTCCGGAAAAAACTAACTGCGCCCCGGGGAATTTAAACAACTGCTGTCCGGGGAAATTTAAACTAACGCGTCCTGGAATTTAACAAACTGCTGTCCGGGGAAATTAACAACGCTGTCCGGGAATTAACTAACTGCTGTCCGGGAAAAAAACTGACTGTGCCGGGAATACTAACTGTTGTCCGGGAATTGACAAAACGCTGTCCGGGGAATTGACAAACTGCTATCGTGCCTGAGAGCTGACGCGTTCGGGAATAATCTTTACCAGAACGGCCCCCCCCTTAAAACACCGCGGTGAAAAGGGGCATCTTGTGACACAGTAAAACCCGAGAACTGTTCTCTAGGGGTATCGGGAACAAAAATTAATAATGAAGTGAAATAATTTTGCAGTAACAAAAATGAGATGGTGAGGGGGAGGGAAAAAAACAGGGGCGAGCAAAGAAGAAGAACAAAAACAACAAAAAATACAAATGCAAAGCATATAAACGACTCCCCGTTTTTCCTGAATACCGTGAATATTCCAACAGAGGAAATACCTCTTCGCTGTGTAACCGTTGAATGCATTTTCCCGGAAAAATCGGGCCCTTTGTCGTGACTTATAATAGCAACTTACAAATTTTTTAAAAGATCGGGCCCAAAAACTTCTAAATTTTCCATAAAGAAGAAAAACCCTTATGGGGCCCTTAGTAAGGCATAACGGTACACTTTAAAAATCGGGCATCATCCGATACCCAAAATTTGGGGGGAAAAACGGGCCCCTACTTTTTTGAGATATTCCTAAAGAAGAAAACCCGTTACAGGCCCTTACGCCGTTACTAAAGGCTATAACAGTAAACTAAAACTCGGGGCTTATTCGTGACGCATAATGAACAAACCCAAAATTTTCAGAAAGATCGGCCAAATACTTTTTGAGATAAACTAAAAAGAAGAAAAAAACGTACGGCCGTTACACCCTAGTAACGGGTGTAACGAAGCAAAACACGTGCATCATCCATGACCCCTAAAGAACATACCGCTAATTTTCAGAAAGATCGCCAAGTACTTTCTGAGATATTCCATAAAAAAAAAAAAAGAGTTACAGGCCGTTACAGCCGTTAGTAACGGCCCTGTAACGGTAAACTAAAACATCAGGCATCATCCGTGACCCTAATAAACCCATACCTACACATTGTCAGAAAGATGGGTCAAGTACTTTTGAAATATCTATAAAGAAGAAAAACCGTTACAGGTTGTTACAGCCGTTGCTAACGGCAGTAACGGCTAAACTAAAAAAACGTGCATCATCCGTGACCATTATAATGAACATACCTGCTAATTTTCACAAAGATCAGCCAAGTACTTTCTAAGATATTCCAGGGAGAAGAAAAACCGTTAAGGCCGTTACAGCCGTTAGTAACGGATGTAACGGTAGACTAAAACATGGGGCATCATCCTTGACCCATATTTGAACATCCCAACAAAAATTTTCGACAGATGGGCCCAGTAGTTTTGTCTGGACGAGTGAACACATTTTGACCACAGACACACAGACAGACAGACAGACAGACACACAGACAGCATTTCTTCGTTCCCATTCTAAAGTACTCCCTGTTCTTTAACAAGAAGATGAACAAAAACTACAACTACAACCAACAACAACAACAACAGACAGACAAACAAACAGACAAGCAAACAACAAACTACTACATTTTTGATTTGATTAGCACAATTCAAGCGTAAAGAATGACATTTACAGCTGCGACACCAAACCCCCCCCCCCCCCCCCCCCCCCCCCCCCCCCCCCCAAAAAAAATCCTATGATGTAGTCCTATTAGGCAAATTACGAACGCAATTAACCAAAGTGCATACAAACGTAAAAATTACAAACACACACAAGTGTGAATTATCCAATTACACACGAGACCTAACTTATCCTAAGAGAAAGGAAGAAGCGTCCAACAAAATATATCGAACAACTTCTCGCAAAAGTCGTTCTCCAAAAATTGAAAAGCACGCAAGCACACAGAAGATCGTGACAACTTAAAAACACTATAGCGAGAGAGAAAAATGGTGAGAGTGACGGGGGGGGGGGGGGGGGGGAGAGGGAGTGAAGGAATGTTGATGGACAGAAGGAGATTGGGAGGGAGGTAGTGGGGCAACTGTGATGCGAACTAGGGCTGTGGATAATAATAAGGCCCCTAGCATGAAACAAATAAACAAGAAACCAAGCCCTTCAATTCAAAACAGATTAGACCCGAATGTGTGTGTGTGAGTTGTGTGTGTGCGTGTGTGGGTGGTGTGCGGGTGGGGGGGATGCGGTCTCTCCTCTCCTCTCCTCTCTCGCTCCTCGCGTCCCTCTCTCGTCTCTCTCTCCCTCTCTCACTCTCTAACACGTACCCCTACAC
>CM031621.1:45095617-45100617 GCA_018398815.1 Conus ventricosus | reverse complement strand
AAATGTGAAGACTTCCATTCGAAAACTCCCTTTATAACTAAGATTTCAAACGTGAAGACTTCCGTTCGAAAAGTCCCTTTATAACAAAGATTTCAAATGTGAAGACTTCCGTTCGAAAAGTCCCTTTATAACTAAGATTTCAAACGTGAAGACTTCCGTTCGAAACCTCCCTTTATAACTAAGATTTCAAACGTGAAGACTTCCGTTCGAAAACTCCCTTTATAACTAAGATTTCAAATGTGAAGACTTCCGTTCGAAGCCTCCCTTATGACATGACAGAAATGACACAACGGGCAGTGGCGCTTGAAGCATCTTGTGGACAGAAAAAAAATTCCAGATAAACAAGGAGAGCCAAATCTTGAGGAAGACGCCACTCAGCTGAAATCATAAATAAACGAAGAGTGGATAAACTGCAGACACTACTACCCCGCTAAGACAATCTAAAATGTTCCAGCATCCCCGCGTCTGGAGACGAAAATTACGTATCCTCTGCTGACAGAGTTGTTAATATTCTGCAACAGGAAGAACCTCAAGGGAGAGCTTGACAGCAGAAGGTCTTCAGAGAAGAAACCCCCCTCAGACAAATGTTTCGGCCCTGAACTCCTTACACTCTAAGGGGGCCGGACCGCATCCAGGTCATGACCCCCAGAAGCCCTTCTACTGCCAACTTTTATGTATTCTACTGCAAATATAGTTCCTGAAAAAAACCTCGGTGTCAAACGACGTTCTTCCAGCACATCGACGAGGAACACGGATCAAATATCAGTGTCCAGACTACGACCTAAGATCTTGAAAATGGAAAGACAAAATGGCTATCAATAATACAAGAACAGACGCCCTGAAGAAGAAAAAAGACAGTAAGGTATCCGATGACTTTACCACAAGCCAGAAAGCGGAGAACGGAGGAACAAGGGAACGCACGCCTTTGAGCAGGGAAACTCGTCGTCACTGGCCCTTCACGAATCCATGAAATTTGGAGCAGCGCAGTGCCTCACTCTCATGAGACAAAAAAAAAAAAACAGTAATAGCAGTAGCAACAGTTCATGGCAGACAAGAAAAAGATACACCCGAGGGTGCGGGTAAGACCCAAAGAAGTACTGTCCTCAATGCCGAACAAAGCAGCTTGAAGCAATCCTGCACCACCCTTGGAAGCCTGCGCTGTGTTCGCATAGGGTGCAGGCACGCACAGGGCATTCCATTAACACGTGAAGGGACATAATTGCTCCCTGGCAGATGCCATTGTGTAAAGGCCACTGCATATGACACGACAGAGCCGCCTCGGGAGCGTTTCCATGGGTGTACCAGCCCGTATTTCATGACTGCAGAGCCTAGCCACCGGCAAAAAACGCCACTGTCAAGCAACTGCCGTGTGTATCTCATAGCCTCACTCGTTGCTGTTCCACCGACAGGTATTGACAGCACAACTCCAGACACGACCAAGCTTTCGCCATGAGGTCTTTCGTGCTCTCTGAAGACAGTGCCATGGTTTGTCTGCCCTTCTGAAGACTGGTGAGAGGCTTACAGTAGGACCGTCACACCCAGACCGGCCTGACAACCCTTTAGAGAAGGCCCCGCCATCCTGGTTCCCCAGAAACCCTGCGCCAGCCTGCAGAACCATGCTCGTGTCATGGAATTCTGGCCCCTGGGTTTCTTCACGACGACACAAAGTCGGAAAACAATCCTTTGTATCAAACGCCAAAGCATTAAGATCAGCACGAGAATGTCCATTTGTTAGAGAAAACACACACACACACACACACACACACACACACACACACGCGCATGCGCGCGCGCGCACGCACACACACACACACAATGCATGGTGAGTATGAGCCAATTTCAGGAAGAAAAAAAAAATGCGAGAAAAAAAAATAGGAGCATGGAGGCCTCACTGTCAAAGAAAAAAAAAGAAATAGAAAAAAAAGGAGAAAGGAAAAAAAGCAAAAGAATTTTTTTAATGGAGGTTGGAGGACAAAAAGGGGGGGGGGGGGGGATCATTTGTGAGGAAGAAAGTTTTTATGATATATTCTGAATAGCGGGACATACTAAAACAAAATGTACTTCCTTTCCCTTTGATAATCTGAACAGCGAACATTTAAAAAAAAAAATCATGATATGTGTGAGCCATGTATCTTCAAGTAATAAACTCTTATTTCTGACATGTAAAAAAAATATCTGTAAAAAGTCGGATAACAATCTCAGTAATCACCAAGGTTTAGACTGTCTATTAGTGCAAGTCAGACTCTCGCTCATAAAACAATAACAAGATGCGAAGCATATAAACGTACTCCCAGTTTTCCAAACCGCTTATAAATCGGCCAAATGATTTATGAGATAGAAATAAAGGCAAAATAACGGTTTTAACTGTTATTTAACCGATGTACACTTTTGAAACTGGTATTTTAGTCCTCACTGGGCTAAAGCCTGTGTACATACCAAATTTCATCCAAATCGGACAGTATGTCAAGAACAACGGTTTTTAACGGTCAGATTTTGAAACACTGCATGGAAAGTGCCATTTGTGTGTGATGACCTTTCTATATACAAAATTGCATTAAAATCCACCAATATATATAAAAAAATAAAGGCAAAATAACGGTTTATCGGATTATACCGATATACACTTTTGAAACCGGTATTTTAGTCCTCACTGGGCTAAAGCCTGTGCACACACCAAATTTCATCCAAATCGGACATATGTCAAGAATAACGGTTTTTAACGGTCAGATTTTGAAACACTGCATGGAAGTGCCATTTGTGTGTGATGACCTTTCTATATACCAAATTTCATTAAAACCCACTGTGACGGGTCTCCGACGCTCCCCCTCGTTATTAAAATATGATTTCCATTATTCAGGGATGCAGGGGGTTATAGACAGAAGTATTTACGCTTTCACAACCAAAATGCACTCTCACATAGGCACACGCACTCTGTCACTCACATCGGGCCCGCACAAAGGTGACGGGAAACCAATAACATTTCATAGAAAATGATCAACTTTTATTTAACTTGACTCCGAGCCCCACCGTCACTACACAACACAACTATCTGTATCATACAACAATGTAAACAGCATACAGACAATTCATAAATCGCATCCCTGTTCTTCGGTTATTCTTACTTAGCCAGGAAAGACAATATTCCACTATTCTGTTTGCACACTTTTAACCTTAAGAGCAAATAAAGCGTCCATAACTTGCCAGCATTCCTTGGTTGACCGTCAGTTTCTCTCCTCCAACTGTGCGACTACGAGCTGAAGCTGCCACACCGTTGTGTCCCCCCGATTGGCCAAATCCCAGTTGGGGACACTGGCAACGTAACTTGAGTCGCACCCTCAGACCGAGTCTCTCGGACTACACTGCACTTCGCCCTCTCAACGGAAAGGGCTCCTGTCGGCCTCTCCCACAGGTCTTCTCTGGCTGCAAACACCCCACCGTTGTCTGGCAGCTCCCTGTCTAGGCTCCAACAGGCTGACACGTCTTGCTGTCGACCGTCCCCACACGGGAGACAATTCTTCTCGTCGTCGGCTCCGAGGCTACAGCAACCTCCACTGTCTTACGTCCCCACCCAGGAGACAACGAGGCGACAGCTAACCTCTGCTTCACGCTGTATTTTCTTGAGCCCTCAGCAAGACGGGCGAGTTCACTTTCCCTTAAGTGAGTCACACACTTCCTGGTTTTCCAAGCGCCTTATATTCATTCTCAAACAAGAGAGAACCTGGCTCAACCAATGGAATCACTGGCAGACACACATCACACGATTTGTACCAATAAATCCCCAAATTATTTTTATTCCGCCAATGGAATCACTAGTCACCTACACATACACACACACCCAGCTGCTAGCGCCAACAAAGACTTGGGCACCCAGTGGTTAATGCATCATAACCTCCTATTCAAACTCATGTTCGATTCCCCAGAGCTACCCATTGTACTAACAGCCTGGACTGCTCTACCAGCCAGGACTGATGCTTCAAGTAGTTACTACCTCTATAGACAACAAGGTGCAAACCACTCAATAGGCCGAAGCCTTCCATTCATTCCTCAGAACAAGGACGACTGAATGGTCGCTGTACTCTGCCTGCAGGCTGACGGTCACCTACCCGTGACGGTCACCTGACACGACCGCCTTCCCTTCAGGCCCACGGAGAACCCAGTGAACAGCCAGCCAGTGGTCGGACTGGACACTCCTCTACCCAGGACCGGCAGGTCGGCAACTCCTTGTCACTATCCCTCGGACATGCGAAACACTTCCCAGTAACTCTCCCTCCTTCAGTATACGACTCGGGATATTCCCCTCTGGTGATGCCCGAGTTCGCACACTTGAAGAACCCAAGGAACTTGCTCTCAACAACAGCAAAACTACCCTTAATTTGCCTAAATGCTCGAGAACATTCGGCCGACTCATGACACCCACCAATATATAAAAAATAACGGCAAATAACGGTTTTAACGGTTATGGGGGGAGGGCTGGTTGGTCAGATTTGGGACTTGAAACACTCCACTGAGGTTGAGGAAATAACTTCAGGAGGCAGGCTGTTCCACTCCCTGACAGTCCTCGGGAAGAAAGAAAACTTCCTGGATAATCAACTTTCAGACACAATAGAAATTCTCAAAACAATCTATTTGCGCCAGTCTATGAATATTCGACTCCTTAAGCAAGGCCTCGGCGGATTAATTTTTGGTGTGCATCCACAAGACCCTTAGACAATCGACTTGAAGAATAGGAGTCTTTTCTTCGTTCAAAGCATTATTGTTGTAAACTGCCATATGACGTAGTGATCACTATTGTGGGAAAATGATTTTAAAAATTGCTGTGAATTCTCGATGTTCATTGATGAGAATAAGGACCAAATTCATTCATAAATCTACTCAGAAAATTTATGTGAATGCTGGTGTATGGAAGAACATAGTTTTAGTGAGATCCATTTAGGAGTGTCACACTGTCACTTTTGCAACGCGCATTCATGACACATTACCCCCCGCATCTTTCAATCAAC
>CM031621.1:45051815-45094617 GCA_018398815.1 Conus ventricosus | reverse complement strand
TATTCTGAATTAGCGGGACATACTAAACAAATGTACTTCCTTTCCCTTTGATAATCTGAACAGCGACATTTAAAAAAAAAAATCATGATATGTTAGCCATTATCCAAGTAATAAACTCTTATTTCTGACATGTAAAAAAAAATCTGTAAAAGTCGGATAACAATCTCAGTAATCACCAGGTTTAGACTGTCTATTAGTGCAATCAGACTCTCGCTCATAAAACAATAACAATGCGAAGCTATAAACGTACTCCATTTTCAAACCGCTTATAATCGGCCAATGATTTATGAGATAAGAAATAAAGGCAAAATAACGGTTTTAACTGTTATTTAACCGATGTACACTTTTGAAACTGTATTTTAGTCCTCACTGGGCTAAAGCCTGTGTACATACCAATTTCATCCAAATCGGACAGTATGTCAAGACAACGGTTTTTAACGGTCAGATTTTGAAACACTGCATGGAAAGTGCCATTTGTGTGTGATGACCTTTCTATATACAAAATTGCATTAAAATCCACCAATATATATAAAAAAATAAAGGCAAATAACGGTTTATCGGAATATACCGATATACACTTTTGAAACCGGTATTTTAGTCCTCACTGGGCTAAAGCCTGTGCACACACCAAATTTCATCCAAATCGGACAATATGTCAAGAATAACGGTTTTAACGGTCAGATTTTGAAACACTGCATGGAAGTGCCATTTGTGTGTGATGACCTTTCTATATACCAAATTTCATTAAAACCCACTGTGACGGGTCTCCGACGCTCCCCTCGTTATTAAAATATGATTTCCATTATTCAGGGATGCAGGGGTTATAGACAGAAGTATTTACGCTTTCACAACCAAAATGCACTCTCACATAGGCACACGCACTCTGTCACTCACATCGGGCCCGCACAAAGGTGACGGGAAACCAATAACATTTCATAGAAAATGATCAACTTTTATTTAACTTGACTCCGAGCCCCCACCCGTCACTACACAACACAACTATCTGTATCATACAACAATGTAAACAGCATACAGACAATTCATAAATCGCATCCCCTGTTCTTCGGTTATTCTTACTTAGCCAGGAAAGACAATATTCCACTATTCTGTTTGCACACTTTTAACCTTAAGAGCAAATAAAGCGTCCATAACTTGCCAGCATTCCTTGGTTGACCGTCAGTTTCTCTCCTCCAACTGTGCGACTACGAGCTGAAGCTGCCACACCGTTGTGTCCCCCCGATTGGCCAAATCCCAGTTGGGGGACACTGGCAACGTAACTTGAGTCGCACCCTCAGACCGAGTCTCTCGGACTACACTGCACTTCGCCCTCTCAACGGAAAGGGCTCCTGTCGGCCTCTCCACAGGTCTTCTCTGGCTGCAAACACCCCACCGTTGTCTGGCAGCTCCCTGTCTAGGCTCCAACAGGCTGACACGTCTTGCTGTCGACCGTCCCCACACGGGAGACAATTCTTCTCGTCGTCGGCTCCGAGGCTACAGCAACCTCCACTGTCTTACGTCCCCACCCAGGAGACAACGAGGCGACAGCTAACCTCTGCTTCACGCTGTATTTTCTTGAGCCCTCAGCAAGACGGGCGAGTTCACTTTCCCTTAAGTGGAGTCACACACTTCCTGGTTTTCCAAGCGCCTTATATTCATTCTCAAACAAGAGAGAACCTGGCTCAACCAATGGAATCACTGGCAGACACACATCACACGATTTGTACCAATAAATCCCCAAATTATTTTTATTCCGCCAATGGAATCACTAGTCACCTACACATACACACACACCCAGCTGCTAGCGCCAACAAAGACTTGGGCACCCAGTGGTTAATGCATCATAACCTCCTATTCAAACTCATGTTCGATTCCCCAGAGCTACCCATTGTACTAACAGCCTGGACTGCTCTACCAGCCAGGACTGATGCTTCAAGTAGTTACTACCTCTATAGACAACAAGGTGCAAACCACTCAATAGGCCGAAGCCTTCCATTCATTCCTCAGAACAAGGACGACTGAATGGTCGCTGTACCTGCCTGCAGGCTGACGGTCACCTACCCGTGACGGTCACCTGACACGACCGCCTTCCCTTCAGGCCCACGGAGAACCCAGTGAACAGCCAGCCAGTGGTCGGACTGGACACTCCTCTACCCAGGACCGGCAGGTCGGCAACTCCTTGTCACTATCCCTCGGACATGCGAAACACTTCCCAGTAACTCTCCTCCCTTCAGTATACGACTCGGGATATTCCCCTGGTGATGCCCGAGTTCGCACACTTGAAGAACCCAAGGAACTTGCTCTCAACAACAGCAAAACTACCCTTAATTGCCTAAATGCTCGAGAACATTCGGCCGACTCATGACACCCACCAATATATAAAAAATAACGCAAAATAACGTTGTTAACGGTTATGGGGGGAGGGCGCTGGTTGGTCAGATTTGGGACTTGAAACACTCCACTGAGGTTGAGGAAATAACTTCAGGAGGCAGGCTGTTCCACTCCCTGACAGTCCTCGGAAGAAAGAAAACTTCCTGGATAATCAACTTTCAGACACAATAGAAATTCTCAAAACAATCTATTTGCGCCAGTCTATGAATATTCGACTCCTTAAGCAAGGCCTCGGCGGATTAATTTTTGGTGTGCATCCACAAGACCCTTAGACAATCGACTTGAAGAATAGGAGTCTTTTCTTCGTTCAAAGCATTATTGTTGTAAACTGCCATATGACGTAGTGATCACTATTGTGGGAAAATGATTTTAAAAATTGCTGTGAATTCTCGATGTTCATTGATGAGAATAAGGACCAATTCATTCATAAATCTACTCAGAAAATTTATGTGAATGCTGGTGTATGGAAGAACATAGTTTTAGTGAGATCCATTTAGAGTGTCACACTGTCACTTTTGCACACGCGCATTCATGACAGCATTTACTCCATACGCACACGCAATCTTTCCAATCAACCAAAAGGCGCACTACCGAATGTTTTTTCTTCTCCCCCTCTCCTTCGGGAAAACACTTTACTAAATCACATCAAACAATTTATAAACAGATTTTATACATGTAGCTCTCTTTCCACTGAGAGGCAAACTAACTCACTCAAGACTTCATAAAGTCACGGCCTTCACACAACATGTGGCCCACAAAATCCAGACCAGGAAAATAAATGATTCTTTCACTCCTGATGCTATGCCTGCATCCGAATTAAGACTCGCTCCATCCTTTCATGATTCCCTGGTCTCTCTTAGATCATCATCTCGCCCCTCGATTTCTCCCGTCCTGGAGATATGACTTCCGACTCCTCTCCCTCAACTTCTCCTGTCCCTGGAGAGATGATGAGTTCCAACTCCTCTCCCTCGACTTCTCTTGTCACTGGAGATACGAGTTCCGACTCCTCTCCCTGGAGTCCTGATTTGCTGGGCTGAACTACCGGTGTGTTCCCCACACCATGGCCATCTTTAACCACCTCACGGGGTGAAAGATGAAGGGAGTGAAGGGCGAAGGGTAATAAGGTGAAGGATGAAGGGCTGAAACACGAATAAGGTTCGTGTAAGTAACCTGCTCCCAATTTAACATGAATTCTTCCTTTCTCTTTTCTTTAAGTTTTCCCCTGTAGCTTTCCCCAACTATCTATCGCTCATGGTAATGACTGGTCAGCAGCGAGGACCAACGTCCTGACAGGTTCGAGTCTCTATGCCATCTGCTGGGCTAAAACTGATTCTTTCCTCCCTCCTCCTAGTGAGTGCATACTCAGTGTTCAAAACACATGACCAGCACCTTACCAGCCCTTGTTAAACTATCACTCAGTGGTCACTTTCACCCAATGACCACGTTTGTTTCTTTACTGAGTCATTTCTCACCATTATTTGGGACGCCCGCTACACTAGTCAAGCCACATGAATATTCTTTCTTTTTAGTTGTGGCATGGGGAAATGATTCATACACTAACTACATGTGATGGAGCGTCACATGCCTTGATGTGAGGCTACGTCACATGACACCCCCCATCCTGGGGTGAAAAAATTTTCTCCAGAAATATTTTTTTTAAAGGATATACAACTTCACTTAAAACCCATCTTCAGCCATGAATCTCAAAATGTGTATCCATCACACATGATTCACCAAATTAATAATCAACGTATAGAATCAATCATCATGATCCACCATAAATAGCATATTTCAAACTTTCAGTCTTTCTAAAAAAAAAAAAATTCATAATTGATCACCACATCTCACAAAATACATTTCACAAATTACATGGATAAAACAATTAGGGATATTAACAATTCAAAGTACAAATTGTGTTCATACATTAAAATGTGAAGCACATATTTTCCCTTGATCTTTGTCTCACATCATATGTTTCAAAACCCTCATGAAAATGAGAATATTTCCAAGTGTAAATGTTTCTCAATAGACATGTAAACAAAATAAACATAGTTTAAACATATGTTTTTTTCCCACATGTAATGTTTAGTCCATTGAAAAGTCACATGCTTTCCATTGTTGACAGTGACAAATGAAAACAATTGGTTTGTCTCATTGCACAATCAAAACATGTGTATAAACCTTTCTAAAGGGTTATTTGCTCATCACACATACATCTATATTCATCTTCACAAGCAAGTTAGACATAAATAGTACATGATGATTTTTCATTGTTTACGAAAGAATAAAGCAAAGAATAGATAATGTAATACATCAACATCAAGTAGTTTTTGCTTGTAAAACATAATTATAGTCACTTCAACAAGCAAATTATGCATAAATACCACTTGATTTAAATCGTCAGTAGCATACAATGCACTGTCAAATGTGATCACACCGTAATCATTAAGAAAGACAAAAACAGGAATAGTCTTTCCCTTGAAGACAGTTACATTTGTCCATGAATATTCATACACGTGACAATAAATCTGCCATGACTTTTGTGTTCCAGGCACTGGTTCAACAGTAAATTGGAATTCCTGCAATGCAAAGACCATCTTAATAATATGAAAAAAAACAGCTCAAGTTAGAAAGGTCACTCCATGACTTTGCAGCCAACAAAATATCGTCAAAAAAAAATTGACTGCACCACATTCATGGTGTTTCAGGGCTCGCATCATTCTAGCAAAAGAGCTGGGGCATTTTGCAAACCAAATGGCATTTTCGTCCATTGGAAAAGACCAAAAGGTGTTTGAAATGCTGTCTTTTCCTGTCAGCTTCAACCATTGGAATCTGCCAGTATCCTTTAGTCAAGTCTACTTTACCACAAATAATTTCCTTCTGAGAGCTGACACAGAAGTTCTTCAATGTCTGGGATGGGCTCGGCATCGAACACAGTGATCTTATTTAATTTCCTGTAATCGATGCAGAAACGCACCGAGCCATCAGGTTTGTCCCCCAATACAACTGGTGAGCTGTACGGAGATGTAGAAGGTTCTATGACCTTTAAATCCAGCATTACTTTGATTTCTCTCTCGACAACCTCTTTTTTTGCAACGGAAGGGGTATGGTCTGGTTCGCACTGGTATTTCAGTAGTCAACTGAATACTATGAGGTTCAATACCAGTCACTGTACCTGGGTATCTGTCAACACATCCTGAAAGTCTTTCAAAATTTCTTTGAGCTGTTCCGTTTGACTTGAAGACAAATCATTCGACAAAATCACATCATCATAGGTTTCACCTTTGACAGACAGAGTAGGAAGGGGTACAACATCATCTGCACTGGTAGATGTTAACACTCCTACATTTGCTGTTTTCACAACCTTTGATCTGTCCCTGTACGTTACATTGGTACAAAATCATCACTGATAATATCTGTCATGTGACATCAGTTTCTGATATAGGACATATCCATTCAACTGACTGGTTGATGGCAACATTTGTACGTTCAACATACTTCTTCAACATGTTCACATGGAATACCTTCTCAGTGTTTGCCATTTTGATCTTATAATTAACTGCAGAAAGTTTTTCGACCACCTGAAAGGACCCTTCCACATAACACGAAGCTTGTTATGTTCATCATGAGTAGTACAAGAACTTTATCCCCTACACTGAAGGAACGTGCCTTTGCTTTTCTATCTGCAAAGACCTTGTACACATCTGTTTTTCTATCAGCTGACTGTTGAGCAAGCTCACATGTATCCGTCAAACGATTATGCAGTTCATAAACGTATTGGTAAACAGTTTTACTGTCAGGGATGTCCGTCTTTTCGTCCATTGTGTCATCAGTAGATCTAAAGGACCCCTTGGTGAGTGTCCGAAAAGAAGCTCGAATGGTGAGAATCCCAGCGTTTCGTTCGGCATTTCCCTGTATGCGAAAAGCAAAGCCGGTATGAAACGATCCCATCATGGGGTTCCTGCCTTGCAACCTTTCTCAACATGGACTTTACGTTCCATTGAAACGTTCAACCATGCCATTCGATTGGGGATGATATGGCGTGGTTGAAATGGAAGAGATTGACAACAGTCTGTAAATTTCTCTCATGAGATCGGAAATGAATTGCGTTCCACAATCCTGAGAATTTCGTCTGGAAGACCCACTCTGGAAAAAATCGCAAGTAAGGCTTCAGCGACAGACACTGTATCAATTTTCTTCAATGGAATCGCTTCCGGATACCTTGTCGCTGTATCCACCAAAGTTAAGATATAGCGATATCCAGAAGAAGACAGTGGTAAGGCCCAACAAGATCAATAGCCACCTTCCGAAATGGACGGAAATGAGAGGCATTTTGTGCAAAGGTGCACATGGGACGCGACCTTTCTGAGATGTCTTTTGGCAGATGTCACATGAGCGGCAGTATTCTGTAACTTCCTTGTGACACCTGGCCAATAAAAAAATCAAGAACTCTCTTTAATGTTCTTTTGATTCCACAGTGACCACGAACAATGCATCATGAGCCGTGTGTAGTACTGTTTCTCTAAGTGGTTTTGGAACGACAACTTGTTTGTTGTCCTGTCCAGGCACACACCTGTAGAGAATGTCAGAGTCCATATGTACGTTGGTTTGTCCGTTGGTATATCAGTGACAGTCTGTTTAGCAGCAGAAAGTATTGTCGTCAGCGTCTCGTCTTTTCCCTGCATTTCTTTTAGATCATCTGGGGTAATCTGGAGTTCATCCAGTTTTGAGATTTTTAGCGGCTTTGTAGCCTTTCCCTGCTCTATGATGTCTGACCTGGTACTCACAAGACAAGGAACAACGATCCTCCAGCACCACCATGTACTGTAGCGACACCTGGCAAATTGCCCAAGATCAAGTCGCAGACTGGGTTATCAATGACACAGGCGGTAAGAAATCCGGAGTAGTACGGTGTATCGACCGAAATTTTCGCCAGCGGAAACGTTCAATCTTGCCTCCAAACGACCTACACTTTTGGACAGTGTCGAGATACTGTTTGAAGCACGAAAGATTTTCTTACACCAGCGGTGGTGCACCCAGTGTCCTCGCAAAACCAAAGCCTGCAATCCGTTGATGGCTCCGTTTTCTAACATGAGACCATCAACCGATTGATCGGTGCCAAAACAAGGCCTTCTTCACAATCAGTGGAGACTAATGCGGATTTTGAATCATTTGGTTGAAAGGGCATTCCTTTTCAAATGGAACTTGCAATCGCAATAGAAACATCGCATTGTCTGATCGGCAGCTGACTGATTTTGTGAACTTCGGTTCTGTCCACGAACTGGCCCAAAAGGTCTACGCGGTGGTCGTTGTCCCCGACCTCGGAACGTTTGCTGAGGAGTAACGGGTCTTTCCGGCGGTGAGTACTGGTACTGACGAAAGTCACTCGAACCGCGGAAAGATCCCTGTCCGTTCCTAGGATATGTATATCCTTGAGGACTTAAAATGACCCACGATTTCCTTTCCTGTAACTTCCCTGTCCTGATGGGATAGTACATGACGCATGAGACTCAAAGATGGAAATTCTCCTTTCCTAGCCACGCCCTTATCTGGTGAGCGATACAATACTGATCAGCCATCTGACACATTTCCTCAACGCTTTCAAATTGCCTTTCTTTAAGGAAAGTGGCCAGATCTTTGCTCACGCTCTGGAAAAGTTGTTCTCTAAGAAGGAGATCTCGCAGTGATTGAAAAGTTTTGTTCGTCTTTGATAAATCGATCCATCGATCTAAACAATGACTCATACGGATTAGAAACGACGGAAACGATTCTCCTTTGTTAGGGCGCACAGAACGGAAACGTTCGCGAAAACGATCGCAGAACATTGAATTTCTTGAGGAGTTCTTCCTTCAACTGATCCCAAGTTAAATTTTGTTTCGCCGCGAGTGTGTGGTACAATGCAAAGCGCTACCCTTAAACAACGATGCAATATACAATGTCCACTTTTCCTTTGGCCAACCGCAAGACGTTGCGTGACTTTCAAATCGGAAAAGAAAACTATCGATGTCATCTGTTTTTTCCTCGAAGGGCGGTAAACTTTGGAATATATGCTGTTTTTGGTTGAGGCGCGCTTGCGGAAACCGACTGGTGGAGGTTCTCTCGATGCCTGTAATCTTTAATTTCAGCATCAGTCTCTAGTTCGAACTGCCTCAACTTAAATTGACGTTCTTCAGCTTCAGCTTCCCTCTGTAGTCTTTTTTCTCAATTTCAGCTTCCCTCTGTAGTCTTTTTCTTCAATTTCAGCTTCCCTCTGTAATCTTCTTCTTCACTTTCTAGTTCCTTTGATTTTCTTCTCTTTCTAGTTTCCTTTCTTCACTTTCTAGTTTCCTTTGATTTTCTTCTCTTTCTAGTTTCCTTTCTTCACTTTCTAGTTTCCTTTGATTTTTTCTCTCTCTATTTCCTTGATTTTCTTCTCTTTCTCTTAGCCTGTCTGCCCATCTATGCATTGTTGCACATAGTTGGTAAATTTTTCTCCATCAAAACCCAAGCGCTCCGCTTGTTGAACATATTTATCAAAATCATCCATATATGAACCGTCAACAGATATAAACACAACACAATTTCCAAGTATGAATAAAAATAAGGCGATATATGATGGCGCTTTATGTTTCACAAAAAATGTAATTATAATGTATACAAATACAGAATTCAATTTCCGGTATAAACAGAAGAAGGCTTACTAAAACAAGGTAGATATGAAACACAAGGAATGTATTTTTCCAGAAGTATTGTGTTTTCAAACAGGTATCAATTTGGAATTAAAAAAAATTAAGTTCAATGCTAATCTGTTTTTCCTAGGAAAGGAAAAAACACAATACTAAAGTTTTCTGGAAATAATTCTTTATAAAGTTTTAGTTCTTAAATGTTCTTGTTGTCAGTCTTTTCTTTCTTACTTAATTTCAAATGAATTTACAAAACAAATGTATCACCTTATACGATAAATGAATATAAATTTACAAAACAAATGGAAGCACAAACAATTAAAAAGAGGGGAAGAAACACAAACTAGCGGAAATCCTACCTAAAAGATGAAAATGTTGAAAAGAAAACTAGACAGGAGCTTATTGTAAAGAAGTGTAGAGATTTTGAAAAAGGGGGTGAAAAGGAAATGAAAGGATACACAGGATCGGAACAGTAAGAAGAAATCAAGAAAAGCAAAAGAAGCCCTCAGACAGCACCCTGCGGTCACTGTCTCCCGTGAAACTGGAGACGGGAAAAACAACTCACGCACAATATACACACTACAGTAATAATACAAAATACTAAACAATCAATCAATAAATATACATTCACCCAAACTCAAAGAAAATCTCGCAACACACACAGAAAAAAAATAATCAAAAGATAAAGATGTTTATTTGGGCTGAGCGTAATCAACTCCACCACCTACACTATTTGCGTGACGGAGGTGAAGCTGATCCCACACTCTAAGGGCAAGGGGAAAAATCAAAATGAAACAATAGGAAAGGGAAAGAAATAGATATTTACAGAAGGGAAGGACTACCGACTCACCCAACGCCATGCCCCCCTGCTAAACGCAGGAAGAGGTTGGGGCTATCAGTCCTGGGAAGGGGACAAAACAAAATCTAATACTCTAGGGGAAGGACAGCGACTCCTCAACGCCCTGCCCCCTTGCTGCCAGGTACGAGCAAGAGGAGGTTGAGGCTATCGGTCCTGAGGGGGGAAAGGTCAAAAAGAAATCCTGCCAAAAAAAAAAACTCTTACGGAGTAGAGCAACCAAAAGAAATGTCAACCACCCGAAACACATATAAAAATAGAAAAAAACAACAAATGCAAATATTATACCAAAAAATAATTAACTAATTTCTTTTTTTTTTCTTCCTCAAACCCTTGGGGGTACAAATCAAAATCTTTTTATTCAGGCCCCAAGCGCACAAATAGAAATCCTTCCTCTGAAGGTACAAATAGAAATCTTTCTTTTTTTTTTCTAGGGAAACAAAACAACGGCAGCTACGTCGTGAAACTGGAGTCGGGGTCACCACTGTCCACACTGTCCACTTTTGCACACGCGCAATCAGACAGCATTTACTCCATACCACACGCAATCTTTCCATCAACCAAAAGGCGCACTACCGAATGTTTTTTCTTCCCCCCTCTCCTTCGGGAAAACACTTTACTAAATCACATCAACAATTTATAAACAGATTTTATACATGTAGCTCTCTTCCACTGAGAGCAAACTAACTCACTCAAGACTTCATAAAGTCACGCCTTCACACAACATTGGCCCACAAAATCCAGACCAGAAAATAAATGATTACTTTCACTCCTTGATGCTATGCCTGCATCCGAATTAAGACTCGCTCCATCCTTTCATGATTCCCTGTCTCCTCTCAGACATCATCTCGCCCCCTCGATTTCTCCCGTCCTGGAGATATGACTTCCGACTCCTCTCCCTCAACTTCTCCTGTCCCTGGAGAGATGATGAGTTCCAAACTCCTCTCCCTCGACTTCTCTTGTCACTGGAATACAGTTCCGACTCCTCTCCCTGGAGTCCTCGATTTGCTGGGCTGACTACCGGTGTGTTCCCACACCATGCCATCTTTAACCACCTCACGGGTGAAAGAGATGGTGAAGGGCGAAGGGTAAAGGTGAAGGATGAAGGCTGAAACACGAATAAGGTTCGTGTAAGTAACCTGCTTCCCAATTAACATGAATTCTTCCTTCTCTTTTCTTTAAGTTTTCCCCTGTAGCTTTCCCAACTATCTATCGCTCACCTGGTAATGACTGGTCAGCAGCGAGGACCAACGTCCTGACGGGTTCGAGTCTCTATGCCATCTGCTGGGCTAAAACTGATTCTTTCCTCCCTCCTCCTAGTAGTGCATACTCAGTGTTCAAACACATGACCAGCACCTTACCAGCCCTTGTAAACTATCACTCAGTGGTCACTTTCACCCAATGACCACGTTTGTTTCTTACTGAGTCATTCTCACCATTATTTGGGGACGCCCGCTACACTAGTCAAGCCACATGAATATTCTTTCTTTTTAGTTGTGGCATAGGGAAATGATTCATATCACTAACTACATGTGATGGAGCGTCACATGCCTTGATGTGAGGCTACGTCACATGACAAGGAGGTGTACATGGCTTTTGAGAGGAGATGTGTCCTCGTGTGTCTTGTGTTCCCTGACATCCAGTTTGTAGAGTCACGGGCACAATGAGACTGTTCCTGAGGCTTCCTCCATCTCCACAAACGTGCTACTTTAGAATATTGTTGTGGGAAATGATAACAAATTGTAATTAGGCCACACATACATACATTGGTTACATGATGAGTTAAGATCACGACAGATCCTTGGACGTTATTTCCATGTGTTCAGAGTGGACATGTTACGTACGTCTTTACGATGTCAGATTTCCGAGTGTAGAGATTTAATATGTTACACTCGTTTCTTCGCATGTTTAATAATCAGACAGACTGTAATGATAGAGTGCTTCCCCTTGTTTTGTGGGTAGAAACATGGAGCATGAGCTGAAGATTATTCATCTTTGGTTGACAAGTCTGCGAGACTGAATTGTTACTGAGAATGTGTGGATTTGTACCTGGGTAATTGTATGCCAGGGCATGAGCAAAGGGAGTCTGGTCATCTTACAAGTAGTGACTGACCAGCTGGCTGCTCTGCTTGTGATGTAATGAAATGGTGTAGGCCCATCCACTGGGCATGCTTCTCTCTCTCTCTCTCATGCTTTGTATCCGGGTGTGATGTATTGGTTCAGTGCTATGGCATTGTAGCACACGTTTTATGGTAAGGTGATTTGATTAACAGTACTGTTGCAACTAACTATGAGGTTGGTTGCAAAACACACACACAACACACACACACACACACACACACACACACACACACACACACACACACACCAGGCATGTAATGAAAATACAACGTCTACAGTTCAAACAAATAACAGCATCACCACACACTACGATCTCCACAGCACCTTACAGTCTTTATTGCATGAGCAGTCCAACAGGATAAATGTAGTCCGTCCAGCCTGCAGTTTTTACAGTATCTATACACAGTCAATACAGCATAGCCAAAGGGATCAAAAGGGCAAAACCATTCAGAAAACACACACACACACACACACACACTCACCATCCTAAAAAAAAAAAAACAAGTATTACTTCTTTAAAAAATGGTTGCAGGAAGGGAGATCAGAAGAGGATAGACAGGCGAGTGTCTATCATTCCAGAAAGCAAAATGTCTCTGAAACCAAGTGATCCATCATTTTATACTTCATACCTGAAAATAACAGTCTGCACGGAGAAAACAAAATCAATCATAACAGCACCAGCTGTAGATTAAACATATACACGCATACATCACGCATTAATATTTAGCAGTGTTCATATAGTGGAACTTCCATGACCACATCATAGCAATACTCCTGTACACATCAATCAGCAATCCATGCAGGACTCCAATTTCAGGTGCCCTGCATCCAGTATCCATTAGAGATAAGATAATGTTGCTTATAGCCCAGCCGACCGCAAAGGGGTATCCATCAGAGGCTGGAAAAAAAAAACATGAACATTTTTCATTGAGGAAACTGGGACACAATGAAACTTAAATGATGCATTTCGAAGTGTTCTGACTGCGTGCAGAAACTGAAACTGTGAAAAAAACAGAACTGTCACGCGTCAAATGAAGGAACAAACAAATTACAAACACAACGCGGTTCGACCTGTTCTATATCAGGAAAACTAAAGACGTAACCCATCAAAAAATAAGTCCGCTATTTCAGTATGCACGTTCTTTGCACGTGGAATATCTTATTAATAGTCGGCTGTACACTGCCACAGTTGCCAGATAGGTTTAACATAACAGTAAACATGACGATGATATGTTGAAAACTTGTTTTCTTATCATCACTTCCAAAAGGATGTCTCTCTTCAGCATCTTAACGCTGGTGGTAACCATTCAAGAGTAGATGAGGCTGCTGGCCTCTGAGGAAGAAGCGGAAGAGGGAGGGGTACAGTGGAGGCGTTTCGTCATCATGAGCCCTTTAAATATATGTCACTTTGTGACTTTTTTTTTCCCTTTTGTTTTTAACACCAGTCAGGCATTACAGCGCTAAACCTGCTACAGTGAAGATACCAGGCTGATCCGAGAAAACAGTAAAAATCTGTCCAACAAGGAAATGATCTGATCAGGGAAGCAAGATCTAAACGACCCTGCCCCTCCCCATTCGTCCCATCCATCCTCTGCCCTCCATCTGTCTATAGTTGCACATGTGAGTCATATGGGCAAATGCCTTTCTTGTTATACAAACATGCAACACTGCTCCCACTGTGAATCACCACAATAAACTTATCTTAAAATAACAAACATACAGGAAAAAAAAATTTCAGCATCCTAGAAACAGACCGCTTTTCCAGTTCCAGAATTCATTAGTACTGGCAATGACATTGTTTTCTTACATTTGGGGCTGGTTTGATAAACAAATAACTGTGACAGATGCATCGCGATTACTCAAAGAAAACACAGTTCTCCGGGAAAGCTGACTTTAACATGTTACAGCGGCAGTCACTGAAGCATGGTACCACCATGGTAAGTCAGCCTAAACCGTAACAAATTGCGGGCGGAGGGGGATTAGTTTCAGCTGATCAAACACACATACAGCTGCCTGAAAATATTATCATGAAAATAACAACAAATATACCAATATATACATACACAACCATCTACAACAATCATATGCCATTCTGTAGAACTACAGCCATCATCTACACATTTAAAACTGTGCCAAGTAGGTCTTGATATTCCGATATTCGTATCTTTCCACATTGAACACAGGGCACATCATCTCTTACTACATGAGAGAATGGATTTTCTGTGATTGGACGAACCCATCGGGAATACAAATACAATAATTTGTACAGTCTTTTTCTTTTCATTAAAGAGAGATAACACGGGACTTGTTCTGCACGCGAAAGACTTCACTCTGCCAATTCAACTTGATGTCCATAGCACTGAGAGCAAACCTTTGTTTTGCCCTGCTTGGGCTTGTGGGAGCATTGTGGGTGCCATGATGTACACTGTCTGTTCCCTCCAATGTGTATGTAGAGGGAGAGAACAACGGCGACGGCACACTGCTTCACACATCCCTGTCTTTGGATGGGACGTTAGTATGGTCATTTCTGACCAATGTAGCAACACAGATGGACTGTGGCATCCAGTGACCATGAAGTTCAATGAACCAGGACTTTTGCCTGTTAAACTGTCTACACAGTCACCTGCCAAACAGCTGCAGTCGGTGGCAGTCTCTGTCATTGTGCGACCAACTGTTTGACCATCTCTCTAAAAAAAAACACCAGCCCAAAGAAATTCAGAACAAGGTTAGAAATAGGATTTTCCTCATGTTTTCTGTGTTGAGCATAATTATGCTAGTATCTGCAAACATCCTGAGAAATTAAAAATTGTGGGATATCCACACAGGTCATGATTCTCTTACCTTCTATGGCCATGCACTTATGTCCTACAACCTGAGATAAAGAAAAAAAATGGAAAGGAAGAAAAAAAAAGAAAAAAAAAAGAAAAGTAAGACATACATTCTTTAACAAAAATTTTCGGGTTCATATTCATTCCAACTGTTAAAAAATGAATAATAGTACCTGCCCAATATGTCATAACTGCTCCTATAAAGGTTTGATTCATCTTGGTGAATAAAAAAAGAAAGCGTTTCAGTAACTGCGAAAGCGGCAGCAGAAACACACCTGGATGTACATGCCTGATGATGTTGCCATTCTAGTGGACATTGCCACTCAAGGTAGGATCAGCAAGGGAAAATGATAAGAGAGGGAGTGAGGGAGCAAGGGGGGAGACAGGCAGAAAGACAGACAGGCAGAGACAGAAACAGAGACAGAGAGTAAAAGGGCTGCAAGCATTGAAACAGGCAACAACCAAAAAAAAAAATTCGAAACCCCACACCCCTAAATAAAAAGACAGAATTCAAAACAAGCAGACATGAAAAAAAAACAAAAAACATCCCCTATCCTACCCTAAAGATAAGGAGATAAAATTCAAAACAAGATAAAAAATTTTAAAAAAGCAACAAGCAAACAAGCATTCAAACCAAACCCAAATCCACCAAGATAACTGTTGCCAGTAGGACAAGACACATTTGTAATTTTCATAACTACTGAATGCTGAGGGGGGGGGGAGGCAGGGGGGGGGGGGGAGGCAGGGGGGGGGGGGAGGCGGGGACAGTGGAGGAGGGGAGGGGTAAGTTTTAAAACATTAGGGAGGAGGTGGGGGGGGGAGGAGGGGACAGTGGAAGAGGGGAGGGGTAAGTTTTAAAGCGTTAGGGGGGGGGGGAGGTGGTGGAGGAGGCGGGGACAGTGGAGGAGGGGAGGGGTAAGTTTTAAAACATTAGGGGGGGGGAGGCGGGGGGAGGAGGCGGGGACAGTGGAGGAGGGGAGGGGTAAGTTTTAAAGCGTTAGGGGGGGGGGGGGGGGGAGGCGAGGGGGGGGGGAGGCGGGGACAGTGGAGGAGGGGAGGGGTAAGTTTTAAAACGTTAGTACTTCAGGTGTTTGAAATGGTTTTTGAAAGTTCATGTACACTGGTGTTGTCTGAACAAGAGAGAGAGAGAGAGAGAGAGAGAGAGAGAGAGAGAGAGAGAGAGAGAGAGAGAGAGGAGAGAGAGAGGGGACTCTCTGTGGACCTTTCAACAAATATTACCTAATGCTAAGAAGTCAAATCAAGCATTCATAGACGAAGAAATGACACATTTGGCTAGTACACCTATCTTGCTTCTCTACATGCGACATCAAAATGCCTTGGCATGATCGAAACTTGTCTGATAACCTGATGTGCAAGTTGTACAAGACATTTGAAGTTTTGCCGTTTCATCCCATCCCTACACCCACCCCTTTCCCTCCACAAACCTACCCCTTTACCCATCCTCCACACCCCCATCCCCCTCCCTTCCTCCTCTCCCACCTCCCTACCATCCCCTATCTTTCAAAGGACCATTCTTATGTGACCTTTTGTTACAGATTTTAAGACATGCACCAATATATATATATATATATATATTAATTAATTTGTTAAAATAAGGTTTTAAAAGGAGCAATCTACAAATTTGTTTCGAGCGTAGCGCTGTCGTCTGCGCTACGCTCGAAACAAATTTGTAGATTGCTCCTTTTAAAACCTTATTTTAACAAATGTTGCTCCCCAAGGGGTTGAGCACTCTAAAAATCGTTTTGGGTATTTTAATCACATTGATCTATACATATATATATATATATATACACACACACACACACACACACACACACACACACACACACACACACACACTGCTAAGTATCAGAATTTCGTCCTTTTTTTTTAGTTAACAGGTTCAATCAAATTACAGTATCAAATAAAATCAAAAGAACAATCACAACTCATTCACAGCAATTCAAACAAATCTTCTGTCATGATCAGATACCGAATGCTGTCCCTTCAGTTCATCTGGCACGGGATTTGTTATGATATGCAGAGGTTCAACTGCTGGGAGTTAGGCCCCTTTCATTTTCTGTTTCACCAAGGTGTCACTGTGTGCGTACTTGTCCACATGCACCACACCACATCCGCTAAGTTTCAAGACCACACTGCACACGATTTAAAGCTCATGGATCATGGCTACAACTTGGCAGAGATGTCTGACCGGCGCATTAGCCCATTGCGCTTGTCAGACCTTGGGTTCCTACCTAACACTGTTTGTGCCATTGTTATCATAGCATGTGCTTGTAGTGGGGGTTCATGGGTGTGTGTGTGTTATGTGTGTGCATGGGTGGGTGGGCACGGACCTATATGTGTGTGCGCCAGCGTATGTGGTGCGTGTGTGTGTGTGTGTGTGTGGGTGTGTGTACGTGCGTGTATGCGTGTGTGCGTGTGTGAGTTCTGTGTGAGGCTTGTATGAGCATGCCTCTGTATGTGCACATGTCTATGCGTGCATACATGTGTGTATGGCATGGCATGGGGGAAGGGCTGGTATACCCATCTTCTTTCTTTATAGGATGAAATTTGCGACAAAAACCACATACTTTAGAACTCCAAATCAACACTAGAAATAAAAAATTTTAAATGACAACAAAAAAATTGAAATAAGCTGTCGAACAGTTCAATATTTTGTTCTTTCACACTAGCATCAAATTCTGCCCCTCATGCCAATCAGCAAATGCTTTAATCATCAGCTTATTGAACAATGCCGTTTTGTTCTTGAGGACAGTGACATATTCAACTGTAAAGTCCACCACCAGGGTTGATGAGGCATATGGGGAAAGCTGACTTTGAAAATATAGTCGATCTATACATTTACCTTTCCCTGCAAGTTAAAGCCACTTGAAAATGCCTATTGAGCAGAGATAAAATACCTGTATTTAATGCATACACTTTACACCTGTAAATCACTAGGAAACAAACTTTATTCTCTGTACAGTCAGCAGACTGGGTATAGACCAAACTTACACCATCAGCCAGTTGTTTCTGGTGGGTGGAGACTGTGAGATGAACTTGGTGACATTATCCCATTATGACTGGGCGGGGGCTGGAGGGGGATGGGGGGGGGGGGGGGAGGGGGAGGGGGGAGGCATCTGCAGAAGACCATGGCACTGAACAATGCCATCAGGTCCCAATGCCAACTGGGTCCAGTACACATCTGCCTGCAGTCACCAGTCAACTTCACACATACAGCAAACAAACTGTTTATCTGTACTGGATCCTATTGTTACTGGGTTCTACTGGATGCCTGCAAGTTCTAGTAGAACATCCCCAACACAGACTATATACATCAACATTAACTGAAGCACATGTAGTACCCATCTATCACCCTATACAAGATACAGAACAGTCAGTTTAGGAATCCCACTAGTCAAACAATACTGAAGAAAACCTATGCTGGAAAAAAACCCATCATTTGAAAAATAAATGAATGAACCTTGACCTGGAGTGTCATGACCCATTTTTCACAACAACATCACTTAATAAGAAAACACCTCACAGCAAATGTCTTAGACTCTCTCCCCCTCTCTCTCTCTCTCTCTCTCTCTCCCTCCTCTCTCTCTCTCTCTCTCTCTCTCTCTCTCTCTCTCTCTCTCTCTCCCTCAGGCTCTCTTTCTCTCTCTCTTTCTCTTAAATACATGAAAATACTGAGTTACCAGACGCAGCATTCACAAATGCTGTACTGTAGCAACATGAACAGTCTTTGACCATACATCTCAAATCAGCTAGCAAACCTGTAAAACTAGTTATTCCCTTCAGAACCCAGACCAGGGCCACCTCATTCCAGAAAATGGCATCACAACTGATTTTTCACACAAACACATCATCTCAAAGTCTGCCAAAGTCTTGGAAGCTTTCACATGAATTTTTGAAACAATAAATTCTTTTTAATCCCACCAGAGGTTGACATTCCATCTTTGGTAGTGATATCTAGATATGCCAGTGTGTGTGTGTGTGTGTGGGGGGGGGGGGGGGGGGGGGGTGTGTGTGTGTGTGTGTCTTGTCTCTTTGTTAATATTTTCATCTACACACATGGAACCTCGATTCATAAAGTCCAATCTGTACAATGGCAGGAGGGGTTGACACGCGCACAGATGTTGACCCTGAAGAGTAAATCCGCTACGAACTGGCTGTCCAAGTGGGGACTGCATGGGTGGGAGTGTGAAATCTTTGTAATACTGAACAGGTTGCAACCGAGGTCCAGGGGCAGCTTAAGGCCCCTGGTGAGGTCCAGGGGCAACGCCCTGCTGGGGGTCTGGGGGGGGGGGGGGGGGAAGATACTGACAAAAACTTCACATTTAAGGACAGTTTACTGCGTACTCCTTTGATACAAACCCTAAATTTTATGCTTCTCAGTACTATATAGTTATACACTATAAAAAAAAATATGGATTGGAGAACCAGCGAACACATCCATCGAAGTGCAAACGGGGAAAACAATCACCAAAACGGAAACCTGTATAATGCAGAACTGCTCCCATCCATGCGATTGAATCCAGCAGCCCTTGCCTTGTCATTTAGGCCTGCAGTGAGTCCTGTCAACAGTGTGACAGTGTGATGCTTACAGCTGTTTGTCCTTAAGGCCTCATCATTGGACTTTTCTTTTCCTTTTTTTTTCTGTTTGTTTGTTGCTTACTCCCCTCAGGCCTGTTGGGTTTTTTCGTGTCAGACTTCCGCACACTGTTGTTCTTCTTCTGGCTGTAGCAGCTGTCCGTTCTCTTTCAGTTCAGTCTCCTGCATACCCGTCTCCTCCTCCCCCTCCTCCTCCCCTTCTCCCGTCTCACCATCCATGTTCATCAGCATGTACTGGTGGTCGTCCCTGTTGAAGATCTTCAGGTTGCGCCGATGAACAACCTCCACGGCCACGTAGCCTAGCACTGCGGCTCCCAGCATGCCCAGGGCAATGTAGAGGCGCGCGGTTGGGCAGAGGAACTTGGCCATGACGAAGGAAGCGGACGTGATGAGGGCGTGCCACGTGCTGCTGACGCTGAAGGCCGAGTCCACAAAGGCCGGGAAGAGGACGACGATGATTGCTGCAAAGGAAAAAAAAAAACAATGTAAGCTACTGAATGATATTTTCCTTCCTGTCTCAATCCGCTTTCCCCTACCCACTGGTACTCCTCCCACTCGCTCTTTCCCTTGCCCCAGTACACAGTCACTTCACTGATTCTGTTGCAGTCCCAGCACCCAGCAGTCCTAACACTACCTGCCACAGAAGACCTGCCCAGCTGCAACATGATTTTGGTGGTGTGCAGTAACGCCTGGTGGTACAGTTTCAGCTTTTTTCAACAAGATGTCACTGCAGTGAAGAAGATGGCATGCACTTCATCACATCAGCAAAGGCCATGGGGAAGTCATAGGATAGGATAATTTTAAATAAGTCAATAAAATGACACAATTGAAAAGTCTGTCTTAGATAGTATTCTGTACGCTGTAATTCTGTCCAGGGGAAATACAAACCAACTGATTAGACAGACTACCCTGTCCAGCAGTTTCAAGCTAAGAAACAGATCCCTGCGGCATCATGAAAATCATCCTCAGTTTCTTCAATGCATGGTCACAAAATATTTTAAAATGCACACACACACACACACACACACACACACACACACAAACACACACACATACAAAAGAAGAAGAAAGACTTTAAATCGGAGACCATTCACAAGGCAAACTGACCACCCACAGAGTTTTTAAAGTACACACCATTATCTTGTATACCATATACTTTTTCTTGGAAAATATTACACAATCACACACATATCAACCTTCTCTGGGTGATAATACATGACACGAAGAACAAACCTGTCTTCTCCAGGGCAATGATACAAAATTCAATGGACAGATCAGCCTTCTCAAGGATATTACAACTACAGAGAGAGATCAGCCTTCTCAATGATATTACACAACTAGAGAGAGAGATCAGCCTTCTCAAGGATAATATTACACAACTACAGAGAGAGATCAGCCTTCTCCAGGGTAATATTAAAACAACTATAGAGAGAGATCAGCCTTCTCCATGGTAATATTACACAACAATAGAAAGAGATCAGCCTTCTCAAGGATAATATTACACAACTATAGAGAGAGATCAGCCTTCTCAAGGATAATATTACACAACTATAGAGAGAGATCAGCCTTCTCCAGGGTAATATTACACAACTATAGAAAGAGATCAGCCTTCTCCAGGGTAATATTACACAACTATAGAAAGAGATCAGCCTTCTCCAGGGTAATATTACACAACTATGGAAAGAGATCGGCCTTCTCCAGGGTAATATTACACAACTATAGAAAGATATCAGCCTTCTCCAGGGTAATATTACACAACTATAGGAAGAGATCAGCCTTCTCCAGGGTAATATTACACAACTATAGAAAGAGATCAGCCTTCTCCAGGGTAATATTACACAACTATACAGAGATCAGCCTTCTCCAGGGTAATATTACACAACTATAGAAAGAGATCAGCCTTCTCCAGGGTAATACTACACAACTATAGAAAGAGATCAGCCTTCTCCAGGGTAATACTACACAACTATAGAAAGAGATCAGCCTTCTCCAGGGTAATATTACACAACTATACAGAGATCAGCCTTCTCCAGGGTAATATTACACAACTATAGAAAGAGATCAGCCTTCTCCAGGGTAATATTACACAACTATAGAAAGATATCAGCCTTCACCAGGGTAATATTACACAACTATAGAAAGAGATCAGCCTTCTCCAGGGTAATATTACACAACTATAGAAAGAGATCAGCCTTCTCCAGGGTAATATTACACAACTATAGAAAGAGATCAGCCTTCTCCAGGGTAATATTGCACAACTATAGAAAGAGATCATCCTTCTCCAGGGTAATATTACACAACTATACAGAGATCAGCCTTCTCCAGGGTAATATTACACAACTATACAGAGATCAGCCTTCTTCAGGGTAATATTGCACAACTATAGAAAGAGATCAGCCTTCTCCAGGGTAACATTGCACAACTATAGAAAGAGGTCAGCCTTCTCCATGGTAATATTACACAACTATAGAAAGAGATCAGCCTTCTCCAGTGTAATATTACACAACTATAGGAAAAGATCAGCCTTCTCCAGGGTAATATTACACAACTATAGAAAGAGATCAGCCTTCTCCAGGGTAATATTACACAACTATAGAAAGAGATCAGCCTTTCTCCGGGGTAATATTACACAACTATAGAAAGAGATCACCTTCTCCAGGGTAATATTACACAACTATAGAAAGAGATCAGCCTTCTCCAGGGTAATATTACACAACTATAGAAAGAGATCAGCCTTCTCAAGGATAATATTACACAACTATAGAGAGAGATCAGCCTTCTCAAGGATAATATTACACAACTATAGAGAGAGATCGGCCTTCTCCAGGGTAATATTACACAACTATAGAGAGAGATCAGCCTTCTCAAGGATAATATTACACAACTACAGAGAGAGATCAGCCTTCTCCAGGGTAATATTACACAACTATAGAGAGAGATCAGCCTTCTCCATGGTAATATTACACAACAATAGAAAGAGATCAGCCTTCTCAAGGATAATATTACACAACTATAGAGAGAGATCAGCCTTCTCAAGGATAATATTACACAACTATAGAGAGAGATCAGCCTTCTCCAGGGTAATATTACACAACTATAGAAAGAGATCAGCCTTCTCCAGGGTAATATTACACAACTATAGAAAGAGATCAGCCTTCTCCAGGGTAATATTACACAACTATGCAAAGAGATCGGCCTTCTCCAGGGTAATATTACACAACTATATAAAGAGATCGGCCTTCTCCAGGGTAATATTACACAACTATAGGAAGAGATCAGCCTTCTCCAGGGTAATATTACACAACTATAGAAAGAGATCAGCCTTTTCCAGGGTAATATTACACAACTATACAGAGATCAGCCTTCTCCAGGGTAACATTACAAACTATAGAAAGAGATCAGCCTTCTCCAGGGTAATACTACACAACTATAGAAAGAGATCAGCCTTCGCCAGGGTAATACTACACAACTATAAAAAGAGATCAGCCTTCTCCAGGGTAATATTACACAACTATACAGAGATCAGCCTTCTCCAGGGTAATATTACACAACTATAGAAAGAGATCAGCCTTCTCCAGGGTAATATTACACAACTATAGAAAGAGATCTGCCTTCTCCAGGGTAATATTACACAACTATAGAAAGAGATCAGCCTTCTCCAGGGTAATATTACATAACTATAGAAAGAGATCAGCCTTCTCCAGGGTAATATTACACATACTATAGAAAGAGATCAGCCTTCTCCAGGGTAATATTGCACAATTATAGAAAGAGATCAGCCTTCTCCAGGGTAATATTACACAACTATACAGAGATCAGCCTTCTCCATGGTAATATTACACAACTATACAGAGATCAGCCTTCTTCAGGGTAATATTGCACAACTATAGAAAGAGATCAGCCTTCTCTGGGGTAATATTACACAACTATAGAAAGAGATCACCTTCTCCAGGGTAATATTACACAACTATAGAAAGAGATCAGCCTTCTCCAGGGTAATATTACACAACTATAGAAAGAGATCAGCCTTCTCCAGGGTAATATTACACAACCATAGAGAGAGATCAGCCTTCTTCAGGTAATATTACACAACTATAGAGAGAGATCAGCCTTCTCCAGGGTAATATTACACAACTATAGAAAGAGATCAGCCTTCTCCAGAGTAATATTACACAACTGTAAAGAGAGATCAGCCTTCTCCAGGGTAATATTACACAACTATAGAAAGAGATCAGCCTTCTCCAGGGTAATATTACACAACTATAGAAAGAGATCAGCCTTCTCCAGGGTAATATTACACAACTATAGAGAGAGATCAGCCTTCTCCAGGGTAATATTACACAACTATAGAGAGAGATCAGCCTTCTCCAGAGTAATATTACACAACTGTAAAGAGAAATCACCCTTCAAGCAACATTACATAACTGTAAAGAAAAATCACCTTTCAAGGCAACATTACACAATTCTAAGGACAAATCACCCTTCAATTGTAAAGACAAATCACCCTTGAAGGCAACATTACACAATTCTAAGGACAAATCACCCTTCTCCAAGGCAACATTACACAACTCTAAGGACAAATCACCCTCCTCCAAGGCAACATTGCACAACTGTAAAGACAAATCACCCTTGAAGGCAACATTGCACAACTGTAAAGACAAATCACCCTCCTCCAAGGCAACATTGCACAACTGTAAAGACAAATCACCATCCTCCAAGGCAACATTACACAACTGTAAAGACAAATCACCCTCCTCCAAGGCAACATTACACAACTCTAAGGACAAATGTAAGGAGAAATCACCCTTCTCCAAGGCAACATTACACAACTCTAAGGACAAATCACCCTTCTCCGAGGCAACATTACACAACTCTAAGGACAAATCACCCTCCTCCAAGGCAAACGTTACACAACTGTAAGGAGAAATCACCCTTCTCCAAGGCAACATTACACAACTCTAAGGACAAATCACCCTTCTCCGAGGCAACATTACACAACTCTAAGGACAAATCACCCTCCTCCAAGGCAACATTGCACAACTGTAAGGAGAAATCACCCTTCTCCGAGGCAACATTACATAACTCTAAGGACAAATCACCATTCTCTGAGGCAACATCACCCTTCTCCAAGGCAACATTACACAACTCTAAGGACAAATCACCCTTCTCCGAGGCAACATTACACAACTCTAAGGACAAATCACCCTCCTCCAAGGCAACGTTACACAACTGTAAGGAGAAATCACCCTTCTCCAAGGCAACATTACACAACTCTAAGGACAAATCACCCTTCTCCGAGGCAACATTACACAACTCTAAGGACAAATCACCCTCCTCCAAGGCAACATTGCACAACTGTAAGGAGAAATCACCCTTCTCCGAGGCAACATTACATAACTCTAAGGACAAATCACCATTCTCTGAGGCAACATCACCCTTCTCCAAGGCAACATTACACAACTCTAAGGACAAATCACCCTTCTCCGAGGCAACATTACACAACTCTAAGGACAAATCACCCTCCTCCAAGGCAACGTTACACAACTGTAAGGAGAAATCACCCTTCTCCAAGGCAACATTACACAACTCTAAGGACAAATCACCCTTCTCCGAGGCAACATTACACAACTCTAAGGACAAATCACCCTCCTCCAAGGCAACATGCACAACTGTAAGGAGAAATCACCCTTCTCCGAGGCAACATTACATAACTCTAAGGACAAATCACCATTCTCTGAGGCAACATTACACAACTCTAAGGAGAAATCACCCTTCTCCAAGGCAAAATTACACAACTGTAAGGAGAAATCACCCTTCCCCAAGGCAAAATTACACAACTGTAAGGACTAATCACCCTTCTCCAAGGCAAAATTACAGATGAAATAAGGACACATCAAACTTCTCCATGGTAATATTACACAACTAAAGGAACCAGTCAGCCTTTACAATGGTAATACTTCATAATCGCAAAGACAAAGCAGCCTTGTCCATGGCATGTTATCTAAACTGAAAGGCCAGAACAACATTTCTAGGGTAATACATCCAACTGAAAGAACAGATCAGCTTTCTCCAGGGAAATATTACAATTTTTTTTCACGTACAGTAACCTTTTTTATTTTACAGTTTACTAGATTTCTGTTTATTACACTGTCACAAACTCTTTAGGAACTCCAACATTGTTTCATTTAACCTAGTGAAAATCAGACTGTTCCAGCTTAAAGAGTTACTGAGTTTATCATGATCTTACTTTGATTGCTGTGTATTTTTGCTTTCTTTTTTCTCTCTCGACAATTTGTTGCAGAACAAACTGAAAACACAACCTCTGGCCAAAAAAAAAAGAAAAAAAAAAGCATATATGCCTGAAAGGTTTTATTTAAGTAGCATTCTAGTAGACTGAGGTGTAGAATTTCTACACTGGAAGGATTGCATCAGGAGCTAAAGCAGTGAACAGCTTCAACCTCAAGATCTGGGGCCACATCATGTGTTGAATGTAAATGGGGGTTGACACTTTGAACATTCTCTTTGCAGTCGTTTCTGAATCGACAAAGAGTATGCAAAACTTTTCTGAACTGATATATATGTGAGGATAAAGAACAAGGAGAGGTGATGTGGAGAAAGAGAAGGGGAGGGAGGAAATGGGAGGCTGGGGGGGGGGGAGGGGGGGGGAAGGTGGTGATAGACTTGGTTTTATTCTCAATGTTTCTGCACTTAATATGCTTTATACCTTCAATGGAATCTGCAAGTTTAGCATTGTTGGTTTAGCTGTGCACCTCACTCACCCCTCACACACACACACACACACTCACACACACACACACACACACACACACACACACACATGCACGCACACACACACACATATGCACGCACACACACACACACACACACACACACACACACACACACATATGCATGCATGCGCGCGCACACACACACACACACACACACACACACACACACACACACACACACACACACACACACACATTTTACACCACACGACACCACACACACACACACACACATACACATACCACAACACACACACACACACACACACATACACATACACATACCACACACACACATAAACACAAACACACACTCACACACACACACACACACACACACACACACACACACACACACACACACCTTACCATTATTCTGCACCTGCCAAATCCCACCCACCAGCCCCATCAGGGCCGATAAGCAGAAAAAAACGGGCATGCTGCCCGCATGGGGGCGCCACAGTAGGAAGACCACCAGAATGCCGGCTTCAACGAGGAAGGAGAAGCCAAACAGGAAGCCCCGACCAGTATAGCGCGCGGCATAACCTAGCAACACTGCTGACAACATGGTGCTCAAGCCCCAGACGGCCATGACGTATCCCACCATGCGGATCCCCAGAGCACAGCTGACGTAGGCCTGGTGACGTCAGAAAAGTTTCCGTCAGGAATGGGTTAAAACAAATTTAAATACATATTAAATACATGTATATACACATAAAGATGCCATGCCCTTTCTATTTCCAGCTTTTGATTTCTGGACAAAATTTAAGTCTATCATTTCATTCCAAATTCTTTTCTTTCTACTTCCAGCTTTTGATTTCTGGGCAAAATTTAAGTCTATCATTACATTCCAAATTCTTTTCTTTTTCCACTTCACTACATGTTCAAATTTGATTTTTGGACATATATTTCAAATAAACAGGAGGATCTGCTTTTTTTTTTTTTTTTTTTTTTTTTGCCATCCCAACCTCTGCGCCACCTGAGAGGCAGTGCACCCATGCCGCTCATTCCCACACCCCGTCCACAGCCACAGCCCAGTCGCCCCTGCCGCAGCCCCGGCACCGGCAATCCAAAGGGAGCAGTCAATGTCAAGTCATCAAGAGGCAACCCACCGGAGGAGACACTGCATTGCTGCTGAGTCACTTCGGTGGTGTTCAGGAGGATCTGCTGATTTGAGGGAGTTTTCTTTCTGTCGTTGAGGCCATGCTTCTCATCATGAGTGTGTGTGTGTGTGTGTGTGTGTGTGTGTGTGTGTGTGTGTGTGTGTGTGTGTGTGTGTGTGTGTGTGTGCATGCGCTTGTGTGTGTGTGTTCACCCTTAATATAATTGGGATAATGAAAAGAAAAAAAATACTTTAAAAATTCAAGTCCTTGTAACAGAACCCTAACAACAACAAAAAAGAAAAAAAGGAAACCTTAAAGTTTCCAGTTTCAGGTTTTAACATTAATTTTAGTTTATTTCATTCAAAACTCTTCTTTGAATGTGTGTGTGTGTGTGTGCGTGTGTGTGTGTGTGTGTGTGTGTGTGTGTGTGTGTGTGTGTGTGTGTGTGTGTGTGTGCGCGCGTGCGTGCGTGTAAGTATCATTGTGTGTGTGTGTGTGTGTGTGTGTGTGTGTGTGTGTGTGTGTGTGTGTGTGTGTGTAGTGCATGCAAGCTTGTGTGCATGTATATACTGCATGTATGCATGCATGTGTGCACATACGTGCTGTGCTTGATTATCTTACTGTGTGTGCATGTCTCAAACCAGGGAAATAAAGTGTTTTTAGTTTGTGTGTATGTGTACATATGACTGTGTGTGCATGTGTGGGGGGCAGAGAAATCCCCCATTAACCAACACCCAGAATGTCCGATAGAGATTTTGGGGAGTACTCAGTAACAACTGAGTAGCAATCATTTCTATTTGAGAAGCGGGGAATGGGTGGAGAGTGGGAGTGAGAGGGCTGGGATGCGTGGTAGTAGGCTTGGACGTTGTGCCAGCATTTGACAATCACATGCGATTCGTGTACTGTTAAGTTTTCTGTATTTCTTCTCTAGTTTGATGTATGTACTTGGTGTAAATGCTCAAGGCGTTCAACTGATCTGGTGTATATGTACTCATAATCATAATAATAGAGATACAAATAATTGACGGTGGACTTTTTTGGATTGATTTAACTAAAACAAAAAACATCTCATTACAAACGAACAAAAAAAACAAAAACAATATGCATCACCAACCAGCAGGATCCTACCTCAGTAAACAGTCCCACATGCAAGGAGAAGATGAAGCCTCTCGCACTGAAGAAGGGGACCAGCAACCACACTTTGGGTTGGACGAAAGCCTGCCAATAGGAACGGAGCTTCCTCAACACTTCCCGCCCAGTGTAACGTGGCTGCTCCAGATTGGGCACAAAGAACCACGTGATCACGATGCCGGCAGCATCCAGACCCAGGAACACTCCTGTCCACAACCAGACAGGGAGGTATTATTCTAAGGTGTGTGTATATGAATATTTTTTTTTTCTTTTTTTCTTTTTTTTTTCTTATCTTCTGTGCTACCTAAATAATATTCCTCCCTCAATGCTCACTCCAGTTTCCATTCACATACACCTTTTTTTTTTTTTTTTTCTTCTTTTTTTTTTTGGGGGGGGGGTTCTTATCTTCTGTGCCACCTAAATAACATTCCTCCCTCAATGCTCACTCCAGTTTCCATTCGCATACACCTTTTTTTTTTTCTTTTTTTTTTTTTTTCTTTTTTTTTTTTTTTGGGGGGGGGTTCTTATCTTCAGTTCTATGCCACCTAAATAACATTCTTCCCTCAATGCTCACTCCAGTTTCCATTCGCATACACATCATGGCGTGTCCTGCCACAGCCCTGGCACACATGGCAATCCACAGGGACTAGTCACTATGAAATGATCATGAGACAACCCACGAGAGGAAACCCTGCACCGCCCCCTAACCACCTCAGTGATGTTCCATGGTGCATGTTCTGATCCAGCACCTGCATGGCACTGCCTGTTTAGCCTACTGCTGACAACAACATGGAGTTCATCCAGCACCTGCATGGCACTGCCTGTTTAGCCTACTGCTGACAACAACATGGAGTTCATCCAGCACCTGCATGGCACTGCCTGTTTAGCCTACTGCTGACAACAACATGGAGTTCATCCAGCACCTGCATGGCACTGCCTGTTTAGCCTACTGCTGACAACAACATGGAGTTCATCCAGCACCTGCATGGCACTGCCTGTTTAGCCTACTGCTGACAACAACATGGAGTTCATTTTGGGTCAGACACTAACAGGGCTGTAGTCTGCTCTCACTTTCGATGCTATCCCGGCGTCAGCCAGGCTCGATTCAGACGCCTTCGGTATTGGTCAGGAAATTTGAGCGACACATTCAGAGACACACCCGTTGAGCGGATGAAACTCAACTCTGTGGATCCGGTCTTACCATCTGAGCCCATGGCAAACTGAACCCTGGGTGTGATGAGTCAGTCAGGGCTGAGCAATAACCCTTAAATCCCAATGACAAATGGCTCAAACAGGAATCAAACCCATCTTCTCCCTGCACGAAATTTGCGATGGCTACCATAGCTAGTATATTTTTCAGTTTCAGCTATATCATTAAATCCCAACCAATTGTGCAGAACGTTTCAGAGCAGCCACCACAGATGGTAAACAGATAAGTCCTGTCCAGAAAAAAAAAAAACATACACCATAGGTGTTGATGGCCATTGTAGCCAGATGCAGACCATCAGATCCATACACTGCCGTGCAGCACAGAACACAGAGGGAGAGAGGCCTTGGAGCTTTCCCCACTATTCTGGAATGGTCAAGACATACTTTGAGATCTTTTGCACAAAAACAAGTTCATACTGAACTGCCAAATATCACCCATGACTCTAAGAACCCAAATTTAACACTTAAAAAAAACGCACAGAGAGTGACTGGAACTAAGAATAAAAAGATGCTCTTGATCAGCATGATGAAGCTGTAGCGCTGAGGTGGAGGAGAAAAACCCATCGCCAGTATAGCGAACTCATGGAAAATGTAGATCTATAGCCCAGCCTGTTTTCTAATGGCATTTGCCTACTGGGCTAATGCTTCCATTTGCTCTGAAAATGATAAATACAAGATGACAATTATTCACAAAACTCTCTTGATCTATAACAAACCAACTATTCTTTTGAAACCAACTATTCCAAGACTAAAAGACTAGGGGGTACTGACTGCTGTGCATTACTTCCCTTTAATTTTATACTCCCAGTTTCAATTTTTAAAAAAAAGGATAATAGAAGAAATTTGAATGCAACAAGAAACAACAGCACAGACAATGCAGAACGGACAGCTAGTATTCACTCTACTTGATGTGTCCAGTTTCGTGCCTCTAGCCATCTGATTACAACCAAGACGCATGCATGTTATAAATCTTAACAGAATTTAAACAAAGTGTAAAGATTTCTCTAGGATAAAGACAGTATGATTACAAAGAAGAAATGTAGTAGTCAATAGCAAAGAATGTCAAAAACATGGCAAAATTAAAGGGGAAAAAAAACAACAGAAATAAGGACATTTTTGGTACAAAATTTCCACTCAAAATATTATTTGCATTGAAATGGCCCCTGGCAATCCAATTGCTCTAGGCAAGCTAATGTTCCTGTTTTAAATTTTTTTTATAAGAAAAAAAAATCAAAATGTATGTGAATAATAACAACAATAATAATAATTTCATGTGTACATATATATATATATAGAGAGAGAGAGAGAGAGAGAGAGAGAGAGAGAGAGAGAGAGACAGAGAGACAGAGAGACAGATAGATAGATATAGATATAGATAGATATAAATAGGTAGACAGATAGATAAATAGACATATATAATACATACATGCATAATGGGCATGTACTACATGTACAGCTTGTGTTGATCCAGACATGCAAAGATGCAACAGACACAATCAACAGGAAGCGACAAGGCAGACACACCAGTCACCAACCCAGCATGATGTAGACGATGTAAGGTTCAGGTGGCACCAACTTCTGCCCTTCCCCAGACTGGGGACAGTATTCTGCCCCGCACACCGATGATGAGGATGATGACATGGATTCTGAACGCCGGTGAGAGGACTGGAAAAGGATAGTGGAGGACAGCAAGTTGCCAGTCAGCTGACTGGCAGAGAATATGCAATGGAAGAGTCCATTGAGACGGCTGAAAGCTGCATGAACCGTAGTCACCACCTTGGGGGTCTTCTGGAGGTCCTGCTCCACGACCACCATGGACAGCGAGGACAGGTAGGTGTTCAGCGAGGTCCACAAGGGGCAGGACACGGCCCCCAGCACCAAGGACCCCGGAATCAGCACCGCCCAGTGCTGGTAGAAGTTGCTGGCCGAATAGACAAAGTGACCAAGCCACGCTACGAGGATGGTACCCCGGACCCCAAAGTTGTAGATGATGGCCGGAGTAAGGATGCTGACCAAGAAAAACAGGCCGTAGATACAGGCCAGCGAGGCGTCGCCCAGACCCTGTTCCTGGTTGATGCTGCTCTGAAGGTTCTGCAGCGCCTGGAAGGATGTGAACACGCAGAGGGAAGCTATGGCCAGGATCAGGGTCTGCCTCACGGGCTTCTTGCTGATGGAGTGGTACTCCGGTGTGCCGGTTAGGGCGTCCATGGCTTTGCTAAAGGGTCTCCTGATGATGTCTCCTTGTGACCTGGTTTGTGATGATTGCTTCCTCATGTCCTGGCTGCTCTCGTTTGTGTTCCTGGGTACCAGCTGCTGTGCTATAAGTTAAGATCCCACTGATTTTTAACTTTTAATTTGTCTATGAATGACAGCAGCTGCCATGAATGCTCAGTCATTTCATGCAAATTGAAATTCAGCTGTTGTCCTGAAAGTTACATGTTGTCCTGGAAATTAGCTGTTGTCCTGGGAGTTCGCTGTTGTCATGAGAGTTAGCAGTTGTCCTGGGAGTCGACTGCTGTGGGAGTTAGCTGTTGTCCTGGGAGTCGACTGCTGTCCTGGAAGTTAGCTGTTGTCCTGAAAGTTAATTGCTGCCCTGGAAGTTAGCTGTTGTCCTGGGAGTCAGCTGTTGTCCTGGGGGTTAGCTGTTGTCCAAAGGGTTAGCTGTTGTCCTGGGGGTTAGCTGTTGTCTGGAAGTTAGCTGTTGTTGTGGAAGTCGGCTGTTGTCTTGGAAGTCAGCAGTTGTCCGTGGAGTTAATTGCTGTCCAGTACTGTGACAGCCTCTCCTCTGGAACAATAGCCTGCATTTTATGGAGCACAATATACACAGTCCAATAATACAATATTCTGATGGGAATCAACAACAGAATAACAACAGAAGAAGAAGAAATGAAAATAGTAATAATAATAATGAAAATAATAATAATATAAATAATGATAACAATAACAAAATCCAGCATAACCTGTTCTCTGCACAGGAAACTGGGAATCCAATACTTGTCTATTATAATACAAATTATATCAGGTCTTGAAGGAAGCTGTATAAACACTACCATCACCATCACTACTGTGTGCTGTCCCTCAGCTGAGCGTGTAAAATAACTTGGAATTGCATAGTGCATATGTCACATGTTGATTTTCAAACTCTGTAAAGTATACTGTTCTACAGAATGGTGTAAAGGTAATACTTTTTGTTTAAGATGCAGGAGAAAAAAAAGGGTGATTTGGGGTTTTGTTTTGTTTTTTTCCTTCAGTACAATTTTATTCTTGAAAATGCACAAAACAGTACTTCCCTGATTACAACCATAAAGGGAATGAGAACATTTGAATGTATTGTTATTCCCATCCCAATAATACATTGTCATTCCCATCTCATTTATAAATACATTGTCTTTCCCATCTTGGCTGCAGTCCTGAGATATTTTGTGATTTTTCTTTTTTAATTTACATCCAAGTCAATTGTATGCAACATCTGAAGAAAACAGATCAGACCAAAACTCATTTGGATGCTTTCAATACTGAATTAATAGATCTATGTAACTCTGTTCCTTCTTTCTGTTTTATGTATTTATCCAATTCATAAACATGTTCTTTTAGAGTGTTGGGACTTGCATGATGTGAGAAACAAACATTTTACTGCAGATTCCATGAAAACCTTGTTCAGAGACGTTCCGCCTGACACGATCTTTGAGTTCTTGAAAGAGATAAACATTTTTCATCGCATCTGAGATTTTACAGTGGAAACATTTTTAACAAACTTTCGGATGGGTTTTTCGATATATTTTAAAGAATTGTATGAATGAATGACTTGTGAATTGATTTTAACGTGGTGACAGCCCTGATGTGGCCCTTTGTGGTCGGCTGGTCTATAAGCAACATTATCTTATCTTATCTTACTAAGTAGTTTGGCCTTTAGTTTAACCAGGTTCCTCAATAGTTAATCTGCTCTCACAAGTTTCGGCCCACCATACATCCTCCATGTAATATCCATACAGATATATGTCTGGGAACAACTTGAACGTGACAGCTTCCACACAAGACGTTAATCTCACCATCCACTTTCCATCCCATCCACACCATACCAGTCCTAACAAGTGCAGTTGATGTGTTTTGTGAGATCACGAAACGATGCACCAAGGGAAATAACACCTCCATATTTTCGCTAATCCACTAAAACAGTTCACTCCCTTCCCGCGCCTTCTTCTTCTTCCTAAAATACTGGTTCACTCAAAAACGAGTAGGTCACCAGCGCGAGGGGATTCGAAAACTAAACACATCACTGATCACAAAGTTTACCGTTCTAAATTCTCTGTTGGTCTGCTAGATCTACACCACGAGAAAACATTAATGTCAAATGCATTTAATGTGTACAGCTAGCTACGTTTTCTGTCTACAAACAAGTAAAAGCGAAATAAACAACACACCTTCCACTACCGGAAGCTAGCTCCCGTGGTCCAGGCTATCGATACGATGAGACGCGAACCTCCTTCCGTCAAAATCATAACCGCTCACCTGCCGTGTGAATAGAACAGTTTCATCCCAGCTGAACTGTGATGTGGAGACTGATCAGTTAAGCTCTCCTCACTTTGAACAAAGACACACGCTTCGCCAAGACGTCGTCCATACGTGCCCTAACCGAAGCTGCTCTTTTGAGCCGACACAGTTCGTCGCGCCTCGGGTTTGTCGCGCTTTCGTCAAAGAATATAGTACACTACGGACACTACGGATCGTCCAGTTGTCACCTTACGGTCCACCGCTTTCAATAATTATACCCCAGCCACAATTACCCCAGGCGGTTTTTTTTTTTTTTTAAGTTGCAAAGTGAGGCGACTGCAGGCGGAAATATAAACAAATCTTTAAAAAAAGAAAAAAAATGAAGTAGGCCTACTGTATCCGCCAAACATGAACAAACGATTCACAGAACAAATTGTGACAAATGCCCGACTCGTGATCCTGGGGTTACGGGTTCGAATTTCGGTACAGGGGGATTTTTCCCTCGGAGTTAACATTGGTTCTGATTCCATTCCCCATACAGTCCTTCGAATGAGACTATAAACCGAGGTTCCGTGTGTGAACGCATGCACAACATCTTGCACACACGTAAAATCCCATCACCAGCTTTCGGAAGAGAAGGCCAGTTTGGCCGTTGGTATGGATGACACGCTACACATAGCATGCACCTTCCCCGAAGTTGGAGTATGGCTGCCTTAATGGCGGGATAAAAAACGGTCATACACACGCAAGTGTCAGAATCTTCAACTCAATGAAGGTGGACACTCAAAGAAAGAAGAAGAAGAAGAATTGTGATTCGTTTGTTCATGTTTGACAGGTACTCATATTTTTTCAAAGTTTTTTGTTTTGTTTTTAAACGGTGGAGGGATGGGTGAGGGGGGGGGTACAGGAGGCAGCGTGTCTGTTCGGTCGATCCTCATCGCGTTCGATGCAAATTTGTGACCTGCGTTTACAAGGACGGCCTAAGTCGCAAGGAAGGAAGCTCGTACTATACAGGGATCAAAACAGATCCACTGACCGACCCGTCCGATGTCCCGGACAGCGTAACTTTCCACCGTCGAACAAGCGGAAATGCTGTCTGACTCGTCTATTTGGCACCCAGGTTTTTTTCTGCTTTGTTTTATTTTATTTTGTTTTGTTTGTTTGTTTGTGTGTCAGTGAAAGGGGGACAGATCAGTCAGCTTCAAGTGCAGACCAGTGGCACCCCCTCCTCCCTTTTCACTTTCATACTCCAATTATCCCCTCCATCCCACCCCACCCCACTCCTCCACCTGATTTTTCTCAGAAGTCCAGCTGAGCACTGTTTCAAATGAGACAGGACGATACTGTTAACAATAAGTAAATGGTTGCTCACTGAAGGAACGGTGCGGTTTACTCCTTTCTCTCTCTCTTTTTTATTTTTATTTTTTAAATGAATTACGTAGATAGAAAATGAAAATGGATTTAAATCGGAATCTGTGTTTGGTGGAGAGAGAGAGAGAGAGAGAGAGAGAGAGAGAGAGAGAGAGGTGTCACAATTTTATCATTTTGATTCAGTCCAGGTGTGTGTGACTGTTGGCCCGCGGAAGCATCATATTTCTATTCAGTGATATTTTCTTTCCTTTTATACACAGTAGGAAACGCGTTATCATTCATGCTGTCTGTATGTAGCCTACGACGGAAAAATAATTTCTTAACTTTTATGCTTTGTTCCTTCTCGCTAAAGCCTTCATCACACGTACGAGTATGCGATCGTTGAATTATGTCTGTTGACTTCTTATTGCACTATCTATAGTTTAATAACGATCTCTTTACTCAACTGAAGAGGGTCAGTCAAAGTTTGGGGAGTAGGTACATTATTTTATTAACATTCCCCACGACAGCGAAAAATTATCTGTGAAGTTCTACCCTTGGTAAAGATAGGAAGGCCCGATGGAGAGGAAGGGGATGAAGATGGGGGGTGGGGGAAGGAGAGGAAAGGAAGACACTCTAAAGGCGAATCCCTACCCGGACCAGCCCCTTCGACTTGCGGTTGTAAGGAATACTCTATCATACAGCACACACACACACACACACACACACGCGCGCGCGCGCGCGCGCGAGCGTTTCTTTCATTTCATATGCGCGCGCGCGCGCGCGCGCGTCTGTGTGTGTGTGTGTGTGTGTGTGTGTGTGTGTGCCTATACAATAAAAAGATTCATGTGTTCCACTTGTTCCTCCACCCAGCACTTAATTACACAAGCTTTCGACTTCTGGCTTCAGTTTTGTTCATTTGTTTAAGTTCCACGTGACTGTTGGCGGACACTCAAACTTAACATTTCTTTATGACCTCGATAAGCAGTGCAGTGGAACAGAAAGTGTTCTTCGTCGTATGATGTGTGTGTGTGTGGAGAGAGAGAGAGAGGGGGGGGGATGTTAAGACAGAGGGGTGATTCGTAACTGTTAGGATAGAGAGATATAGATTGATAGATAAATAGATTTTAGAGAAATTGGTAGATAGATAGATTGATTGATAGATAGATGAAAAGATAGATAGATTGATTGATAGATAGATGAAAAACAACTAAAGAGTGGGGAGAGGGGAGGGGCGAGGAAGATATAAAGCTTACTGCTTATTCTATTAATCCCCCTCCCCCCCTCCTCCGTCTGTAGAACACTAATTCTTCTGAAGAATGATATTCTAACACTTAAGTCTCTTTACCTTCCCTGCACCCAAAAAGAGATGCTCCGAGTACTATCATCATCACTTGTTTGTTTGTTGTTGTTTTTTATCGGTATTACGCGACAACTGTTAATTAAATTCCACATCTATTAGGCCTAGCACGGATGCCTCAGTTACAACGATGATGATGGTCGGCCTTATAGTCGATCTTCCAGGTTGCCATGAGAACCCTGTGACGTCTTCAAAACTGGCGTCATACCTAAAATGACGAAAAGAAATTGATGACGTCAGTCAAATGAAACCTTTGAGAACTTCCGTCCAAAGAAATATTCTCCTTAGTAACTATTCTTTAAATTTAAAAACAAAAAGGTTTCATGAGATACTAGAGATATGCCTCTATTCGAAAACGCCTGGAAAGCTTTGTGTGGAGAGGGTAGCGGTAAATCAGAGGTTTCCCAGCACACATCGACAGTGGATGATGTCCAAGGAATGCTTGATGCAACAAATCAACACTGCAAAAAAGATTAGATTTCGAAGGAACCTTTTTCCAAAAAATCTGTATGGCAACACTCTCGCTTATTCCTGTCGTGGTGCTACTGTACCTTTGGTTTCTGTGATTTTCTTCGCTCTGTTTGCATCCAATACATCTTATTCCGTGAGTAATGCAGTGGCGTGTAAATCACCAGCGATCGAAGAAGAACCATTCTCCGACTTTCATCCAGACTCTGCCCTTCCATGCTTCTCTGCCTCAAAACACACACTGACAGATTCACTAAACAGCAGTACACTGCGTTTGCACGGAGGCATATGGACAGATAACACATGTGCGGTGCACACCTGTTCTGTCTTCAGGCAGCAAACAGACGACAACCAACCTTTCACCAGTTTTCTCAAGCACTTAGAAATGTCAACACTGAAAGCGGCCAGTTTGCTGGAAATCAATTCAGCTGTTTCACAAACTGGGAAAGATATTGAAGTGAAACTTCAGCACAGTCGTGTGCCATCCCAAAGAATGTCCACCGCTCGCATTGAAAACACCATGTTCACCCATTTTTTCTCCTCAAATCGAATCGTTCTTCCGCGTCAGAGCGTCGAATATCTTGCAATCGAGCAGCATCGGAAAAGCCTGCCAATGGCTTTTACCTGCTTGAAAAGACCCAGCATAAACCCATCTCTAGAAACTGAAGACACCGGTAACACGGATGGAGCAGTCGGCGAAGGAATGTTTGTTCGGAGAACTTTCCTGGCGTCAGACGTTATCATCGTGTCAGTGTCCCATCAACCCTGGGTGCCTCTGACGCAAAACCTAAGCCTGCTGTTTCATCACAGAGTGGCGGCCGGGCAGGGAGCGCTCCATCATTGTGTCTACTGGGACACTTCAGTACACCGGTGGCTGAGCAACGGTTGCCACACGGTGAGGTCCAACCTGACACACACCCTGTGTCAGTGCCGGCATCTGTCCAGCTTTGCTCTCCTCGTCAACCTGGCCATGACAGCCAACAACGCCCAAAGTGTAGGACAAAGCGTACTGACCTATCTTTTTCTCCCCATCTCCATTTCAGGACTGGCCTTGACCGTGGCCACTCTGGCCTACTTCAAGAACCTGCGCTCCGGCCGAAACACGGTTCACATTCATACGCTCTCCACTCTGCTGGTTGGACAGCTTCTCTTTCTCATAGGAATGAATCAGACCAAAGTCGGTGGTTTCTGTCAGTTCATAGCTATCTTTATGCATTACACTTTGCTGAGCTCGTTCTGCTGGATGTTTGTGGAGGGGGTTTATGTCTACGTCATGCTGATTCAGTCCGTCAAGTTTTTGGATACTCCTATGACTCCTTTTCTGCACCGCACACTCATGGGCTTCTCGTACGGCGTTCCCCTTATCATAGTGGTGATCTCTGTAGCTTCTCGTTTTAGTGATTACCATGCAGACCAGTACTGCTGGTTGACCACCAAATATGGCCTGATATGGAGCTTCGTCGTGCCCGTCCTCATGGTGATCTTGTTCAACTGTTTGATGCTGTCTCTTGCCATCTACGTCATGTGTACTCACTCGCGAACATCACATGCGATGCAGAGTCGAACTCTTCAAGCCAAATTGATAATATGGACAAAAGGTGTCGTTATGCTGGTTTTTCTTTTGGGACTCCCCTATGTTTTTGGAATCTTCCATCTCAACCAATATTCGGCATTCTTTTCCTATATTTTTATTTATTTGAATGCTTGCCAGGGTGGTTTTATCTTTACTTTTCATTGTCTACTAAATGACAAAGTAAAAAAAGAATACTTGCGATTCATAAAGGTATCGTGTGACAAATTTGAGCCTGCCATGCCATTTTACTTGAAACGGCGGATTCGGGCCTCTGTTGTAAGGAATGTAATGAATGGAGGGAATCGTAGGGCTGAAGATGAAATTTTGGATGATCTTTTGACAGGTTGGGCACACCACCAACCTTTATACTGCCCAATTATTTTAGTCCTGACGTTTCTGGGAAATTTTCAGAACGAGGGATTGGCAAAAGAAAGAAAAATCTGTTTGGGATGTTTTTTACTTTTTTCTCTAGCAATATAAGAGCTGGTCTTTTTCCAACAGAGTCAGATGTGAAGCCCGAACCAACGTGGTTGGATCATGTTGTAGGTGACACCATACAAGCTGTGTTTCAGGATTCTATACAGTTTACCATCGAACAGCTTGAAGAAATAGAAGAAGAAGCCAAAGCAGTGCAGATTGCATTGGAAACGAAAGAAAAATCGTCAAAATCAGATGACTCTGAACAGGAATCTGGCAAGGCAGACAAGGCAGATAGGCCAGCCCAACAACCACACTCCCACGCGGAAAAAATCGAAACTTGGTCGCATTAAATCTCGTCTGAAATTGTTCAGAGACCGAAGGAAATCTGCTGCAGTCCGCAAGCCAACACTTGTAACCCACACCTGTGAGAAAAACACCCAACCAAGTAACGATGTCACAAATGCGAGGGGCATTGCGCAAAAAGGACCAGATTCAGGTACAGGAAATGTTGAAAGTATAGAAGGAGCAAGCCCAGATGTTACCGTGATTGTTGATAAGCATGGGTCTCCAAATGAATCACCCATTGTGCACAAGTCTCCCCGAGCAGGACTTGACCGTCACTTGAGTTCAGAAGAAGGAGAAAGAGGTACTTCGCCTTTCACGTACAGAAGCAGTTGCTTCAGTGACTGATGAACAGAAGAAAACTGCTTTCTCATCCACTGACCCTGAGAGCATGCCGTGTCAGTAATTCAACGCTTAAATACCATGCTACCCACTGTTTTAGTTCAGCAGGTACCTGAAGAGGAACCTCTGACTTCTGTTCAGGTCACACAACCCACAGACACTTCTGCACAAATTGTTCCCGAAGAAGCAAATACACAACCTAAATCTTCGACTGTACATGCATTTTCAAAATTACGAATGAAGTTTGGGAAGACTGATGCAAAAGAGTCCACCAAAAAATCATCTGGAGAGGATTTGGACGCACCTGCTCCACAACTTGCAGAATCCTTGGAATCCTCGAAGTTAGTGAGCGATGAACAGAAGAAAACTGCTTTCTCATTCACTGACCCTGAGAGCATGAGCCTGTCAGTATTTCAACGCTTAAATACCATGCTACCCACTGTTTTAGGTCGTCAGGTGCCTGAAGAGGAACCTCTGACTTCTGTTCAGGTCACACAACCCACAGACACTTCTGCACAAATTGTTCCCGAAGAAGCAAATACACAACCTAAATCTTCGACTGTACATGCATTTTCAAAATTACGAATGAAGTTTGGGAAGACTGATGCAAAAGAGTCCACCAAAAAATCATCTGGAGAGGATTTGGACGCACCTGCTCCACAACTTGCAGAATCCTTGGAATCCTCGAAGTTAGTGAGCGATGAACAGAAAAAAACTGCTTTCTCATTCACTGACCCTGAGAGCATGAGCCTGTCAGTAATTCAACGCATAAATACCATGCTACCCACTGTTTTAGGTCGTCAGGTGCCTGAAGAGGAACCTCTGACTTCTGTTCAGGTCACACAACCCACAGACACTTCTGCACAAATTGTTCCCGAAGAAGCAAATACACAACCTAAATCTTCGACTGTACATGCATTTTCAAAATTACGAATGAAGTTTGGGAAGACTGATGCAAAAGAGTCCACCAAAAAATCATCTGGAGAGGATTTGGACGCACCTGCTCCACAACTTGCAGAATCCTTGGAATCCTCAAAGTTAGTGAGCGATGAACAGAAGAAAACTGCTTTCTCATCCACTGACCCTGAGATCATGTACGTGTCAGTGATACAACCCTTAAGTTTCCTGCTACCCACTGTTTTAGGTCGTCAGGTGCCTGAAGAGGAACCTCTGACTTCTGTTCAGGTCACACAACCCACAGACACTTCTGCACAAATTGATCCCCAGAAAGCAAACACACAACCTAAAGCTTCGACTGTACATGTATTTTCAAAATTACGAATGAAATTTGGGAAGGCTGATGCAACAGAGTCCACCAAAAAATTGTCTGGAGAGCGTTTGGATGCACCTGTTCCACAACTTTCAGATTCCTTCGAACCCTCGAAGTCCACGTCTGTCACGACAGAGACGACTGCACGATCAACTACCTCTGATGCACATCCAGTTAAAAGCGAAACGAAAACTCACATTGGATTCAAGAATATTAAAATTGCCATGAAAAAAAAAATCGCGAAGGGAAAAGACAAACCAGATGAAAGTGAACATCAGTCAACAGTACGAAGTGAACTGCGAACCAGTGATACCAAAATGCCCAATGACCATATGAAGAAGACCAGCAATTCAACAGACTGGGACCCGAGCCACACAACCAACCTCATAGAGAATATACTCAACCAGATATTCAAAAAAGCTCATAAACGCACAAGCACAATGGACACCAAAGGTAAAAGCGAGAATCTACCGACAAAATCAGTAAACAGTCAGTCCACTGAATGAAGCAGCAGCTGGAACGGTAATTCTAAGAAGCTGTATCAAGATCAGATATTTCCACTGAAACTTGCGTTGTGATGCTGACTCATCTTCTGCTTTACGTAAAACGTTCAGTTTAATCGGAAGAACTTATTAGAACTGTCACCCCACAACACGGACATATCCAGCAGTTCTAGTGACCTGGGGGTCTACCTGTAGCATTGGTTTGGAACCATTCCAGCCAGAGATGCTTTAAGTGCTGTGGTGAACAGCGCGGGAGGAGCACATCGGCAGATCATCAGGTGACCCCAATCAGTGGGATCCGGATACAGTCGACTTCACGACACAACCACGGGTGAAAACTCATCACCATACACAGATGGACACAAACGGTCTGGGACTGAGACGGGGCAACGGGAGAGGGCCACCGAAATCAGAACACAATTACAGGTTATGTTGATGGACTTGACCAATGTCGAAAATCCACAGGAACCGTTTCTGGGAAGATGGTGACACAGCTGCATAGCTGCTACATGAATGCGGAAAACTCCTTGCATGGGAGGAACTGTTTGTGCAAGGGGCAGGTTACACAGTCGTTGATATACGAATTTCAAAAGACTGGCATCGTGATTTCTTTCCTTTGTATGATCCTGATGTTTTGTTTGCTTTGTATGATCCTTGATGTTTTCTTTGTTTTGTTGTTGTGGTTGTCTGATCCTCCATGGCCTCTCAGTGGTACTATTTCAACACTGCTTATTCTGGTTCCCCTCTACAAAGCCACACATGAGTCGTCCCATTGCAGGCCCAAGAGCCTACTGAGAGTCTACAGAAAGCAATCAATATCAGGAGGCAGTCCACCTCAGGAGTCGTCATCCTGCTGTCGGTCCTTTCGGTCTTTACACCAGTGCCTGCTCTGATCCAACATTATTACACAGGAAAACGCCCACTACGCCCCCAACAGACAATAATTGCTTCAGTTGCTGAGCCAGCTTGAGTGA
>CM031621.1:45039315-45046815 GCA_018398815.1 Conus ventricosus | reverse complement strand
GTTTGTTGTTTTTTATCGGTATTACGCGACAACTGTTAATTAATTCCACATCTATTAGGCCTAGCAACGGATTGGGGCCTAGTTACACCGATGATGATGGTCGCCTTAAGTCGATCTTCCAGGTTGCCATGGAAACCTGTGACGTTTCAAAACTGGCGTCAATACATGAAATGACGAAAAGAAATTGATGACGTTCAGTCAAATGAACCTTTGAGAACTTTCCTGTCCAAAGAAATATTCTCCTTTAGTAACTCTTCTTTAAATTTAAAAACAAAAAGGTTTCATGAGACACTAGAGTTAAGCCTCTTATTCGAAAAAACGCCTGGGGAAAGTTTGTGTGGAGAGGGTGCCGGTAAATCAGAGGTTTCCCAGACACATCGACAGTGGATGCTGTCCAAGGAAGGCTTGCATGCAACAAAATCAACACTGCCAAAAAGCTTAGGATTTCGAAGGGAACCTTTTTCCAAAAAATCTGTAAGGCACCACTCACGCTTATTCCAGTTGTGGTGCTCCCTTTGGTTTTCTGTGATTTTTCTTCGCTCTGTTTGCATCCAATACATCTTATTCCGTGAGTAATGCAGTGGCGTGTAATCCCCAGCGATCGAGAAGGACACCATTCTCCGACTTTCATCCAGACTTGCCCTTCCATGTTCATCTGCTCACAAACACACACTGACAGATTCCACTAATCAGCAGTTACCTGCGTTTGCACAGAGGCATATGGAAGTGATATCAAAAAAAAATAAACAACCCATAGTGCGGTGCACACCTGTTCTGTCTTAGGCAGCAAACAGACGACAACCAACCTTTCACCAGTTTTTCAAGCACTGAAATGTCTAACACTGAAAGCGGGCCAGTTTGCTGGAAATCAATTCAGCTGTTTCACAATGGGAAAGATATTGAAGTGAAACTCAGCACAATCATGTGTATCCCAAAGAATGTCATCCCGCTCGCATTGAAAAACCACCATGTTCACCTTTTTTCTCCCTCAAATCGAATCGATTACCGCGTCAGAGCGTCGATATCTTGCAATCGAGCAAGCATCGGAAAATTCTGCCCAATGGCTTTTACCCTGCTTGAAAAGACCCAGCATAAACCATCTTAGAAACTGAAGACACCGGTAAACGGATGGAGCCAGTCGGCGAAGGGAATGTTTGTTCGGAGAACTTTCCTGGCAACAGACTTTATCAATCGGGTCATGGTCCACAACCCTGGGTGCCTCTGACGCAATAACCTAAGCCTGCTGTTTCATCACCCGAGTGGACGGGGCAGGGAAGCGCTCCATCATTGTGTCTTCTGGGACACTTCAAATACACCGGTGGTGGCATCGGTTTTGCCACCCGGTGAGGTCAAACCTGACACCACCACCCGGTGTCTGTGCCGGCATCTGTCCAGCATTTGCTCTCCTTGTCAACCTGGCCTGACAGCGACAACGCCCAAAGTGTAGGACAAAGCGTACTGACTCTCTTTATCTCCCCTCTCATTTCAGGACTGGCCTTGACCGTTGGCCACTCTGGCTACTTCAAGAACCGGCGCTCCGGCCGAAACACGGTTCACATTCATACGCACTCACTCTCGTGGTTGGACAGCTCTCTTTCTCATAGGAATGAATCAGACCAAAGTGGTGGTTTTGTCAGTTCAAGCTATCTTTATGCATTACCACTTTGCAGAGCTCGTTCTGCTGGATGTTTGTTGGGAGGCGGGTTTATGTCTAACGTCAGGTGATTGCGTCCGTCAAGTTTTTGGATACTCCTATGACTCCTTTTCTGCTCCGCACATCATGGGCTTCTCGTACGGCGTTCCCTTGTCATTGTGGTGATCTCTGTAGCTTCTCGTTTTAGTGATTTACCATGCAGACAGTACTGCTGGTTGACACAAATAGGCTGATATGGAGCTTCGTCGTGCCGTTTCTCATGGTGATCTTGTTCAAACAGTTTGATGCTGTCTCTTGATCTACGGTCATGTGTATCACTCCGCGAACATCACATGCGCGATGCAGAGTCGAACTCTTCAGCCCAAATTGATAATATGGACAAAAGGTGTCGTTATGCTGGTTTTTCTTTTGGGACTCCCCTATGTTATTTGGAATCTTCCATCTTCAACAATAATCGGCATTCTTTTCCTCTCTTTTTATTTATTTGAATGCTTGCCAGGGTGGTTTTATCTTTACTTTTCATTGTCTACTAAATGAAACAGTAAAAAAAAGAATGCTTGCGGATTCATAAAGAGTCTCGTGTGTGACAAATTTGAGCCTGCCATGCCATTTTACTTGGAACGGCGGATTCGGGCTCTGTTGTAAGGATTGTAATGAATGGAGGGAATCGTAGGCTGAAGATGAAATTTTTGGTGATCTTTTGCCAGGTTGGGGCACACCACCAACTTTCTACTGCCAAAATTATTTTGTCCTGACGTTTCTGGGAATTTCAGAAACGAGGGATTGGCAAAAGAAAGCAAAATCTGTTTGGGATGTTTTTTACTTTTTTCTCTAGCAATATAAGAGCTGGTCTTTTCCAACAGCGTCAGAAGTCAGATTGTGAAGCCCGAACCACGTGGTTTGGATCAATGTTGTAGGTGACACCATACAAGCCTGTGTTTCAGGATTCTATACAGTTTACCATCGAACAGCTTGAAGAATAGAAGACACGAAGCCCCCAAAGACAGAGCAGATGCATTGGAAACGAAAGAAAAATCGTCCAAATTCAGATGACTCTGAACAGGGGCAATTGGCAGCAGAAAAGCAGATAGGCCAGCCCAAACAACCACACTCCAGCGGAAAAATCGAAACTTGGTTCGCATTAAATTCATCTGAAATTGTTCAGAGACCGAAGGAAATCTGCTGCCAGTCCGCCAAGCAACACTTGTAACCCAACCTATTGAGAAAAAACACCCAAACCCAAGTAACGATATGTCACAAATGCGAGGGGCCTTGCGCCCCACGACAAAGGACCATATATCAGGTACAGAAATGTTGAAAGTATAGAAGGAGCAAGCCCAGATGTTACGTGACTGTGGATAAGCATGGGTCCTCCCAAATGGATCAAACCCATTGTGCACAAGTCTTCCGCGCAGGGACCTTGACCTTCACTTGAGTTCAGAAGAAGGAGAAAAGAGGTACATCGCTATCATGTACAGAAGCAGTTGCTTCAGGTGATGATGAACAGAAGAAAATGCTTTCTATCCCACTGGACCCTGAGAGCATGAGCTGTCAGTAATTCAATGTTACATACCATGCTACCCACTGTTTTAGTTCAGCAGGTACCTGAAGAGGGAACCTCTGCTTTGTTCAGGTCACAAAACCAACAGACACTTTTACACAAAAATTGTTCCCGGAAGAAGCAAATAACAACCTAATCTTCGACTGTACCATGATTTCAAAATACGAATGAAGTTTGGGACGCCTGTGTGCAAAAAAGTCCACCCAAACAATCTCTGGAGGGATTTGGGACGCACCTGCTCCACAACTTGCAGAGTCTTGGAATCTCGAGTTAGTGAGCGATCTGAACAGAAGGGAACAACTGCCTTTCTCATTCACTGACCCTGACAGCATTGCGACGTGATCAGTAATTAACACGCTTAAAATTTTTTTTTTTATTTGTTTTTTTTTTTTTTTTACCATGCTACCCACCTGTTTCAGGTCGTCAGGTGCCTGCAGAGGAACCTTGATTCAGTTCAGGTCACACAACCCACAGACACTTCTGCACCATTTTTCCCGAAAGAAAGCAAATACACAACCTAAATCTTCGACTCTGTACATGCATTTTCCAATTCCGAAATGGAAGTTTGGGAAGACTGTTGCAAAAACGAGATCCACCAAAAAATATTGGAGCGGATTTGGACGCCCCTGCTCCACAACTTGCAAGAATCCTTGGACTCTCGAGTTATGTGAGCGATGGACCAGAAGAAAACTGCTTTCACATTCATCTGACCCTGAGAGCATGAGCCTGTCAGTAATCAACGCTTAAAATACCATGCTCCCACTTGATTTTTAGGTCGTCAGGTGCCTGAAAAGAGGAACCTCTGACTTCTGTTCAGGTCACCACAACCCCACGAACTTCTGCTACACAAATTGTTCGACGAAGCAAATAACACAACCTAAATCTTCGACTTGTACATGATTTTCAAACTTAGAATGAAGTTTGGGAAGAAGGACTGTTGCCAAAAGAGTCCACCAAAAAATCATTGGGAGGATTTGGACGCACCTGCTCCACAAACTTGCAGATTCCTGGATCCTGAAGTTAGTGAGCGATGAACAGAAGGGAAAAACTGCTTTTCATCCATGACCTGCGATCTGTACGAGTCAGTGATACAACCCCTTAAGTTTCCTGCGACCCACTGTTTTGGTCGTCAGGTGCCCTGACGAGGAACCGCTGACGGTCTGTTCAGGTCACACAATCCACAGACACCTTTTGCACAATTGTTCCCCAGATAGCAAACAAATCCTAAAGCTTCGACCTGGACATGTATTTCAAAAATACGAAGAAATCTGGGAAGGCTGATGCAAACAGAAGTCACCCAAAATCATTGTCAGGCGAGCGTTTGGATGCACTGTTCACAACTTTCAGATCTCTTCTAACCCTCGAAGTCCACGTTGTCACGACAGAGACGACTGCCCGATCCAATACTCTGATACACATCCAGTTAAGCGAAACCAAAACTACATTGGATTCAAGAATATTAAACTTGCCATGGAAAAAAACTTCGCGAAGGGGAAAAGGACAAACCCGATGAAAATTGAACATCAGTCAACCGTTACGAAGTGACTGCGAACCAGTGATACCAAAATGCCCAATGATCCAATGAAGAAGACCAGCAATTCAACAGACTGGGGACCCGAGCCACACAACCACCTTCATAGAGAATATACTCAACCAGATATTCAAACAAAGCTATAACCGACAAGCCACCATGGACACCAAAGGTAAAGCGTGAATCTACGCCAACATCAGGTAAAACAGTCCAGTCACTGATGACGCAGCAGCTGGAACGGGTTAATTCTAGAAGTGTATCAAGATCAGATATTTCCACTGGAAACTTGCGTGGTGCTGCTGGACTCCTTCTTTGCTTTATGTAAAACATGAGTTATCGGAAGAACTTATTAGAACTGTCCAGCCACAACCAGGACATATCCAGCTGTTTAGTGACTGGGGGGTCTACCTGTAGCATTGGTTGAACCATTCCCGCCTCGAGATGCTTCAGGTGCTGTGGTGAACAACGCGGGGGAGGAGCACATCGGCAGATCATCAGGGACCCCAATCAGTGGTGATCCGGTTACAGTGACTTCACGGACAAACCACGGGTGAAGACCTCATCACCAGTACACAGAATGGACACAAACGGGTTTGGGGACTTAGATGGGCCGGGACGAGGGGCCACGAAAATCAGAACAACAATTACAGGTTATGTTGATGGACTTGGGACCATGTCGAAAATCTCAAGGAACCGTTTCGGGGAAGATGGTGACACAGCTGATAGCTGCTACATGAATGCGGGGAAAAACTCTTGCATGGGAGGAAATGTATGTGCAGGGGGCAGTGTTACACAGGTCGTTTGAATACGGAAGTTCAAAAGGAATGGGCATCGTGGATTTCTTTCCTTTGTACGATCCTTGATTGTTTTTGTTTGCTTTGTATGTCCTTGATGTTTTCTTTGTTTTGTTGTTGTGGTTGTTGATCCCTCCCATGGCCTCTCTGTGGTACTATTCACACTGTTATTCTGGTTTCCCCTCTTACAAAGCCCCCACCTGATCGTCCCATTGCAGGCCCAAGAGCCCCTTCTGAGAGTCTACAGAAGCACTCAATATCAGGAGGCAGTCCACCTCAGGAGTCGTCCATCTGTGTCGGGTCCATTCGGTCTTTACCCAGGCCTGCTCTGGTCCAACATTATTACCACGGAAACACGCCCACTACGCCCCCAACAGACAATAATTGATTCAGTTGCTGAGCCAGCTTGAGTGGCATATCCTCTTCCGAGGTTGCCACAATTCCGTCCAACAAAGTCTCATTGAACATGCCAAGCACCAGCGGACTCGGATTCGACCTCTCCACTGACAGTAGACAAGGGCGCCAATCTGAAACGGTCGGTGACGATCATGCCGGTCAACACGGATGATGCTTGTCACAAGCTGTCGTCTGGTTGTGTGCCTGCATGTGAAGACAGGTAGTCAGGGAATTGCAAAAGGGACGCGACCACAAAAAGGAAATCCCGATTACCTCCTTCTCAACAGACAGCAAGAACACAAAATTGCAAGTTTAACAGCAGATTTTGCACGTTTGATTAAAAATCAATTATCCGTCTTACCCACTCTGTCTACATACATGACAAGCGGCGAATTGCCTACAAAAAGAAAATCATGCCCAGGGTCTGGTACCAACGTACCCAAGGGGTGTTACACCGTCTTCAAACTTAGGGGAGGAGGGATAACATTCAGGAATGCTTCCGAAAAAGCAATACATCAAACTATGGAACCACGCTCAACCACTTCGGGAAGCTCTCACTGCAACTTCCCTCAAATTTGCACAATTCGACAGTAAACACGCTTCTCTACCCTAAACGGATTGAACCTCCGCCATAGACCAACGAAAAAAGGGGAAATGTCTTGTTTATGCACAAGAGCTTTACCAGAGGTTTTCCTTTGATTTCCAAACTCCCCCTCACAAGAGTAGTTCACATTCAGCCAATACTTGGTCAATGGAATCTCTGAAATCCTTGGGCATGTTCTTTTCCAAGCCGGAAAGATGAACACTGCTGCTCACGGTCCAGTTCCAGCCGGTAAAGACAAAATTAAATCAACACGTCATTGGTGCGTCTTCAAGTTGCCCATGCGGTAAAAGGGTTACCACACAATGACAGTGGACACTTCATGCAGGACTGTCCCACACATGAAAAGCTAAGGGCATAGACCTGCCTGCCCAAACACACGATTGAGGGAAACGCTTTATGGATCACTGGAGGCCTACCGCCGTACAGCCGCCTTCATCGTGCTCTGGGGGGTTCCTGCCTGAGTTTACGAATGTGACCGAAGGACGATTATACACGTGAGGGAAACAGAGAGCCTCACACTCGAAGGTTAAACGTCAGAGAACCGTCTTAGCCACTCATTTTAAACACAAAATTGCTTCTTTTCTCGCCCCACACCACACACACGTTTCTTCCTATGCTCACATCACAAAGTTTCTTGGAGACCACACAGTTCCTTTTCGAGGCTGGAGACAGTTGCAAAGTCCCAGGAAAAATAAAGGCAGACATTGCTCCTCTAACCCGCCAACCGCACACTTCCTACTGCCCCCTCATCCATCACGCGTACATACTACCCTTCGTCTGAATGAAGTCAGACGACGGAGTTTCACCTCACCAATCCAGGACAGATGCAGCGCAAAGAGTTGTCTGTGTGTGTGTGTGTGTGTGTGTGTGTGTTGTGTGTGTGTGTGTGTGTGTGTGTGTCCGCACGCATGTGTGTGGGTGTGTGAAAGGTGTGAATGTTATATACAGGTTCAAGCTCAC
>CM031621.1:45029867-45039215 GCA_018398815.1 Conus ventricosus | reverse complement strand
TCGTACAGTCAATGCCATCATTTGACTGCTTCACCAATAGTTCACTATTCTCTATTATATTTTACATCATTCTCAAAACCAAATTCACTAAAATAAATGTTTAACACTTTCATTGTTTCGTCAAATAGTTCATTACAATTCTTTAAATCAGATTCACTGAGTTTGGCAGCCATTTTTAAACCCTTAAAATAAATAAAAAAAATAATTGTAAATTCAGCTGTTACTCATAGTCTTTTCTAATCATAAAACCGATCTTCATTAAAACGAATAGCTACTCCTTCAAGCCAGTAGAAAACAGTCAGATTAGCATCTTCAGGAGCCATATTATCAACTAAATGGCAAACAATTTTATAAACCGGTTGGGGCCAAGAATCTGGTATTTTACTGATGGCCTCTTTACGCTTTCTCACATATTTATGCGCTCAAAAAGATCTGTAATTAATTCTTCAAACCTGCTCTTTAACTCTTCTCTATCGCCTCCCGCTCCCAATCCAACTCATAAAGTATATAATAAGCTCTGTAGCTACTTCGGGCTTCATTTTTAAACTCAAATAAAAACAGCAATTAAAAAATAAGTAAGCCGCAGCATGGGCCTGTAACGCGCTCCGCAATGCATGCTGCCAAAAAATAAATTATGCCTGTTGAGGCCTATTTTGAGCCTGGGGGTTTCCGCTCTCGGCAGCATTGTAGAGTATTGATTTCTACCTTCCTTGTTCACACATGCGCAAAGTAATCATTAACAATCAAAATAAGCAAACAATGATAATGAAAGTGATTTATCTCCCTTTAATTATGCTAAAAGTAATTGGTCTTCCCCTGAAAAAATTATCTATTTATAGATCGGAGAGAGAATTGATTATTAAACGTTGTTTTTGTGTTTAATTGCTAAACTTTTAATATGAATTTTGTACAAATAGCTACTAAAAGTACTTTAAAACACAGTTGTTTTTTAACCTTTAAAACTATTCTGCTTGAATAAAAAACAATTTTAATAACAGTCACACTTATGCATAACCACCATAAAATTATAAAGCTTTCAGTTTGCACAGTATATATATTAATCCAAAAAGGGGAAAGTTGAGAATATGCCTGCAGTGGTTTTGTACTTGTTTGCGCGGTTTTGAAAGTCTAAATTTGGCCCTCTTCTCTCCCCTTTAGTGACTTCCAATTTTCGTTTTCGTTTGTCGGGGTCACGGGCGCGGCTATAAACGCCCGCAAACCACAATGTGTTGTCTGGGTCACTGGCGCGGCTAAAAACGCCCGTAAACCACAATGTGTTGTCTGGGTCACGGGTGCGGCTATAAACGCCCCCAAACCACAATGTTTTTGTCGGGGGTCACTGGCACGGCATAAACGCCCGTAAACCACAATGTGTTGTCGGGGTCACTGGCGCAGCTATAAACGCCCGTAAACCCAAATGTGTGTGTGTGTGTGTGTGTCCTAGGAAGAGTCACTGAAAAGGGGGTGAGAGAATTGCCCCAAATTAGACAAACTGAAAGTAGGCAACCAACTATAAGAAAATAACCACTATTAGGGCATTTTCCCAAACCCTTCACATCTTGGCCACATTATCTGTGACCTCTGGATCTAGCTGTGGGCCCTAGGGGCATAGGGTCTCAAGTTTTGCACTTTTTATAAATGATTTTTATGCCCTTGGGGAGAATGTTAAATATCTGTGTTCACGATCACCCTATCTTATCTTGCACGTAAGCCCCCCATTTTAATGTGGGTGTTACGTCAATTTTAGAGGTTTTTTCGTGTTAATTTTGTTTAAAAACAGGTGTTAATTTGGCTAAAAGGAGCTGAGAAGGACGTGATTTTTTTGGAAAAGGGGGTTTTCGTGCAAAATAAGATAGGTAGCTTGAACAAAGATATTTACATTCTCCCTTGTCACTCTGGAGAGCCTAGAATTGCGCTGCTACTACGGCCATGTAAAATCTCCTTCTAAAACCCTTTTCCAGTTTTCCTAGCAACTCCCTACACTTGTGCACATAGCGACCAATCCGGGTGTTGAGAGGACTGGCTGAGCCTGGCCCTCCCCCAAACACAGCTCTGGAACACACTGATGCTAATACAGTTCTGATGAAGCTTTTACGCAACCTGTTACGTACTTCATTCAGAACCGTGTTCCAAAACAATGCAGCACAAGTATGGGTTTTGTCTCAAAGAAAAGAAGGGGCTTGGTGTTGACACCATACACAAAATGATGGGACCTGTATCACCTCACCCAAAATATTCTTTGAGGCAGAAGTCTTTGCGCTGCAAAAAGAATCAAATTTTCCTATGACATACACAAACGTTGGGGTAAAATTGTCACATAAGACACAGGATCTTGCGAAACTCTCTTGTGTCTGCAAATCGATATAAACCACGCCTTGTGAAGATCAGGTAAAGAGCATCATATATATTGATACTTGACTTACTTGAAATTAATCCCGTTGGCTCCTAGTGGAGCATAGGCATCCACGAGCCTTTTCCATCTCTGCTTGTCCCGGGCGGCGACTTCGAGCTGGCCCCAGGAATTGCCCGCCTCCGTTGATCTTCTCCAGGTGGTGCGCGGTTGGCCTCTCTTGCGTCTTCCTTGGGGTTTCCCTCGCAAGGCGGCGACATCGCTGATGCCGGTTTTCTGAGGGGATGGCCAAGCCAGCCCCACTTCCTGCGCTCAATTTGATCTTCAATGGGGTCTTGTCCAGCTCTTCTCCACAGCCTTCATTTGTGACCATGTCTTTCCACCTGATGCGATAGATGAACCTCAAGCATCTGTTCACAAAGGTCGCAGGTGGTGTTGGTGACTTGGTGGGCGCCCTTTCCGGCTAGAGAAGCACAGACTTCCATTTGGTTGAAGATGCGATTTTTTTTGCAAGATGGTGTGTGAGGTCCAGAAAAGGTCGGAGCACTTTAAGCTGTGGAGCCTGCCCATTCTTGTTTTGGGTTTTTTTCGTTAAATAGTTCACTATGATCTTTTATTATATTTGTTTACACATTCTCAAACCCAAATTCACAAAATCAATGTTTAATACTTCATTGTTTCGTCAAATAGTTCATTACAATTCTTTAAATCAGATTCCGAGTTCGGCAGCCATTTTTTATTCTAAATAACTTAAAAAAATAATTGTTAACTTCAGCTGTTACTCATAGTCTTTTCTAATCGTAAAACCTGATCTTCATTAAAAGCGAATAGCTACCCATCAGGGCTGGTAGAAACATCCAGATTAACATCTTCAGAGCCATATTATCACTAAATGGCAAACAACATAATACCGGTTGGGGCCAAGAATCTGTTATTTTACTGATGGCCTGCTTTAAACGCATTCATCGCATATTATGCGCTCAAAAAGATCAGTAATAATTCTTCAAAACCTCTCTTTAACTGATCTTTATCAGCCTCCCCGCTCCCAATCCAACTCGTAAGTATATTAATAATCTAGTAGCTACTTCGGCTTCATTTTAACTCAAAATAAAAAACGAATCAATTTAAAAACAAGTAAGCCGCAGCCATGGGCCAGTAAACACACCCTGCAATGCACAATCCCCCCAACGACCAATAGCTGTTAGGCCTATTTTGAGCCCTGGGTTTTCCGCTCTCATGGGGCAGTATTGATTTCTACCTACCTTGTTCACACATCACAGAGTAATCATTAAACAATCAAAATAACAAAACATTAATAATAAAGTGATTTGCTCCCTTTAATTATGTATAACATGTAATTAACTCCCCTGTATAAATTATCTATTTATAGATCAGTGAGAGAGAATGATTTATTAAAAGTGGTGGTTTTGGTGTTTAATTTGCTAACGCTTTTAATATGAAATTATACAGTAGCTACTAAAAAGAACTTAAAAACACAGTTGTTGTTTAACCTATAAAACTATATGCTTGAATAAAAAACAATTTTAATAACATCACACTTATGCCATAAACACCAAGAATTATGAAAGCTTTCAGTTTTGCACAGTATATATATTACTTCCAAAAAGTGTAAAGGTGAAGATATGCTGCAGTGGTTTTGTACTTGTTTGCCGCGTTTTTGAAAGTCCTAAATTTGGGCCTCTTCTCTGCCCTCTAGTGAGCTCTTTCCCAATTTCGATGTTTCTTATTGTCTGGGTTCACAGGCGTACTATAACGCCCGCAAACCCATGTGGTCCCAGGCGTGGGCCTAATAAACGCCCGTACACCACCATGTGTTGTCTGGGTCACTGCGCGGCTATAAACGCCCGTAAACCACAATGTGTTTTGTGTGTGTTGTGTGTTCTGGAAAGTCACAGAAAAGGGGGTGAGAGACTTGCCACCAAAATTAGACAAACTGAAAGCAGGCACCAAGTATAAGAAATACCACTATTAGAGGCATATTCTTCAAAACCCTTCACATCTGGCCAATATACATTATCTGTGTCCTTTGGATCTGACTTGGGCCCTAGGGCGCCATAGGGTCTCAAATAGACCCAGGGTGATCAGTAATGTGCCAGAATGCAAAGTTTTGCACTTTTTAAAGATTTTTATGCCCCTGGAGAATGTTAATATACGGGTTCACGATCGACCAATCTTATTTGCACGTAAAGCCCCCATTTAATGTGCTGATTACGCGTCAATTTATAGGAGGTTTTGCGTGTTTAATTTTTGTTTAAAAACAGTGTAAATTTGGCAAAAAAGTAGCAATAGAAGACGTGATTTGTTTGTGAAAAGGGGGGTTTTCCGTGCAAAATAAGATGGGTGCGGCTTGAACCCGTAAATTAACATTTCTCTAGGAGCTTCTCCCAGCTGAGAGAACTGGGGGGGGGGGGGGGGGGGGGGGGGGGGGGGGGGTGGGGGTGGGGGGGGCAGAGAAGAGGGCGGGACGGAGAAAGGCACAGGCAGGTCCAAGTTCCCGTTCAAAATCATAAATCTTTGTTTCTCCTGCCCATCCAACCCCCTCCCCACCCCCCCCCCCCCTCGCGCACCCCCTATTCTTACTCCCAGTTCTTTAAGAACAGGGATACTTTAGAATGGGACGAAGAATTGTGTCTGTCTGTCTGTCTGTCTGTGTGTCCCTGGTCAAAATGTGTTCCACATCCCACTCGCATCCTACAAAACGCTGGTCATCGTTCTGAAAATTGTAGTGTATGTTCATTATGGGTCAAGGATGATGACCGACGTTTTATTTTACCGTTACAGCCCAAACTAAACGCTGTAACGGCCTGTAACGCTTTTTTCTTCTTTATGGAAGTAACTCCGAATGTACTTGACCGATCTTTGTGAAAATTAAGCAGGTATGTTCATTATGTCACGGATGAAGCCCGATGTTTTAGGTTTACCCCGTTATAGCATTACTAACGGCTGTAACCGCCTGTAACGGTATTTCTTCTTTTATAATATATTAAAAAGTACTTGCCGATCTTTCAGAAAATTTGTATATAAGTTCATTATGGTCACAGATGATGCCCGAATAAAAAAAATGTTTTAGTTTTACGCGTTACAGCTGTTACTAACGCTGTAACGGCATGTAACGCTTTTCTTCTTATGGAATATCTCAGAAAGTACGTGGCCGATCTTTGTGAAAAATTCGCAGTATGTTCAATTATGGTCTCGATGATGCCCGATGCATTAAGTTTACTCCCGTTATAAGCCCGTTACTAACGACTGTAACAGCCTGTAACGCTTTTTCTTCTTTATAGAATAACTCAAAACGTGACTTGACCGATCTTTGTGAAAATTAGCAGGTACGATCATTATGGGTCACAATGATGCCCGATGATTTAGTTTTTACCCCGTTATAGCAGTTACTAAACGGCTGTAACAGCCCTGTGAAACGGTATTTCTTCTTTTTATTAAAATAATAAAAAGTACTTGGCCGATCTTTCATAATTATATGTAGTATGTTTAATTATGGATCACGAATAATGGCCTGATGTTTTTAGTTACCGTTATAGCCGTTACTAACGGCTGTAAACGTCGTAACGCTTTTTTTCTTTTTATAGAATATCTCAGAAAGCACTCCGATCTTTCTGAAAATTTGTAGGTATGTTCATTATGGGTCAACGATGATGTCCGACGTTTTAGTTACCGTAACAACCGTTGTTCACGGATGTAACTGTGCCCGGAGACGCATTTTCTTCTCTATGGAATACTCCGAAAGTACTTGACCGATCTTTGTGAAAATTAGCAGGTACGTTCATTATGGGTCACGATGATGCCTGATGATTTTAGTTTACCCGTTATAAGCCCGTTACAAAAACGCTGTAGCAGCCTGTAACCGTTTTCTTTTCTTTTTAGAATATATTAAAAAAGTACTTGGCCGATCTTTCTGAAAATTGTATATATGTTCATTATGGGTCACAGATGGATGCCCTGATGGTTTTTAGGTTTACCGTATAAGCCGTTACTAACGGCTGCAATGGCCTGTAACGCTTTTTCTTCTTTATGGAATATCTCAGAAAGTACATGCCGATCTTTGTGAAATTAAGCAGTATGTCATTATGGTCTTGGATGATGACGAAGTTTTAGTTTACCCCGTTATAGCCGTTACTAACGCTGTAAACAGCATGTAACGCTTTATCTTTCTTATAGAATATCTCAAAAAGTACTATGCCCGAATCTTTCAGTAAATTTAGTAGGAATTTTCATATGGGTCACGAATATCCTGATTTTTAGTTTACCGTTATAGACCGTTACTAACGGCTGTAACGGCCTGTAACGCTTTTCTTCTTTAATGAATATCTCTGAAATTATTGGCTGATCTTTGTGAAAATGAACAGGTATGTTCATTATGGTCACGAATGATGCCCGATGTTATAGTTTTACCCCGTTATAGCCGTCACTAACGGCTGTACGGCTTAACGGTTTTTCTTCTTTATAGAATACTCAGAAAGTACGAGGCCAGATATGTCTGAAAATTTGTAGATATGTTTCATTAAGGTCGCGGATGATGCCTGATATTTTTAGTTTATACGATACCAGCCTTGCTATAACGGGTCACAAATAATGTCTGATGTTTTAGTTTAACCGTTATACCGTTACAAACGGCTGTAACGCCAGTAACGCTTTTTCTCTTCATGGAAATTACTCAGAAAGTACTATGGCCGATCTTTGTGAAATTAAGCATGTAACTTCATTATGGGTACGGAGAAGCCCGATAATTAGTTTACCTTTATAGCCGTACAACGGCTGTACGCGGCCTTAATGGTTTTTCTTCTTTATAAAATATCTCAGAAGGTACGTGGGCCGATATTTTCTGAAAATTTGTAGATATGTTCATTATGAGTCGCGAATGATGCCCGATGTTTAAAGTTTAAACCGTTATATGCCGTTACTAACGCCATAATGTTTTCTCTTTTATGGAAAATCTCATAAAGTACTTGCCGATCTTTCTGAAAATTTCTGTAAGTATGTTCATTATTAGTCACATTCGATAGCCGATGTTTTACCAAAAGCCCATGGTCGAACGTTACACCGCCCAAGAACTTTTTTCCTCTTTATGGAATATCTCATGCTTATTCACAGGATAAACTGATACGTTTATATGCTTAGCTTCTTGGGGTTTGCGTTTCTTTTTTGCTTTTTTTTTTTTGGTGGATGGTCGGTCGGTTGTTGTTGGTGACGGTGTTGTTGGTTGTTTAAGATCTGAATGGAGAGGGTCAGATGGGGAAACTAACAATGTTAGAAAAGGAATATTCTTTCTTGTGAAAACAAGAAGAAACTGAAAAAGAAACACAAAAATGCAAAACCACGCTCAAAGTTAAATTCGACTAATACATCATTTCCATTTTTATTGTCTTTTTCTCGACAATGACTTCCATCGACTTTTTGTAATTTCCCAGTTCTAATAAACAGGGAGTACATTACAATGGGAACGGAGAAATGCTGTCTTCCAGTCTAGCCTGTCTGTCCGTGTCAAAATGTGTTCCACTCGCTCCAGACAAAACTTCAGGGCCGATCTTTCTGAAAAATTCTAGTATTTCATTATGGTCACGGAATGATGCCGTGTTTCATTTACCAAATACCGTTACTTAACGCTATAACGCCCAAAACGGTTTTTCTTCTTATGGAATTGTATAAAATGATAATACAGACAAAAAAAATGGCGTCAAAGCTGCTTTGCGTCATAAGCCGAGTGGACGAAATACATTATGACGTATGTTTGATTGTGACGTCGAATTCAAGATAAAACCCGGGTACGTTCATTAATTATTGCTTTGCCAATCTTTTTTTGTACTCCCAGTTCTTTTAGAACAGGATACTTAGAATGGGAACGAAGAAACATGCTGTCTTTGTGGTGTGTGTGTTGTCTGTCTGTGTGTCCGTGTCAAAATGTTTCACCGCTCACAGACCAAACTACTGGCCGATCTTTCTGAAAATTTGTAGTATTAGATATGTTCATTAAGCCACGGATGAAGCCGATGTTTTAGTTTACCGCATATAGCCGTTACTAACGGCTTTAACGGCCATAACGCTTTTTCTTCTTTACGGAATATCTCAGAAAGTACTAGGTCGAACTTGTAAAAATAGCAGGTATCTTCATTATGGGTCACGGATGATGCCCGATGTTTTAAGTTTACCTCGTTATAGCCGTTATCCTAACCCTGTAACCCTGTAAAGTTTTTTCTTATCTCTTTATGGAATATAACAAAAGTACTTTGACGATCTTTCTGAAAATTTGTAGGTGTGTTCATTATGGGTCACGAATAATGCCTGATGTTTTAGTTTACCGTTATAACCGTTAGTAACGGTTGTAACGGCCTGTAACGGTTTTCCCTCTTTATAGAATATCTCAGAAAGTACTTGGCCGACCTTTATGAAAATTAGCAGGTATGTTCATTATGGGTCATGGATGATGCCTGATGTTTTAGTTTGCCCCGCTATAGCCGTTACTAATGGTTGTAACGGCCTGTAACGGTTTTTCTTTTTTATGGAATATCTCAGAAAGTACTTGGCCAATTTATAAGCGGTTTGGATGATCTTGTGACAAATCGGAGCCTCTGTCCATATGTAAGTGATGTAATGCCTGAAAATGGATTAAACAACTGTTAAAAACCGTATTCTGTCGTTATTTCTTATATATAGTGGATTTTAATGAAATTTGGTATATAGAAAGGTTTCACACACAAATGGCACTTCTATACATTGGTTCAAAATTTGACCGTTAAAAACCGTTATTCTTGACATATTGTCCGATTTGGATGAAATTTGATTTGTACACAGGCTTTAGCCCAGTGAGGACTAAAATACTGGTTTCGAAAGTATATATCGGTTTTATATAACCGTTAAAACCGTTATTTTGCCGTTATTTTTTTATATATTGGTGGGTTTTAATGAAATTTTGTATATAGAAAGGTTATACACACACAAATGGCACTTCCATGTAGTGTTTCAAA
>CM031621.1:44969867-45019867 GCA_018398815.1 Conus ventricosus | reverse complement strand
GTCAAAAATGATTAGCAGAGCCTGCTCAGCTGTGCAAGTCTGTTGACTGGGTTGCTATGCTCGTCGAAGGTTGCACCGCCATCTTTCAGGGATGAAAACTCCTCCGCCGTCTCCGCCGTTATTTTTTCGCATCTCCGCCGAAAGAAAAAGTCTCCGCCGAAAAATTATTCGAAGAATGATGCTCAGAAACGATCTCAACTTGTCTGCACAGCGAATTTCTTCTCTGTCGGTAATGTTCTCAAACGGCGTAGTTCTCATTCTGTTTCCTCCCAGTATCATTTATCATCATGGCGTCGATTCACAGTGAGAGTTTGCCGCTAGTGAGTGCAAACAAAACGAAAAAAAAAGAAAAAAGAAGTATGTGAACCACTAGAAGACCGAGTGGCAGCAGAAGGACGTGTGTGACCGCAGAGTCGCGGATGCAATAAGAAAACATGACAAAGACGGCGAATTTGAAGTGTTTTGCGAGCCTTGCCAAAAACGTGTCTACTTTAGTAGTCGTGGCTTTGTGGCAATCAGAGATCACATCGAGCGTCCCAGTCACCAACAGAAAATGTGTGTGTTTCCCACACCATTACAGCATGTTTTCAGATCATTGGGTATGCAACAATCTACGTTTAATTTCCAAAGATAGTTTGACTCCTACTCTAAGTACTTCCACTCGCAGAGTCTTCAAAGCAAGGGAAAAACGTCAAAGTGACGAAAAGAATATAAAAGAACAAATGACATCAAAATAAACTGATGTCACAACAGTATTGTGTAACACTTTTCCCCTGGTACAATGCAAACGTTTGCTACATTTGTTAGGTGTCTGCTAACAGCCCCCCTATGAAATCCTTTTCCACCAGCCCACTCCCCCCACTACCTATATACTTCCTCTACTCCTCCTTCTCCCCCAACCCCCCCCCCTCACCCACAACACACATACCCCACACACTTCGCCCCTCCCCCCCACCCCATCCCCACCTCACACACACACACACAAACAACCCCCCCCCACACACACACACACACTTGTCAAGAGGGGGGGGGTATGATTAGTTGTAAGAGGGAAGTTGGGGGGGGGGGTGTACTGTTGTGACATCAGTTTCTTTTTATGTCATTTGTTCTTTTATGTTCTTTTTTTGTGTTTAGTGTTTCCTGACGAAGGGTCTAAGGCCCAAAAGCTTCAGTTTTTTTTTAAAGGACTTCAAAGTAATCATTTTTCATATTGTGTTTATTGAAGCCCAGCAGTCGTTTTCATACATCTGATTTACTTAGTTTGATTTCCCACTCTGATTTACTTATCTACAGGCCTTATTCTTTATGTCCTGAAAGCACTGTTTGTCAAATTTTCTTTAGCTAGAGTTCTGAGGATTCATCATACTAAATGTTTGTCTCAATTGACATAGTTTCTTTCCACATCAGTCTCAGTCTTCATGGTGTTGAAAGCTGATCTATAGAATGAGTTGTTTAGAAGCAAGAAAGTGATTTCTAAAGATTTTTATGCCATATTTAATACAAAATATGCTTCAGCTTCAGGGGGCGCTGCCCCTGACCCCGCTGGGCTGTTGCCCATGTACCCCACTGGGGCCCCATGGTCAACCCCCAGATCCCCGCCAATCTCCTCTTTTTTTTTTAAAACTGTTTTCATCCCTGATCTTTGCAAGCATGACAAAGCGCTGGCCGGTCATCCCGTCAGTGATGAGAATAAATGGTCTTTCCCATCAGATGTGGTCATTTGCATATCATTTTAATACGATAGACTACTCGCTCTCTCTTTGTGTCTTCATATAAATAATAACGAATGAAAATTCAAGAAAAATGCATGATGTCAGTGGATGGCCCGTAGGCACTGGAAAGCACTTTTACTGTGCTGTCACCTGACGGTTTATAGGCTATCTACGGGTTAACCAGAGTTCCACAAACAGAACAAAAATCGTTAAAATTCCTGGATGTCAGACACTAGAGTATGCCACCTTCCTCCCCAATCTCTGCCTCCTTCAGGCTTTTGAATCTGGCATTTCAAATGATTCAGTCTGATGCAAATTTAAGTATCGGATCAAGTGGTGTATCTTTCACTTTTTAGTCCATGTCGAGGACCACTTACTCCTAATGAATGCATTGTTTGTTCTTTACTTTCACACTGTTGTGCTGAAAGAGTCCGACTCAGAGCATGATTTCACCTTTTAGTTGAAGTTCTGTGAGGTGGACATTTAGATTTATTGCCCTGCTTGTTTTCTGATTTTATGATTTTTCTTCCGGTTATTTTTTGTTGTTTTGTTTCAGTAATTGTTGCTTTAACTTAATCTTGAACCTCTCACTAAGTCTTTGACAGTTAGGAATGAATTCAACTTTGCAGAGTTTATTGCATTTAATGTAAAAATGCTTGTGTTTGAGAACTTCAGCAAACACTGTTGTTTCAACTATTCATTTCTAGTTCCAACCTAAACACATTTACACCCTATATAATATAAATTGATCATCATCAAACACTGTTTGTAATGTTCTAGTTCCACCCCACTTGCAAAGTTGCATACATTACATCCTTTCCACATGATGATTATCAATTTATTTCTTCTACTCTAATTGTGCCCCTCCCCCTTCCCGTCCCTCTCCACACACGCACACACATAAAGACACACATATGTGTTCACTCCACATAGTATCAGTTAATTTATTCACTGTTTAGTTTCTCATGCTTTTCTCCCAAAAGAAAGGTGACATTGAACTGGAACAGGTCTGGATTTTGTTGCTTGGACAGTATTTCCTAGCATTTAGTTGTCACACTGAGCACAAATGCATGCACGCACTCAGCTCAGCATTCACTCCGTGCACACTCGGTCGCTCCAAACAACCAGAAGGTGCACTACAATATCTCTTCTTTTCCCCCTCCTCTCCAGGGAAAAAATTACTAAACGATAATCAACTTTACCAGCATATACAATAGGTTTGTTTTCCAAGAATTATCTTCCGTTCCTCCTCTCCATTGGAGGTACAAACATTCCACAGATCCACTAGATGGGACCAGATTTCATCTCAATATACATAGTAATTTACAAGTACATCTTTTACCGGTTTCTCCTCAATGGAGAAACAATTTTTACACTTTCCAAAGAAGAATCAAAGATGGCTTAAAATACAGGAACAATATCTGAGTTCTGACCCAGGGGACAATAAAAAATCATGGTGGGTCAACATAACAAATGCTTTCAAAGTTCTCTCACGAATGCCGCAGTCGTTGTCCTCTTCTATAAGTATAACAAACGCTTTCAGAGTTCTCTCACGACTGCCGCAGTCATCTTCTACTAGGTTCTCCCAACTCTGGAGTCAATTAGGTGCTGCCACAGCACTGGAGCCCAAATACTTCTTGTGCGACTGCCACAGTTGCCTATCCCATTACTGGTGCTGCCACAGCACCGGGAAGGGCTGAAACACGAATGAAGTCCATGTAAGTAACCTATTTCAAAATCTGAATGATGATAAATTCTTTTCCCTTTTTTCCTTTTCTTAACTCTCTCTCTCTCTTCTCTCCCCATCTGTCTATACCTCACCTTGTAATGTGAGACTCGAACATTTTACGGCAGATTCCATGAAAACCCTGTTCAGAGATGTCCCACCTGACGCGATCTTTGAGTTCTTGAAAGAGATTAACATTTTTCGTCGGATCTGAGATTTTACAGTGGAAAGATTTTTAACAAACTTTCGGATGGTTTTTCGATGTATTTTATAGAATTGTGTGAATGAATGACTTGTGAGTTGATGTTAACGTGGTGACAGCCCTGATGTGGCCCTTTGCGGTCGGCTGGGCTATAAGCAACATTATCTTATCACCTGGTAATGGTAGATTACAGGTGAATCTCGTTCAGCAGTTCCAAACAACCTGTCTGGTCAGTGTCCCCAAGCCATCTCCTTCCTACACTTTATTTTTCCTTCCTGCGCTCTTCTGAGTACATATTCAGTGAGTACTCATCTAACTGCGCATTACCAGCCCTTGGTTATTTGACCAATGGACAACGTCCGTCCATTTTCCTGAGTGATTCAACCAATAATCACCCTACATCTGTTTACTGAGCGGTTTTCATAGCCACCAGCGACACCGATCACACTGGTCAGGCCACGTAAATTGTCCTTTCTTTTACCTTTCCTTTTTCGTACCTAGGGAAATGCTTTATGTCAAATAAGGGCGTACGTGACGGAACGTCACATGTCGCCATGTGAGGTTACGTCACATGACAGTTGAAAATATGCAACGGGACTTGCAACAAGCTTATAACTAAAATGCAGAAATACTTGTGTAACACAATATTGTTTGCAGCAAGGCCTGTGGCTGTGCCATTCAGTATCTTAAAAAAAAAAAGATTTGCTGTGCCACCAAAGGAAAGAAAACGCAAACTACAAACCAGGCACTATGCGTTTCAACCTGTTTGGTCTCCTTCAGGAGGGACAAACAACATTCAGGACAATGAAAACGGAGTGAGTGATTAAAGTCATAAAACTAAATTTGTGAACCTGATTCCTGTCTTTGTTCACATCTTCAATTTAAACCCAGGAAGGCTGTATTCATGAAACTCTTGGCCCAAAAGTTGACTGGACAGCAACTTTCTTGGCTGTTTAAATCATAATTTTGGGGGATATACTGAACTCTGACGCTTGAACTCATGTATCTGCCATTATAAGTGTACTAGTGCTAGTGTGATGAACATGCTCAAAAGGCTTGTGTGAGGCATAATTGTCATAAGTCTGTTAGTGCTGGTGTGATAAACATGATCAAAAGGTTTGTTTGGCAAAAAGAAGTCACTTGGTTAACAGTATCAGATGCTGTACAAGATCAGTAGTGACTTGATACGCCTGAACAAGAGCCATCTTGTGCCCTAGCACCAGTGACAACTCAAGAGACAACGTACAATCAGTTGTCTAAAACTTTTACAGGGTAGGTATGGCCAGTAGAATTGCTTCCCGTGTACCACTAGGGAATGGAATGTATAAATCCCAAGATGTGTTCACTTCCCAGGTGTTGGGCTTCCTCAGTTGCCGAGTGGTCAGCCTGGTCCAAACTCTCAACCTTGTTTGCATGCTGATTAATCCTTGGACTGGTTATTTAACAACATACTACTAAGTTTTTTGTCTTGTGAATTTCCAGAAGGAAAGCTTTGAAAAGTAGAAAGAAACTCGTGGAGAGCGTGGCAGCAGAGTCCTCAGAAGAGAAGCCCCCTTCAAGCAAGTGTTTCGGCCCATATCTCCTGACACTCAAGGGGGGTTGGGCCACACCCGGTTCATGACTCCGGATGTCCCTCTGCTGCCCCTTTTTTTTCCCCATCTTGGGACGAGCCATGGCTGGGATTCGAACCCATGACCCTCTGGACATGTTCATTTTCCACTTAATGACTAACACTCTAACCACTGAGCCACTAGGGCACCTGATATTTGTAGGGAAATTTAAGAATAGTTACGTTTGTATAATATGCATGACTTGTCAACAGTATTTGAACATGACAGCAGAATAAAAATTGTTAGTAATTGAATAAAGAATAATAAAACAGAACTGGTGTGCTTGTGAGTGTTTGATGAGGTGCGTGCCTGTCCAGAATGTGAAAATAACAGGTGAAAACAGGTGGCACATTCTGCTTGTCATTCTCAAGAGCTAGTTCACAATAATCCAGTCTATGATGTTCCACAGTATCCAGAAATAAGTAACAGCCTTTTTCAAAGGCAAGTCAGTGTTCATTATACCAGTCTTCCATGCAGGTAATCCAGGTAAGATTGGATGAGGTACAGTTCAGTTTTCACACTGAAAACGTGCTAATAACAGTTAAACACAAAAACGCCCCAAAATGGTCACCAACAAATGTAATGGTTGGCCCACACTGTTGTCGTTAACATTTGAAAGGTTTAGTATCATCTGGAAGTGCTACACTGACTTTTTCTTCCCTACTGAATGGCATGTTAAGATTCTCCTCACCTTTTGGCACTTATCCAGTCTGTATCTATCTCAAAATCATGATTACATGGTGCTTGATCTTAATCAAAACTACCACCCAACCACACCCAGTTCATTTAAAATGTCTGTAACTTCACCTGTTTTTCCACAACAAATTCGGCAAAAACAATTTCAAGTGTTACAAGTTCCTAATTCTGTCACGATCTCCTTTGGGTGCCGCCGTTTTTGTTTGCCAGAGTCAAGTTGCGCCATGCATTACAAGCTGCTACTAACAAACCAATCTAAAATGCTGAAAATCCATATTCTGGGGCTCGTTCAGTCTTCTTCTTCTTCCTAAAACACCGGTTCACTCAAAAACGAGTAGGTCACCAGCGCGCGATTCGTGATGATGCAAATTAGTTTGTACCTGTGTGTGTCGGTGAAACTAGGCTTGCAAGGCTCACCCTACAGCGTGACTTATGTCGCGACAACCAGTCAAGGGACATGGCGAGACTTTTGTCATGACAACCAGTGTAAGGGTTAAGAGTCTCATGCTAGCTTAAAAGTTAGACAGGTAAGATGGACAGCTGTTTTTATTTATTTTTTTTATTTATTTTAAAAGTTGTTTTTTTTTTTTTAAAGCTTGACACGGCTTTTGAGTTAGTAGGTGCACTGGTGTCAGGGATGGGTGCAATGTAGTTTTAGCAAGACTTGTTGCTCCATCACACATGGACCCTCTGAATCAGTTGTAATGACAGCCATGCCATGAGGGAGGAACATACCTGTCAAGTCTTACGTTTTTTCCGTAATTCTTACGGATTTTCGACATTTTTCAAGTCTTACGGCGTACGGCAAAAACCTTACGTATTTTCCACCAAAAAAAAATCTGTTGCGATGGTTCGTCTGGAGCTTTTGCTTAATCGCGCGGTAACTGCATTGTGCAATCAGTGGAAGTTATAGTCTAGACGCATGCGCAAAGCATTCTACCAACACTTCCTTCACTTACGTGTGTCAAAGTTGTACTCGAGCTATAACGTTCGACAGCATGGCTTCAAAACCTCCGGCTAAAAAACCGAAGCTCTACTTCGGTCGCTACCAAACTGAGTGGGAGACAGAAAAGGAGTTTCAAAAGTTAATCACAAGTTCCGAGGAGGGGAAGGAATATGCATATGTCACAGTGTGTTTGTATGTGTGTGTGTGTTACAGTGTATGCATGTTTGGCATGGTTTGTTTTTCTTAATGTTACAATTTTCTATATTCATGGGTTTCTTATGGTTTTTGGTTAAAACTTATGGTCAGACGATAAAAATCTTATGACAAGAGCCTAGAATAGCTTGACAGGTATGGAGGAAGCTATCGTTTTCTTGAAACTGCAAGTTTGCTATGGTATAATATGTGGAGGCTCCCCCCCCCCCCCAGCCATGTACACTCTCTTCGGCTAAGTGAACTTGAGTGTGGTTTTGATAGAGGTGTTCTGCATTATATTTCGGAGTTTATGGTTTTCTGTGTTGTTTCAGACGAAATGACTTGAATAGTTTATTCTTTTTGTGCAGTGAACTAGAAGATGGAGCAAACTACCCAAGGAGTCGTCTCTGCAGTACCCACTTTCAAGGTCAGTGTGCATTTTTTCCTTGTAACCACCTCAGATTATCTAGAGTTAGATCCATGATTTAATTCAGCTAAAGGTGTCTTCAAGGTAGTTTGTATTGTGTGTATTGTTTTCACTGCTCGCCATTGAAGTGAATTTCAGTGATGATGTTTTAAAGAGAAAATTGGATTTGACTGTGGTTTCTTCAGGAGAGCTGACGGTGCTTTTCTGTAGTTTCAGTTTGAGGAAGTGGCTTATTTTTTTTTATATACTGTAACTAAAAAAAAAATTACTATGTTCCATGATGTGTGATGAAAATTTTGCATATTTGTTATGCTCCTATGTTTTGTTTATATTGTTTAAATTTAAGTTCATGAACCAAAAATTATGCGTTCATGGATTCAGTGTGACCCATTTATCATATATATATAGTATACGTGGATAAGTTTGTACACACACATTATGTAACTATCATTGAACTAGAGTTGTGTAAGGAAAATTAAACAGACTTTAGCGCTACTGGTCACAGTTCATCTCTAGGATTGCTGGGATGGCACAAGTTTCAGGATGTGAGGCTCTTCACCACTTGCATCCCTGCTGATGTCCTGTTTTCACCCATAACACGCTGCCGTATTTTGAATTAACGTTGTTCCTGGTTTTCCTGGAATGATATACCGAGTTCTGGTTGCAGCTGGTGCTCGTTGGTGACGGAGGTGTTGGCAAAACAACTTTCGTTAAACGTCACGTCACTGGGGAGTTTGAGAAGAAATATGTTGGTGAGTTCCACTTTCATCACAAATGTGTTTTCTTTTGTACTTTTTAAAAAAAATTTTTAAGAGAATAATTACAGCTGCTACTGTCAGTTTGGCATGTAGAATGACTTTGGTATAGGGAAGACAGTTTGCTTGCTATGCTTCATCTAAATGGGAAATGACATTGTGTCTGCCTTCTGTCAGTTACCAGTTATATTGTGAAGTAACATAGTGTTTTCTGTCACGCTTGTGTTTATTGAAAAGTACGCAGATGGCATTTTTATGATTAATTAAACAGGTCGGCCATGGTGTTTGCTGTGTTTTAGTGAAGTTGTGGCGTTCATGATAATGGCAACATGATGGTTTCTCTTGTTTCAGCCACACTTGTGATGACCACACTTTGGTCTTAGCTCTGTTTCAGCCACACTTGTGATGACCACACTTTGGTCTTAGCTCTGTTTCAGCCACACTTGTGATGACCACACTTTGGTCTTAGCTCTGTTTCAGCCACACTTGTTATGACCACATTTTGGTGTTAGCTTTGTTTCAGCCACACTTGTAACAGTGATAATTATTTCCTAAAAATTGGGAGTCAGACTCGGAACAAAAACCTCACTTCCAAATTTTCAGGGGGTCACAAAAATATTTAGGGGGTTATCATTAACAACTGCTAGATAATGATGTGAACACACACGCATACGCACACGAGCGTGCTCTCACTGGCTCACACACATAAATGCACAGAGAAAGAGAGAGAAATAAACTAGAAAAGAGGTGTTTATAATATAGAAATACATTAGAAAAGAGATGTTTATAATAGAAGTTAATAAAATATTCTAGACACAGTGCTGAATATTATCTATTCATATTTGTGTTCCTATGTTTTTAAAATGTTATCATTTAACATGAGTAAACGTAAGCACCTATACTATCAGGATTCTAACAGTGAAACTTGATTTGTGGGATGTCCTTTGATTATCACTGAATTTCCACTACGCGAGCAGTTTCCTTCAGTGTTGAAATATTTTATTGTGTGACCAAATTCCAATTGCCATGCAATGATTATCGGAACGGTGGAACCTATGACGAAACTGCAGACTGGGCATTCTTGCTCTGTGAGCAACGCATTCGTACGTCCAGAACGGAGGCATGTTAATTATCCGAAATGGTCATGTTGCATAGATCGTTCGACTTTTGTTCCATTCACTTATCACCGTCCGACGAGCCACAGCTGAACTGTCAGATTTTGAAAAGCTGAAATTCGAACGGTTTTCCGTGCTTTTCCCACTTAGCTGAATCACGTGATCTTGTGGTCCAGTCATAGACTGGATAGGCCTAGTCTATTTTGATGGCTCTTGTTGGCTTTCAGTAGAGAAGAGTTCTCAAGCGGAAGTGCATAGCTGCCAACTGCTACGATATCGCCGTAGTTTGGTACGCCAAGAGAATGCTTGCTACGACGCTACTACGATCATTAAATTGCTACGGCGAAACAAAAAAATTCGAATATACTTTCGTTTTGTTTGGACAGCGCTAAGTAACGTCTCTATCGGTCTGTCGGAACTGCATTTCCGCTTTCGGTTTTACTGTAGCACATAGATTTTTTTTACAATTTGCCCTCTTCCTCTGCTTCATCTCTGTATAATAACATTTATAGATATACTAAGAGTACTGTAGCTTTAATGTGGTCCGTTAAAACTGGTTATAGGCCCGATTTCTTTTTAGAACGCGCGCAAAATTAAGTTGCTACTGTCAAATTGGAAATGCTACTGTGAAAATTGTGAAATGCTACTGTAAGCCGCATGAGCAGGTTGGCAGCTCTGGAAGTGTTCATCGATTCAGAACGTTCTAAAACTGAGGAAATCTACATTTGTCATTTCGATCGTGGCGGTTAAGACAAAAGCCCTTTTGATTATGTGCTGCTCAGAGTTGCAATGCGTACACGAGAAAATAGGTGCGTCACGGTAAATTTTGGTTCGTTTTTGTGACGCACTGACCTGAATTCCAGTGCGTCAGATGGAAAGTTTATGCGTCAGAGACACACATTTGTGCGTAACAAGTATCACTGTGTAATGACATTTTGTGTTGGCTCAGTTTCAGCCACACTTTTGATGACAACATTTTGGTGTTAGCTTTGTTTCGGCCACATTTGTGAGGATGACGCTTTAGTGTTTGCTTTTTTCCAGCCACACTTGTTATGATGACACTTCGGTGTTTGCTGTGTTTCAGCCACACTTGGAGTGGAGGTTCACCCTCTGTGTTTCCACACCAACAGAGGGCAGATCAAGTTCAATGTGTGGGACACAGCAGGGCAGGAGAAGTTTGGGGGGCTCAGAGATGGCTACTACATTCAGGGTGAGCTATCTTGTCAGCAGCGTATGCCTGTGTGCGTGTACGGTCATCGTAGTGGCTGCAGTGAAGACAGAATACTGACTGTATTTGTGAGTTTATTGTACGGATGTGGAGTGCTGTAGGTAATGTGCCAGCTTGTGGAGACAGATGCATCTGCATCTTGAATGCTTGGTGGGAGTGTGACTGGTGGAGGGGGTTTTCTTGTTTTGATTTTTTTTTTTTTCTCAGTAGCACTAAGACGGACTCATCTTCAGTGTCGTACACAAAGGGTTTGAAGAACTTTCATTGACATGAGCCATATTGTTCATGGACTTCTGGTACTTCGACCTCTGTGCTGATGCTTGGCTGACTTCTCTGTCGTCTGCTGTCTTCTGTGCCTGCTCTTTATAAAACCATTAAAAATGGACGAGTGACTGATCAAGCAAATGTAATATTCAGCAATCAATAGCAATGCTCATTTTGTGTGTAGCACATGCATGAATCCTGGAATTGAATAGCGACCGTTTTGACCATCCACTAGATCTATACTTTTAGCTGGAAGAATTGTCAGGTTAGACCGAAGTACATTAGGTCATGGCAAATGGGGTACAAATGACTGGCCTACTTTTGGATCATAACACAAAACATTGGGTGGGGGACAGATTGGCAGGTTTTGATTAATGCAGCGTTCTGTGTGGTGATGGAAATGTGGTTTTAATTTGTGGATGGAAATATTCTGTTCAGGACAATGTGCTGTCATCATGTTTGATGTCACGTCTCGAGTCACCTACAAAAATGTGCCCAACTGGCATAGGGATCTGGTACGTGTGTGTGAGAGCATTCCCATCGTGCTTTGTGGCAACAAGGTGGACATCAAGGACAGAAAGGTCAAGGCCAAGGCCATTGTCTTTCACAGAAAAAAGAACTTGCAGGTAAAACAGAGTGGTGATTGGAACTTCCCTCCAGCCAGAACCATAGCTTAGTATAGAGATGCCACCCTTCCATTTTGATTAGTTTCATATAGCTATAGAGGTATTCTCTTATGGTTTGAAAAAAAAAATGCTTGGGGGCGAAAATGCATTTACAGTGCTTTCTAAATTATCTGTGTGAAACAGATGTGTGAAATTGACCAGTCATGTTTGTTTATAAATGACAAATGACCATTACATTGATCAAGGAATGATTTTGATTGTTGCATTAAGAAATGACCCATGGGAATATATTGATTTAGGAAGGACAAGACCATTTCGTTGATCGAGAAATGAGCTTTTTTTTTCTCTTTTTAATTGATTGAGAAGCAACCCATGAGCCTAATATTGATGTGCGAAATGAGGCATGACCGTTACATTGAGAGAGGTACATTGACCTCCATTTTATTGATAAAGAGCACAAATGAGAATACATTAACTTTTTTTTATTGACAGAGACCCATGACAGCTGAGCTATTGTATTGATAATGGCATACAGCCACTATCCAGTATCAGAGATGTTGATCAGAGATGTTCCACATGACCAGCAGTGCATCATATGAGATGCTCCCATTCATGGCAACGCTGCTGTGGACCGTGGACTGATGGATACAGTGTCATACTGACCTTTACCTGTGGGACTGTTATACCACAGTTTAGATCTGCCCACACTTAAGACACTAGATACATGTTTCGTGACCATGGGAATCAAGTTATTTATATGACAAATATAGGGACTGTCCGGTTTTTCTTCCCTTTTTTTTTTTTTTTTTTTACACACAGTCAGACGAACGACCAATTTTCAGCCTGACCAGTATGGCTCCATTAACATCAATCTCCAACAACCGTGGCTACAAACAAATTTTTTCCTACATGAAAGTACTCAAAAGACTCCTTTAATTTTGTTCCTATTTATTTTTCCAAATGAATGAGCTTTTTCTCTAAAATTCATGCCAGCACTGTTGCTGTCTGCTCAATGGAACTTTGGCATACTTCAAATGCAATCACCAAATTCTTATTTTTCTCAAAGACATCCAAAATATGAGTTCTTGCGTGACATACAAGGTCATTTCCTGTCAAACTGTTGCTGAATCATTGCTTGTTTCATTGACCTAGTCCACTAAACCGAATGATGCATACACAGCTTGTGCTTCTGATTTTAATATGACCCAGGGATGAGAACAGCTCCGCCGTTCTCCGCCGTTCCGCCGTCTTTAAAAAAAATCTCCGCCGTTCGAAAAAATCTCCGCCGAAAAAAAAAAAAAAAAAGCTATCGCGATTTTTTTCTCCAATCTCGGCGAGACGCCTCCGGCGAGATTCCAAATGGGCTGGTTTTTACTCGGTTGACTCGGCCAACTACTGCACATCCGCTTACAGCGCCGATCGACCGAGTGTCATTTGTGAGTCATGGCGTCGAACGAAATCGCAAAAAAAAGGAAACAATATCCCAACCGTTGGAAAGAAAACTGGCTCGAGGAAGAGGTGTGTGGGAGTAGAGTTGGAGATAGCATATGCAAAAGCAGTGAAGAGCAGGCGTTATGTGTTGCTTGCAACAAGAAAATCAGCTTCGGAAGTCGTGGCTTCATTACGATTGCTGGTGTTAAATTAGTGTTGATTTTGACTAAGAATAGCATTAGTTAGTATAAAAAAAAAAGAGTTCAATGAGAGGTGTAATTTTGGACTAAGACTCAATTGAAAGACTTCATTCAGTGGTGTAGGTGTTTCACAGATCGTATGAGGCCTACACTACAGATCAACCTCTTGAGAACTGTAAATAAAGAAGTATCGAAAGACAAATGCCAGCATAGAGTGTGATATTCTACCAAGGACACACTGAAGCAGAAAAGAAAAAAGGCCTACTTCTACTACTACTAGCAGGTAAGGCCAAATTGTTTTTGTATTTATGTGCCTTTTGTGAAAAACTGAAATATAGTTTAGTTTTAATAGTAATGCCTTGTGTGAAATGTGATTTTAATAACAGAATGTAGATAAATTTAGTTCAATTTAGATAAGGGCTAGAAACATATTTTGATGGTTTTAAATGTGGATTTTTCTTGTTTATATATTAAAAATGCTTCAGCTTCAGGGGGCGCTGCCCCTGACCCCCGCAGGGGCGTTGCCCCTTGACCCCACTGGGGGCTCTGCCCCCAGACCCCCAACAGAAAAATCTCCTCTGCTTTTTTAAAATCTGTTCTCATCCCTGATGACCACCCATGCACGTGTATATGCATCTCCTGAATGATAGGGGGCAATATACGCCGGTACATTTCCCAGTGCCTAGGGTAGGCTATGCTTGGTGTGCTTCCTGATTGACAAGGGTTAAAGATATGAAAAGTTAGAAGAAACTGAAGTACTCTTTGAGTCTTTCTGTTTTTGTTTTTTTTTTCTTTCAAGACTCTTTAAAAAAAAAAAAGGTCTGTAAAAACTGGCTTGGGTTTGTAAGTGTTTGTAAAATTGGTGATCTCATGGTGGTTGCCAGTGAATTCAGTTTACTGCAGGGATTCAGAGACTAGCTCCAGGAACTTTATAGTTATACTGTTCAAAAAAAGAAACGCAAAATGCCAAGCTGCCGATTTGAAACACAATTTATTGAAGCTCAGTGTGACAACACGTTTAATGTGAAAATGACAAAAACAGGTCATCAGTAGGACAGAAGTCTCCCCTGTAATGCTGTGGTAAAGAACCAGCCCCAGACCCTCAGGGAAATCGCCAGGCCGCTTCCCAAAGTCAGTAACGGGTGTGACCCCCTCTGGCTGCAATGGTAGCCTGGCATCTGCGGGGCAATGAAGCAATAATGTTCCTGATTGTCTGCTGTGGGATGGCCGCCCACTCGGCCTGCAATGCCCGGAAGAGTTCATTTGGAGTCGCTGGGGCGTTGGCCCTCACTCTCAGGCGTCTGTCCAAAACGTCCCAAACGTGCTCAATAGGATTCAAATCCGGGGAAAGAGAGGGCCAGGCCAGGGTGGTGATGTTGTTGGCGGTAAAGAAGGCTGTGGTCAGGCGTGCTGTGTGGGGCCTGGCGTTGTCCTGCTGGAACACGGCCCTGGGAGTGGCCATTAGAGACAGGACGTGTGGCTGAACAATGACCTGGACGTACTGCTGGGCTGTCAGGTGACCTTCCACAAGCACCAGCTGGCTCCTGCCTGTGTTGCTGATGGCCCCCCCATACCATGACATTGCCGCCACCATGTGGAGGTGCCTCGTCGACGCAGTTCTGCTGGTTGCGTTCATTAACCCGGCGGTAAACCCTTCGCCTCCTGTCATGGCGCTGCAGCAGAAACTGTGACTCATCCAAGAACCAGACGTGTCACCAATGGTTCCTCAGTGTCCAGTGTCTGTGTTGCGTAGCCCATTGCAGTCTGGTCTGTCGATGGCGCCCCGTCATTACGTTGCCACGTAGGGGCCTGTAAGCCCTCAGCCCAGCAGCATGCAGCCTGTTCCGGACAGTCTGGTCGGAGATGCGACGGACACCAGTGCATGCCTGGACAGTGGACGAGGCCGGCAGGAAGCGATTGCGGAGATGTCTGAGCCGTATAAAGCGGTCCTGGGCTGGCGTTGTGATATGAGGTCGGCCTGACCTCGGGGCATCAGCTGATGACCCTGTCCTCTGGAAGCGAGTCCAAAGTCGGCATATGGTACTGGGGGAGACATTCAAAGCATGGGCCACATCAGTTGCACTCTGACCAACTTGCAAACGACCCAGGGCGTTTTCTCTCTCTGCTGGGCTCAAACGTGGCATGCTGTTTTTTGGTACGGTGTGCCTGCCGGTTGCCAAAATGACCTGGCTTTTATACTGCACTATGACCATGGTGTGTGTGTGTTCACCACTGAGTTGGGCATGCTTTGCAGGCGAAACAACAGAAGCACAACCCAATGTTTGCACTGTCGCACCTGGCCCACAACACGCACGTGCACATAGTGACAACCTGAATCAATGTTAAACAGTTATACTAGCACGTCGACGTTCAAGACATACATCAGGGGCGGTTTTTGGCGTGTTCTCAACTGTATGGTCCACCCCAGGTGGCAAAATTTCATTTTGCGTTTCTTTTTTTGAACAGTATATTTTGAGATTCATATAAAATTTTCTTCCAAAACATGTGTGAATTTTGCCTTTGTTGATCAAAGAGGATGGCCTGTACTCTGAAAGAAAGTAAAGGTTTTAAATGACTTTGTTTTCAGTTTGACTTGCAGGCTGTCTTCAGAATACATTGAGAGTGAGTTCATTTAAGTCTTAAAACTGTAAGTTCTTCCTGTTTTTCTCAACTTTTCCCACCTAGTTTTTTATGATTTCTGTTTTTTATGATTTCTTTTTAGCATTGTGGCTGACAGGTGTTGGCATACAGGCTAATGTCTTCTCGTTATATGGACAGTACTACGACATCAGCGCAAAAAGCAACTACAACTTCGAGAAGCCCTTCCTGTGGTTGGCTCGCAAGCTGGTGGGGGATGCCAACCTAGAGTTTGTAGAGATGCCTCCCCTGGTGCCTCCTGAAGTCTCCATGGACCCCACCATGGCCGCGCAGTACGAGCAGGAGCTGAAGGTAGGCAGAGTGCAATGGTGTGAGGGTCACTTTGAGCTGCTGCCGGCTGGCAACTTGTTGAACGTTTTCCGTGTGCAGAGGGTGACTGTCAGATTTGACTGTATGGTTGTCGGATGTCTGCTGTTTTTCTGCACATGCGGCCTATTCACCTGGCTTCATTCAGTGAAGTGTTGACCGTGGTCTCTTTGCAGCCTGTAGCATGCCAGCTAGCTTTTTTTTAATTGGAAATTGGTGAATGCATACAGAGGCTGTGCATTATATACGTAGTGGACATTCCATTCTGTTCTTACTACTTCCCCTTCTGGCCTTTGTTCTTGTTTTGTGGCACCATTTTTTGGTTTGATGGTGAGTTTGTTTTTTAATTTGCTATTTATTTTTGTAAAGTGGGGATGAGTGGTGTGCCCTCATTGTATCGTAGCTTTAATTACAAGTTAAGCTTTTATGTTGTGAATTGTATCTGTTTTTGTCTGCTGTTTGTATAGGTGAGGGCCTTTTCTCTCGCAGTGTAATGACAGCTGTTGGCTGGATTAGAATACAACTGGAACTGAAGTACTTCTCTCACATGCACATACATATTGCCCTCTCTCACACATCACATATGCACTACCTTTCCTCAGTTGCCACACGCACACTTGCAAACACACGCGCCCACAGTCATCTCTTCATCACGTATACACAGCCTTCTCTCAGTCATCACACACATTGCCATCTCTATCATCACAAACAAATTACTTTTTCTGAGCCATCACACACAGACTCTTGCTGCCATCTCTTCAGTCATCACATTTCAGCGACCTCTCAGTCGTCAAACACAACACAGGCACACACGTGCACTCACCCCTTCTCCACACAATACACACACACACACACACACACACACACAAACACACACACACACACACACACACACACACACAACCTCGCAGTCATACATATTGCCTTCTTTCAGTCGCATATACGTATACTGCTTTATCTCAGTTATACACACTTGGCCTTATCTGTCATCTCAAACACGCTCGATCCTCTCTCAGTCGTCGCATTCATGGTGCCATCTTTTGGTTACTGCATATACACTGCCATCTCTCAGTCATCACATACACACTGCCTTCTGTGAGTCATCGCATACACACTGCCTTCTCTGTCATCACATACACACTGCCTTCTCTGTCATCACATACTGCCTTCTCTCTGTCATACACTGCCTTCTCTCTGTCATCACATACACACTGCCTTCTCTCTGTCATCACATACACACTGCCTTCTCTCTGTCATCTCATACACACTACCTTGTCTCTGTCATCACATACACACTACCTTGTCTCCGTCATCACATACACACTACCTTGTCTGTCATCTCATACACACTGCCTTCTCTCTGTCATCACATACACACTGCCTTCTCTCTGTCATCACATACACGCTTACCTTCTCTCTGTCATCACATACACACTACCTTGTCTCTGTCATCACATACACACTGCCTTCTCTCTGTCATCACATACACACTGCCTTCTCTCTGTCATCTCATACACACTACCTTGTCTCTGTCATCACATACACACTACCTTGTCTCTGTCATCACATACCACTACCTTCTCTGTCATCACATACACACTGCCTTCTCTCTGTCATCACATACACACTGCCTTCTCTCTGTCATCACATACACACTACCTTGTCTCTGTCATCACATACACACTGCCTTCTCTGTCATCACATACACACTGCCTTCTCTCTGTCATCACATACACACTGCCTTCTCTCTGTCATCACATACACACTACCTTCTCTGTCATCACATACACACTGCCTTCTCTCTGTCATCACATACACACTACCTTCTTTCTGTCATCACATACACACTACCTTGTCTCAGTCATCACATACATACTACCTTCTCTCTGTCATCACATACACACTGCCTTCTCTCTGTCATCTCGTACACACTACTTTGTCTCTGTCATCAGTTACACACTACCTTCTCTGTCATCACATACACACTACCTTGTCTCTGTCATCACATACACACTACCTTTCCTCTGTCATCACATACTACCTTCTCTCTGTCGTCACATACACACTGCCTTCTTTCTGTCATCACATACACACTACCTTCTTTCTGTCATCACATACACACTACCTTCTCTGTCATCACATACACGCTGCCTTCTCTCTGTCATCACATACACACTGCCTTCTCTGTCATCACATATACACTGCCTTCTCTCAGTCATCACATACACACTGCCTTCTCTTAGTCATCACATACATACTACCTTCTCTTGTCATCACATACATACTACCTTCTCTGTCATCACATAACACTACCTTCTCTCTGTCATCACATACACACTACCTTCTCTGCCATCACATACACACTGCCTTCTCAGTCATCACATACACACTGCCTTCTCTCTGTCATCACATACACACTGCCTTCTCTCTGTCATCACATACACACTGCCTTCTCTCTGTCATCACATACACACTGCTTCTTTCTGTCATCACATACACACTGCCTTCTCTCTGTCATCTCATACACGCTACTTTGTCTCTGTCATCACATACTGCCTTTTCTCTGTCATCACATACACACTGCCTTCTCTCTGTCATCACATACACACTACCTTTCCTCTGTCATCACATACACACTGCCTTCTCTCTGTCATCACATACACACTGCCTTCTCTCTGTCATCACATACACACTGCCTTCTCTCTGTCATCACATACACACTACCTTGTCTCTGTCATCACATACACACTACCTTCTCTCTGTCATCACATACACACTACCTTCTCTCTGTCATCACATACACACTGCCTTCTCTCTGTCATCACATATACACTACCTTCTCTGTCATCACATACACACTGCCTTCTCAGTCATCACATACACACTGCCTTCTCTCTGTCATCACATACACACTGCCTTCTCTCTGTCATCACATACACACTGCCTTCTCTCTGTCATCACATACACGCTGCCTTCTCTCTGTCATCTCATACACGCTACTTTGTCTCTGTCATCACATACTGCCTTTTCTCTGTCATCACATACACACTGCCTTCTCTCTGTCATCACATACACACTGCCTTCTCTCTGTCATCACATACACACTGCCTTCTCTCTGTCATCACATACACACTGCCTTCTCTCTGTCATCTCGTACACGCTATTTTGTCTCCGTCATCACATACACACTACCTTCTCTGTCATCACATACACACTACCTTGTCTCTGTCATCACATACACACTACCTTTCCTCTGTCATCACATACACACTGCCTTCTGTCATCACATACACACTACCTTCTCTGTCATCACATACACACTACCTTCTCTCTGTCATCACATACACACTACCTTGTCTCTGTCATCACATACACACTACCTTGTCTCTGTCATCACATACACACTGCCTTCTCTCTGTCATCACATACACACTGCCTTCTCTGTCATCACATACACACTACCTTCTCTGTCATCACATACACACTACCTTGTCTCTGTCATCACATACACACTACCTTCTCTGTCATCACATACATACTGCCTTCTCTCAGTCATCACATACACACTGCCTTCTCTCTGTCATCACATACATACTGCCTTCTCTCTGTCATCACATACACACTGCCTTCTCTCTGTCATCACATACACACTGCCTTCTCTCTGTCATCACATACACACTGCCTTCTCTCTGTCATCACATACACACTGCCTTCTCTCAGTTACCATATACACACTACCTTCTCTGTCATCACATGCACACTGCCTTCTCTGTCATCACATACACACTACCTTCTCTCGGACGTCACATACACAGTACCTTCTCACAGTCATCACATACACACTACCTTCTCTGTCATCACATACACACTACCTTCTCTGTCATCACATACACACTGCCTTCTATGTCATCACATACACACTGCCTTCTCTCAGCTATGACGTGCATACAATCATGGATGAAACCGCACATATGGAATGCTGGGATAAGTCGGTTGACAACTTCAGTGTGATGGGATTGACAGAAGTCAGTTTGTCAACTTCAGTGTGATGGGATTGACAGAAGTCAGTTGTCAACTTCAGTGTGATGGGATTGACAGAAGTCAGTTGACAACTTCAGTGTGATGGGATTGACAGAAGTCAGTTGTCAACTTCAGTGTGATGGGATTGACAGAAGTCAGTTGACAACTTCAGTGTGATGGGATTGACAGAAGTCAGTTGTCAACTTCAGTGTGATGGGATTGACAGAAGTCAGTTGACAACTTCAATGTGATGGGATTGACAGAAGTCAGTTGTCATCCTTCAGAGGAGACAATGCACTGCCACGGAGTCATGGTAGTGTTTTACAGGTGCCTGTTCCTGTTCTGATCCAGCATACACAGGACACCACCTAGTTAATCACCTACTGATGACAAAAATTGCATAGTTGTCTTCAGTAGTTGTGGAGTGAGCTGTTCAACTGGAGAATACTACCATGTCTGTCCAGCAACAGTTAACATGATAACTTTTTTGACAATTTCAGTATACGGGGATTGAGTTAGTTGACTGCCTCAGTGTTATAGGATAAGTTAGCTGACAACTTCAGTGTAAAGGGCTGTGATTGCATTGACAGAATAAGTTAGCTGACCGCTGCAGTGTTGCAGGATAAGTTAGCTGACAACTTCAGTGCAAAGGGCTGAGATTGCATTGACAGAATAAGTTAGTTGACCGCTGCAGTGTTGCAGGATAAGTTAGCTGACAACTTCAGTGTAAAGGGCTCTGATTGCATTGACAGAATAAGTTAGTTGACCGCTGCAGTGTTGCAGGATAAGTTAGCTGACAACTTCAGTGTAAAGGGCTCTGATTGCATTGACAGAATAAGTTAGTTGACCGCTGCAGTGTTGCAGGATAAGTTAGCTGACAACTTCAGTGTAAAGGGCTGAGATTGCATTGACAGAATAAGTTAGTTGACCGCTGCAGTGTTGCAGGATAAGTTAGCTGACAACTTCAGTGTAAAGGGCTCTGATTGCATTGACAGAATAAGTTAGTTGACCGCTGCAGTGTTGCAGGATAAGTTAGCTGACAACTTCAGTGTAAAGGGCTCTGATTGCATTGACAGAATAAGTTAGCAGCTGTTACACCTGCATTGTTGCAGGATAAGTTAGCTGATAACTTCAGTGTAAAGGGCTCAGATTGCGGATGTTTGTGTGATATGTGAATCAACATAGAGGTGATTGTGAAGTTATAGGTCACTGCTGGCAAGAGAGTAATGTGAATCCATTGTGTTGTCTGTTCCAGGTGGCCCAGGAAGTGGCCTTGCCAGATGAAGACGAGGAGATCTAAAGTCCATGTCCTTTCTACACACGCTAACATACACAGTCACACACACACACACTGTAGACCAGTGCACAGACTGTTGTTGCTGTGTGGGAATTATCTGCACTTCAGAACTCTGGGGGACTGACTAACCTTTCTGAAGAGACCTTCATGAAAGCCAGTAGATTGGCAGTGCAGAGAATTCCATGAGGTGGGGAGGGGGGGGGGGCAGGGTGATGAGGGATGATTGAGGAAGTTGCTTCTCTTGACAAGTTGTTTTACCACACTGTTTGGCTTCAGCAGTGGTGGTGGGACTGCTGGCTATTGTGTGGCCTTGAAGGTTAGTGTGTTCTGCCAATAACGTGAATGCCTTTCCGCTTTTCTCAGCCACCACAGAACCACAGGTAGAGAGGATCCTTTTGTTTGTCAGCTTCCACACCTCTGAACAGAGGCTTTGAGTATGTTTCTCTTTATGGAAGCTCAAGTTAAGTTTGATTTCTGATTCATCAGCTTCTGGTTGTTTTTGATCCGAGATGTAGAGAATTACTCTTTTTTTTTTTTTTTTATTCTCTTTTTTTTTTTTCCCAATATATTTTAGGGGTGGAGAAAGGGTGCTGTGTCAAGGGTAGACAGTATGTCACTGTGAATCACATCAGGGGTACGGACACTATTGATTGTGTGCTGTCGGTGAAGCATCTGGTCCCAGTCTTGGACCATCAGCAACATGGGGAATCCTGTACAAGGTGATCAAGACTTTGATGAAGCGTTATCGTCAATCATATGAAAACTTCTTGAAAATGGTGACTACTGGAAATAAAAGTTTGGGTGAATTCTTGTCATGTGTTGGTAGACTCTTGTAACAGGATGTGTGGTGTGCATGTCGGATAGTAGTGCGTCTTGTGGCCTTACAGTAGCTTTGTAAAGATGTTTGTATGTTCTGTCCTTAAACAGTGATCCAGTTCTCTTGACACATGATAATTGATCTGTATTGAGATTTCCCGACGATATACATCTTAAAACTGCTAATACGATTGCATACTTCTCAAAAGTACTATTGCAAAGTTGCATGAGGTCTTTGTCTGGTGATGGAAGCAGGGCAAACTACTGCAAAATTTCCACAATGCTGTCATCGCCCTGTATAAACACAAACGGGAAAAGTCTGACTGCTCCAGTTAGATAACTCTGCTTTCCATCACAGGAAATATCCATGCAAGGATATTGCTGTACAGACTGGTCCCCACCATCGCTGAAGACCACCTCCCAGAGAGCCAGCGTGGCTTCAGGGCCAACAGGAGCACCACAGACATGGTGTTTGTTCTCGGGCAACTACAGAAGTGCAAGGGGCAAAACAAATGACCATATAATGTTCATCAATGTAACGAAGTTGGACATTGTGAGCAGAAAAGGAATGTGGCAGGTCATGGAACTGCCACGTTCTGTCCTCTGAAGAGGAAAGTGAAGTTCCTCAGCATGGTCATCCAGCTGCATGAAGATCAGCATGACCACGCCAGACTCAAACGTGACCTCTCGGAGCCCTTCCAGCTCAATGAAGGATTGCATCCAGGCACAGACTCTCTTCACCATCTACTTAAGCATGATACTCGAGCAAGCCACTGAGGACCTTGATGACAAGGATGGACTACCATCAGATATCATCTCGATGGCTGCCTCTTCAACATCAGCTGGCTGCAGTCCCACATGAAGACCTTGGAGCAACTGATCCGGGACCTCGTCTTTGCTGACAACGCTGCCCTTGTTACCCAAACGCAGAGCCTTGCAGTGTATCTCATCCTGCTTGGCAGAGGCTGCCCAGCTCTTCATGATGTAAGTCAGATTGAAGAGGATGGAAAGAGTACCACCTTTCCCACCTCAGCATTGGAGAGACAGCAAAGTAATCGGTTCATCCACCTGGAGTGCACCATCTCATCAGATGCCAAGATGACAGGGAAATGGACAACAGACTGGCAAGGGAAAAGGGTGCTTTTAGTAGATTGTATAAATGAGCGTGGAACAAACGTCTGAAGAAGGGCACCAAGAGTGTACATTGCCATTGTACTTATCATCCTCCTGTACGACTGCGAGTCATGGGTCACTTATTGTCACTACCTGAGACTCTGAATGCCTCCATCAGTACTGCCTTCACTCCATCCCAATATTCACTTGAGTGACTACGTCACCAGTGTTGAAGTCTTTGAACAGGTGGAGCTCACCAGCACTGAGACCATGTTCCTGAAGTCCCAAGTCCCAGCTATGCTGGAAAAGGCATGTCTTCAGGATGGAGGATCATCATCTGGCTAAGATCGCCTTGCATGGCAAACTTTCCGCCGGTCATCACAACAGGGCACCAAAAAAGTGATACAAAAACTAAAAACGCCGAAGAAGCAATATAAAGAGTTTGGGGGGGGGGGGGGGGGGGGGGGGGGGGGGGGACTTTGAGCTCCTATCTTGTTGGTTGGGATCCAACATGTGCAAATGTGTTCATCAGATTAGGTTCAAATGAATATTGTGTGTCTTCATTTTCTGTTTCACTTGTGGGCGTGGTAGAGGGAAATTGGAACAGGCAATGAGGCTCTTCCTAGTTGTCATTCAACAGTCTACTTCTACCCAAAGTTTAGTGGTTTAAAAACTTTTTTGTGTTACTGACTTTTGAAAATTGACAATTGCCAAGCCTTTTAAATGCTTGAAACTGCCTTCATTTCTTTTAAATGTCACTTTTTGTCGGTTTCATTTCTTTTGAATTTCAGCGTACTTTTCTCAACTGTGTGAACCCCAGCGTACACTTTACCATAATACATCACAGCACACATCAAACAAATAGCTGGCTAAACTTTTCCACAGCTGAAGTTTGAAAATGTTCACTAGCCAGCCAGGCTGGAGCAAAATTCCACTAGCCCATCAAAGATTTTGCAAGCCGGATATTTAAAAAGTACCAACGCATTTTTCTTTTTCCAACCACTAGTAGCAAGCATTGAAATCAAAAGCAAGATTAATGGGAAAGCAGCTTCATGGTTAGAATAATAATGAGGTCATGTCTTTGGATGCTGATGACAGTGCGTTGGGTCCATTTCTTCCTATTTGATCCAAACTTATGCTTTCTGTATTCAAACTGTTCTGAAGGATTTCAGTGCCAAAGTGAAAAAGATGGTGTCCAGGACGGGGGAAATCGTGATGGTATTGCTTAAGTGCACTAAGTTGATGTATTATTAGTCAGGCTTAACACACCAAGGGTATCGTTGCACTCATACACGCATATGCACACTCATGCGCACACCAAACATTCACCTCTCTCTGGGAATGGGATGTCACGCATTCATCTCTCTCCTAACACGACTGAGAACAAGAAATACAATTTCTATGCTACTTATAATTAATCATGAACAATCAAATCACACACAATGAAATATCAGAACATAAAAGATCAATACTTCCTAATCCCGGGTTATAATAAAATGACTTCTTACCTGGCCAGGTTTTCACACACACAACCACGCTTTCACACCACACCACAGTTCTTGAAAAAAGTCTCTTCACGTCTTCTTCAGCACTGCTTGATGGTGATGCCCTTGGTTGACTGGCTCCAGGCTTCAGGACTGGGTCTTTGTGGTCGTCTCTGGGATCTCGACGTCAAACTCTTCTTCTTCGTCTTCTTCACCCACCTCTGGGTTCAAATTCAGTTTGTCTGTCTTCACCCACCTCTGGGCTTCAAACTTAGTTTCCGTCTCTTCCAGCTTGTCTTTAACTCTAAGACCTTGCTGTCTCTCCTATCTCCCAGACCACGTTTCTCTCGACCCTTTCTCTGTCCTGTTCACTCCTCTCCTCTCTCTCTCTCTCTCCTCTGCCTTCCCTCTCCTGGTGTTGTTCTCCGACACGTTGTTCTCCCTCAGTTTATATAGGGAGGGAAACAAAGGATTCCCCTTCGGGCCATGCCTTTGTCCCCGCTTCTTCTCAAACCCCTAGTTCACAAGTACCCTGAATTCTCCACTCGCTACATTCTCCCACACATCAGCATTTACACACACCCTACCTAATTGATTAGCAAACACACACTTAGCCCCAGATGGACATCGAAAATTCCCGCCGACTTCGGTGGTTACTTAACACAGTAATTATCTTAAGGAAGGCTACTACAACCTCCACACGCATTCAACCAGCCTGACAATAGAACCAACACAGTGACCCACGGCAATACCATCCGAACGAATCCAAGACCCTTGCTCTTCACTGACTGTTTACAAAAGAACCTCAGCTGACTGAGCATTTAGCGCTCACTTGGGGCGCCGAGGTCGTAGTGGTTACATCCCTTCCCCCTTTCGCCACCGGGCAGGTCCGAACTCTCTCCTAGGTGTCATCTGTCATCTGACCACTTCGGCCACCTTCACACAGTTCGGCCGTGTGCGATGGGCAAGGTACCCTGGTTAATTGGTCTATTACCTATTTGTATACTACGTACAACGTCCCTTTTTGCCTCCAAGCGTCTAATGCCTTTTGTGAGAGGTTTCACGCTCCTTGACAAATTCCCCCCACTCGAAGACAATGCCCTGCATTGGCTAAAACACATTCAAGGAGATGAAACTCATAATTTTCCCATTTAAACCAGTGCTAATATCGGCCTCATAAGCCTACTTACACCAGAGAACGCACGCAAGATGTGTCTTGCAACAAAAATTAGAGAAAAATCAATACATACACACTATCCAAGCAAATATCAACATAAATCTGGAATCTCCACCAGCTCTAAGTCGTGTGGCCATATAACCATTATGTTTCTACGGAAATTCTCTCCCCTTCTCTTCATACACTAGCCACGTCACGCATACGCGACACTGCAAAAGACACACGCACCCACTACCTGACTTCTCGACCGACCATTTTATTTTGGCCAACTTTTTGGTAAGACCAGTCTGATCCCCCTTTCTGTACACACACCTTGCCTACCCCGCGGCATGTGCTGCATTGTGCACAGAAACGCCTGACATCACCAAGGATACCGGGCCAGTAGTACTCTCGCATCACACCCTTTTGTGTGGCCTTCCTACCGAGATGGCCCGAGGCTGACGTCACATGTTTTTCGGACATCACCGCCGTTCTGCGTTTCGTAGGCACAACGATCTGCTTCTTCGTTTTTCCCGAACTCAAGTGAGTGAAAGTTCGGTACAATACCCCGTCCTTTATCTCAAACCCGATTGTGCCCTCTTTAACATTTTTCTTCTGCCCTCTGTAAGCAAAACCAAACAGTTTACTGAGCGAGTAGTCGCCCTTTTGTTCTGCTCGCAAGTGAGAGGGGTTGGTCTCACCGGACACGCTCCATTGCGTTCTGAAGTGTGTGACCGCTCGGGGCCTTTCTCTCCCGTGATTTCTGTTCCCTGATTGAACAGAGAAGTCAGGGTTTGGGTTTTCGTACCCACGTGCTCCTGAAATGTTCCCAATCACTAAATCATACGGTGGCTTTGGAACAGCCAAAGCCTGTACGACTCCACTATAGAATGGTGTATCAATGAACACCAGTGCCGTTTTGAATTCTGCTACTGTTCCATCTATTTGTCTACACCTCTGTGTTTTTCCTGTGAATTGTCCCTTCTTAACCAGGGACTCCTTCACCATTACGCCAGTGCACCCAGAGTCTCTAATGACATTAACCACATTGTCCCCCACTCTGCCTTTGTGCACATCCATGTTATCGCCTGAATCTGTGAACACACAGCACAATCCAGACAAAATAACACTGTCCTCTTGTTCATCTTTTTCTATCTGCCTCTCTCTTGGCCTGATCCTCATTGCTGCTGCTTTCTGAGGTCTAAATCGGCAGTCTCTAGCCAAGTGTCCTGTCTTATCACACAGAAAACAGGCACGCTCATTCCTAGCCACGTGGCTATTGGTTTTCACCCTTGTTTGCTCACGTGACGCTGTGGGCCTACGGTGTGTACTGCTGACTCATTGCGTGAGTCATGTGCTGGCCTGCTATCCTCTGAATATGCTTCCACAGACCTGACTACTGCTACGATTCGGCCGTAGCAACTACGTATTTGAGGGGTCTGCTACGGAGCTACGACGAGCGATAATTTTGCTACGTTTTTTTCAAAGTTAAAGTCGATCATGGCGTTTTAGTAGATTTTGCTCTTAGTGAGGAGAGCGGTTCCGTTAGACGCGAGTGTTGAGCGGACTCGGTTTTCCTGTTCCTATCGCGCATGCGTGCAAGTCATTCAGTCTCTTCGAATCGATAATGGCGGCACCGGCGAGCGAAAGCGATTGTGAGAAGATTTCAACACCTCCACGACCTGGTGAAAGACGGTGTCTCGAGGGAAGTGAAAGCGGGCCAAGCAAATGTAAACGTAAAAGAGTTCGTGCGGCAGAGCAGACGTTTAGGCAAAGTTACACGGAAGAATGGCCATGCATAGTGAAGTCATAATGGCGATCCACACTATGCCTACTGTAATTTGTGCAAAGTTCAGATCTCGGTGAAACACGAGGGCAGGAATGATGTCTTCAACCACGTAGAGACGAACAAACACAAATCCAACAATTGTGAAACAGAACAAAGCTATTGGATCGTACTTTGTTTGAAACCTGGCCGAGGTAGTGGCTACTGGTTAGTGGGTCTTGCTACTGGAAACAGAAGTCTGTGCTACTGGAAATGGTTTGCTGATGTAGTCAGGTCTGGCTTTCCTCTTGTTCAGGTAAATCACGCCTCGCTTCCCGGTAAGTCTCTGCGTCTGAAGTACCTCAGCTATTGTGGTTGCACCTTTTTCCTTAATGTGGATGGTGAGGCCCGTCCCACAACCATCAAGTATCTGTTCCTTCATCACCAGTGTCTTACTTTGGAACGGAGGGTCAAAAACACAGTCATAGGCAGGATTCTGCGGTTCTGAGAACAGTCGGATGTAATAATTCAAAGACAGTTTCAGCCTGCGGTTGGACAGTGAAGGTTCACCCGCCTCTGCATACAGGCTGTACACAGGGGTGGTGCGGAACGCTCCAAGACAGAGACGAAGCCTTGATGGTGGATAGGGTCCAAGAGTTTGAGATAAGATGATCTTGCGGAGCCGTACACAGCACAACCATAGTCCAGTTTGGAAGGGACCAGGGCTCTGTAGAGGTGCAACAAAGTTTTCTTATCAGCGCCCCAGTCGGTGTGTGCTACGACCCGCAGAATATTCAGTGCCTTTTGGCAAGCAGTTTTGAGGTTTTTAATATGGCTGAGAAAGTTAAGTTTTTGGTCAAAAATGACTCCCAGAAATTTGGCCTCTTTAACAGCTGGAATGGGAGATTTCCCTACTTGAAGTTCCGGATCTGGAAAAAACTGACGGAAATTATGGAAGTGAATACACTGGGTTTTTGTAGCAGAAAAGGTGAAACCGTTTTCATCCGCCCACCGATGGATTTTATCTACGCAAAGCTGGAGCCTGCGCTGGACACTCGGGTACAAGCTCCCAGTTGCGTAGACAGCAAAATCATCCACAAACAATGAGCAGTCTGAACCCTGCTGAACTGATTGAACAATGTTGTCGATCTTAATACTAAAGAGGGCAGGAGATAGTATGCTCCCCTGTGGAACACCCAACTCCTGCTCGTGGACATCAGAGAGAGTGGTGCCAACCCGGACCTGAAACTGTTGAAAATAACCCGAAATGTATTCCGCCGTTTGGGCTTCGTATGCAGCCTCACGTGCGGAATGCAGGTATAGACCTGGGAGTAGTTTCCGATTTTTCCAAGTTTCCGGATCAACCTCCATGGACCTTTTTCACACCAGAGATTCGTTTCGATCTTGCAGCTTTCCGTAAGGAGTCTACCAGCTCTCTGGCGTACAAGGCTTTGTATGCTGAGCTCTGTTCCAAATTCCCATCCTATCAAAAAGTTTTCACTGACGGTTCCAAGTCTGAGGATGGAGTGGCCTGTGCAGCCTACTGCCCTGGGGCTCCTTCTCAGATATTGTTGGAACATATACATTCAGATGCTTCTGTCTATTCTGCTGAACTTACTGCTCTAGTACTGGCTTTGAAGATAATCTCCCATTCTTCGAAGAGGGACTTTCTGGTTCTGTCGGATTCGCTGTCAGCTTTGGAGGCCATAGCTGGCCGCAACCTTCAGCATCCAGAACTTTTACTTTTTTTTTTAACTTTTTAGCAAGTTGAAGGCGGACGGTTACAACATTACTCTTGCTTGGGTTCCTGGCCATGTTGGCATCGGCGGGGAACGAAATGGTTGATCGTTTAGCCAAGAACGCCACAAGAGAGAAACTGTCCAACACTTATATCCCCTGCTCAGATGTGAAACCCAAAATTAACGATTATGTGAGAGACCTCTGGCAGGAGGATTGGAACACACAGACGAATAACAAACTCTTTCAGATCCGTCCAAACCTTAAAGACTTCCTCCCATCTACGTCGGGTGGTCGTAAAGAGGAAACGGTTCTGTGCCGGCTGCACACCGGCCATTCGTATTTTACCCATTCTTACCTTTTAAAGAGTGAAGAAGCTCCGTGGTGCATTCCATGTCATGCGCCACTCACAATGAAACATGTTCTTTTAGAGTGTTGGGACTTGCACGATGTGAGACACAAACATTTTACGGCGGAGTCCATGAAGATCCTGTTCAGGGATGTCCCGCCTGACGTGATCCTTGAGTTTTTGAGAGAGATTAACATTTTTCATCTGATTTAAGATTTTACGGCAGAAAGATTTTTAACAAAGTTTCTGGTGCGTTTGTAGACGATGTCATTTAACGAGATGTGTGAAAGTTGGTTTTTTTTTTTTTTTTTTTTTAATGACTGGTGAGTTGATTTTAACGTGGTGACAGCCCTGATGTGGCCCTTTGCGGTCGGCTGGGCTATAAGCAACATTATCTTATCTTATCTTATCACCAGTGTCTTGAGGCCTTCAAAATCACTGTCTACTCCACTAAGTTCTACCCATTTGTTGAAATAGTGATCCAGTCTAACACCGAACTGTGTGTATGTCTCACCTGTTCGATTCTTGCCTCGCGAAACTTACGCCTAAAACCTTCTTCAGTCAAATCATACGCCTTTAGTACTGCTTGTTTCACCTTGTCAAAATCCCTCTGATCAGCTTTGGGTAAGGTGGAAACAGTGTGTAATGCACGACCTGTCGACAAGGCAGACAGGTTTATTGCCCAGTCATCTTCGGGCCAGCCCTCGTGCTCGGCAACCGATTCAAACCGACTGATATAGGCATCGATCGAATCAGTTTCTTCTCTGAACAGTGGGAGTTTAAGTCTAGGTGCGCAACTTAGTCTGCGGCCTACTGACTCAGAACTGGTGTCTGTTTCACTACGATTTTCCAACTTTATTCTTTCCAACTCAATTTGTTTGGCTAAAATCTCTGATTCCGCTTCTGCTCTCGCTCTGGCAGCTGCACTCTCTGCATCTGCTCTAGCCCTCTCTGCATCTGCTTTTGTCTTGGCGCTGCTAACTGTTCCTTTTCAAATTTCCTTCTTTCAGCCCTTTCATCTCTCTCAGTCTTCTGCTGAGTTTCAATGAATCTACGCAGTTCATCTCCTGTATATCCCAGTTTCTCCCCTAAACTCATCAGTTTCTCAATGGGAGTAAAACTTTCTTCAGCCATTCTTTTTTTCGATATGTTTTAGCACCACTAAAACAGTTGCGCTTATAGACCCGGAAAAAGTCAGTACACAGTTTATCTACCAAACGTGACGAGTACACCAACAAGTGGTAGTGTTCCTAACTCAAAGGAGCCATAATCGTAAACCACAGCTTCTGTGAGAGTTAAGACTAGAACCTCGTTCTTCGTTTCTCTGAACGACCTTTGATTAATACACCCACCCTACACACAAGTCAATACTCAACACTCAAAGAACTAAAGGAAATAATTAGAAGAGCTAATTAAAATTGCCTTTAGTGGACGCTTCGCCCCAGTACTACTCTAGTACTCACTTTGTTTCCCTCCTGAAACTAATTTGGGCCATGCAATCCTGGCAGGCTCACCACTTTGTCCAGGAAGGGGGAAATTGTGATGGTATTGCTTAAGTGCACTAAGTTGATGTATTATTAGTCAGGCTTAACACACCAAGGGTATCGTTGCACTCATACACGCATATGCACACTCATGGCACACCAAACATTCACCTCTCTCTGGGAATGGGATGTCACGCATTCGTCTCTCTCCTAACACGACTGAGAACAAGAAATACAATTTCTATGCTACTTATAATTAATCATGAACAATCAAATCACACACAATGAAATATCAGAACATAAAAGATCAATACTTCCTAATCCCGGGTTATAATAAAATGACTTCTTACCTGGCCAGGTTTTCACACACACAACCACGCTTTCACACCACACCACAGTTCTTGAAAAAAGTCTCTTCACGTCTTCTTCAGCACTGCTTGATGGTGATGCCCTTGGTTGACTGGCTCCAGGCTTCAGGACTGGGTCTTCGTGGTCGTCTCTGGGATCTCGACGTCGAACTCTTCTTCTTCGTCTTCTTCACCCACCTCTGGGTTCAAATTCAGTTTGTCTGTCTTCACCCACCTCTGGGCTTCAAACTTAGTTTCCGTCTCTTCCAGCTTGTCTTTAACTCTAAGACCTTGCTGTCTCTCCTATCTCCCAGACCACGTTTCTCTCGACCCTTTCTCTGTCCTGTTCACTCCTCTCCTCTCTCTCTCTCTCTCCTCTGCCTTCTCTCTCCCTCTCCAGGTGTTGTTCTCCGACACGTTGTTCTCCCTCAGTTTATATAGGGAGGGAAACAAAGGATTCCCCTTCGGGCCATGCCTTTGTCCCGCTTCTTCTCAAACCCCTAGTTCACAAGTACCCTGAATTCTCCACTCGCTACATTCTCCCACACATCAGCATTTACACACACCCCTACCTAATTGATTAGCAAACACACACTTAGCCCAGATGGACATCGAAAATTCCGCCGACTTCGGTGGTTACTTAACACAGTAATTATCTTAAGGAGGGCTACTACAACCTCCACACGCATTCAACCAGCCTGACAATAGAACCAACACAGTGACCCACGGAAATTCCATCCAAACGAACCCAAGCCCCTTGCTTCACTGTGTTTCAAAAGAACATCAGTGACGGGCTTTAGCGCCCTTGGGGCGCCGAGGTCGGGGGGGTTCACCCTTCCCCTTTCGCCAGGGGGTCAAATCTCTCCTAGGTGTCTTTCATTGGCCCTTCGGCCCCCTTCAACAGTTCGGCCGTGTCGATGGGAAAGGTACCTGGAAAAATTTGGTCTTTTATATTTGATACTACGTACAACGCCCCCTTTTTTTGCCTCAAGCGTCTAATGCCTTTTGTGAGGGTTTCACGTCCTTGAAGATGGCAATGCCACAACAGTTGGTCTGAAAAAAAAATTGTCTCTGGAGCGGGGTGGGATTATTCTAATACGCGTTCATGTGCAGAAAGAGAAAGGGACAGTTACAGATTTTAGATAAAAAAATTGAATCTATTAATGTTTGTTTTAAAAAATTCTCAGATAAAAATGTTGGGTGCAGACGCGGTTTTCACGCAGCCTGATACTGTGACGGGCCACTTCCCCTTTGGTTTTGTTTTTCCCTAGGGTTTTGTACTTCCCTACATAACCAGAGGAATAGTTTTCCCTGCTTTTTTTTGGAGTGTGTGCCCCTGGATTTTGTGTTTTGGTTTTTTTTTTTGCCAAATTTTATCGCATCAAACGTGATCTTTTCTGGATTATGTGCCCAGTTAAACTTTGTGAAATACAGACTCAGTCTTCAAAATTTCCATGAATGTATGAACCCGGTTCTGTGTTTTATATATGTTCCCATTATACACATGTCAATAGCTGGATTTGGGGTTTTTAACCTGGATTTGTGTCCACCAACCTTTCCCCAAAATTTACTGCACCTCAAACAACTAAAAAACCTGGGTTAAAGTGCCCCTACATATCTTCCCAAAATACGCACTTCGAACGCTAAATTACAGAATGTGCATTCTTTGTCCCAACATTTCCCCTAATTTATTTTTTCAAACAGCTAAATGACGCCGCTTATTTTTTCCCCATACATTTTGTATACAGCACCCAAATGTAATGGGTGTGCTAACTGTCATTGACAGGGAATGTGGTTTTAACTTTCCAGCAGTGTCAGCAATGTGGTGAAGGATTTTTTCCCTTTTGCCGGTTTCAAGGTGGTGAAGACAGTACATTCTGCCCTGTCGTCCCCTTCGGAGAGGGAAAAAAAAAAAAAAAATAAAAAAAATTCCTACACTTTCCATAAATGATCCAAGGGGAAATTAACTTTTGTAATAGTCTTGGGGGTGTCATCATGGGTCTTGGGTCCTTTAAGTCCTTAAAAATTGAATTCTTCAAAAAGGCCCTTTAAAGCTTTTTAAATTTTACCAAGTGTTCCTTTAAATTTTGTAAGGGCCCTTTAAAAAGCAATTTGGTCAGTTAAGTTTTTTTTTGCGAAACAAAAGAATATTTTCGGGTTTCGGAAAAGAAAAAAAAAAAACTTTAGGTATGAATCAAAAGATCGGATTTTGTCGGGTCGTGCAAACGACGATATTCTTGCAGCCGTTTCCCCGCAAGTTCGAAGAATTCCGGCTATCTTGCTTGTTACACTGTTTTCCTGCTGAAAATTTAAGCCAGTTTTTCGTACACGTGCGGGGAAAAGTCCTTTTCAAAATCATTGAGGAGACAGGATTACAAGGACTGGGTGCGGAAAGTTCTGAGCGACAAGCATGTAGCGCGCTGTGCATTGTGCGATTGTTTCGTAAACATCGCCTCAGTGGGAGAATCCATGCTAAAGCAACATGCAAAAAGCGTGAAGCTCAGAAGAAAGAGAAACAGCATCAAAGTGACAGTAGATGCAGTGTTGCTGATTTTTTCGCTGTGGTTCAACGCAGCCCAGAGTCATGATGATTCACAGCCAACTCGACAACCTGAACCAACACGTTTCAGCGTCCACTCAAGCACATCTGATGCGAGACCTGTGTGTGTGTGTTTGGTGTGTCAGACCTGTGTACCTCTACAGAATCATGAATAGTTTCAACGGAAATAAGCTGTTGATTATGGTCCTACAGTCATACAATCTCGAACCATGGAGAGGGGGAGGGGAGGGGGTGGACAAAAGAAAAAAAAAAAAGAAGAGTCGATAGTGACAGCCCAAGCAAGGGAAGTAAACAGAGTAGATAAGCTTGTTCTGATTATGCCCCCTTCTGTCAGACATGCATGCTGATTCCATCCCTTTCACACACACACACACACACACACACTACAGAGCAAGGCAACCATCATGACTAAGTGTAAGAGGCCTGCCGTGGTGGAAGGGTAAGGGATAGGACAACAGATAAGGGGAAGGGGGAACTGAAAGGGATAGTTGGTGGATCCAGAATATGCAGTGGCTGTGACAACTGACAGTTGAGCTCCAAAACTATGACTTGGGTCGCCTTGATACTGAAAGGTTAAGTGAAGGATAAACAGGTCTGGTGCGTGGAAGTGTGCATGGGTGCTTGCGTGAGAGTGTGTGTGAGGAAGATATCCACACCTCAAGAGGAGAAAGACAGCCACTGAAAAGGATGCCAAACAGTTGCTGTTTGAAGCTGTGCACTATGCCTCAAAGCCCAGCAGCAATGCAGCTTGAGGCTCTTAGGACAAGCCAATGAACTGTAGTTTTTTCCAAAAAGAAACAAGAAACAGCGACCCTCTTAGAGAAGGAACTTGTCAACAAACAAGAAGAGCTGAAGCAAATGTGAAAAACACAGACAGTAGAAGATATTCCGGCAGGTCCTGTTTTATTTTGGTACGGTCCTTTTATTGGTCCTTTAAAGTCCTTTTTTTGGTTCGTAAGGGATACCTGGGATGCATGTTATAGCGAGTTGTAGACCATACTTTCAGGGGCCTATCGTGAACTTGGTGGACCCCAGGAGCTTTGAAACAAACTGGCGGCACCGTCACGCGGCACGTATTTCCTGTGCCAGAAAAAATGGTCAGGCGAAGGGGGTGGTAGCGATTTCTCGCTCAATGAAGCGCTTGAAATCAAATTACAAAGTGGATCTGGTGATGAGGGGAGAGATAGAAAACTATGAATTAGAAGAGGAAAGTGAATTGTTTGAAGATGCAGCCATCCCCCCATCTTCTGATTTGATGTTGTAAAAGAACGGAATAGAATGTAAACAAAGCAATCTTTTTACTTGTCAGACATGATTTTCAACGCACAGTCGTGTATACACATTGAAAGTAAATTATTTGAAATTACTATGTTCGATTAGTTGAGTGTTCTTTCCTGTGACACCCAACACAACACTGTCAGTTGTCTAGCTACCGTAAAAATAAATTAAAAAGTGGCCAAATCGGCAGGGACTGAGCGCTATGCACGAGCGTGTGTCGGCGGGTAATCGTGCCGCTCTTGGCTGGATAGTATTAAGTGCCAAGCATAAACTCGCCATATGCAAAACGGCTCAACTTTTCTGATTCATAGCTTCCTCTTCATCATTAAAACAGCACATCAAACAATTCAGTTTCTTTGTTTTTATTTACATTTTCGGCATGGTGAAACTGTACACTTGAATAACCAAACGCATAAAAAATAAAAATAAAAAGATTCAGTTTCAAGCTGGCACCATTTGATTCACAATATCCAAATGTTTGACATGAACAATTTGCAAGAAGAAATGTAACCAATGCATTGAGGTCATATCACAACAAATTTTCCCTCCAAACTTTACAACAGGGTTCCCATCTTTAAGTGCTGACGAGGGATTGGACTGGCGAGTGCACTAGGCATTATAGGTTTCTTTTCTTTCACTGGGGGATAGGGGGTAAGGTTGGGTGGGGGTAGTTGTCAAATGCTGTCATGGCATTATGTTGTGATGAAAATCAGCCTGGGCAAGTTCATCGCATGGAATGTGGTGTAAAGGGATCGAACACCTGAAAGCAACAATCAAGAACCAGCAATCCCTTGATGTGTTAGCTGACTACATGAGGACTGCAGTCCTGTTTATTCATGACTGTCGTTTACAACACTATCCACATGACTCAGCAACCCCAGCCCCATGTATGCCACATCCTGACTGCCTTTCTAATTGTGAAGGACTGTCATGTTTGTGATGGCCTGACCATCGTTTACTGGACTGGTCACCAGTTACAATGGTAATCCTAATCTGCATTTTGTCTGTTGCTGACAGTCTTTCTGGGGAATATTTTGCACATTTCCATGCGTTTCTTGTGACTCTGCTAATGACATTACTGAGAAAACACCCTGTTCCATACTGTATTACAGTCGGGCCCGCTTATAAGGAGCTCGGTTTTAAGGAACCTCTTTTTTAAGGAGCAAAAAAAGTCATCCCCGATTTACATTGTTCTTTGTTATGACTTACAAACCTCGCTTAGAAGGAGTTCGGTTATACGATACTCGCTTACTGGGAGTGAAAAATTAGGCCCTAAACCGCACTGAGTCCGGTTATAAGGAGTGCCGATAGCACCGGCTTCAAACCGAAAGTAGGTCGAGTTATTTCATCTTTCCTGTTAAGGGAAGAATTATCGGTACTTGCTTCCGCGGAAAACTTCCGCTCATCACAACCACATGCCGGGCGTACCTTCAAAGCGAACATGTCTGAACGCGCGAAAAAGAGAAAATCTCTTTCCCTCAGTCAAAGCTCGACATTATAAGAAAAATAGAAGCCAACCCTCTACAAAGAAAGGCTGTGATAGCTGAGGAGCTGGGTATTCCGTTTACCACCTCTGGCAACATCTGGAGGGATCTCCAGAAATATTGTAAACAATGTTGCCAGTGGAACCCAGGATCTATCGCGAAAACGTTTCACGCGCATCTAAACTGGAAACTGTGGATGACAATCTGCTTCAATGGTTTTCAGATGCAAGGTAAGGCTCGATTCTTTAGTTTTGTACTCCCTGTTCATAAGTACACCCCCCCCCCCCCCCCCCCCCCCCCCACCCCCTTCTCTCTCTTTTCGTAATCTATCTCAAACGCTAACTGTGATTTTCTCGTGATTCTGTGATACCGTGAAAAACCATTGCAATACTGTGTGCGTGCCTAACGTGTGTGTGTGTGTGTGTGTGTGTGTGTGTGTGTGTGTTATTCATGCGTTCGTGTGTGTGTGTGTGTGTATGTGCGCGTGCGCGCGCGTGTGTGTGTGTGTGTGCGTGGGTGTGGGTACACGTGTTACATATTTATGATGTTTTATGACGGTATTATAATGTAGCTTTTATTTTAATTTTTCTTTTATGTTCGTTCTGTTTGTTATGTGGGCATGTTGGAATTTACCCATTGGGGATGAATATAGTGTATCTTATCTTACCTTCTCTTCTCATCTCTCTCTCTCTCTCTCTTTCTCTTTCTCTCTTTCTCTCTTTCTTTCTCTCTCTCTCTCTCTCTCTCTCTCTCTCTCTCTCTCTTTCTCTGTGTGTGTGTGTGTGTGTGTGTGTGTGTGTGCGCGCGCGGCTCGTCCCAGCATTCCTCATTACTTCTTTGTTGGACTGATCGGGACAGTAGCCCCAAACCAAAAGTCAATCATGCTGTGTCAAAGTGAGAGCTAGTGAGAGAGAGAAAGAGATGAGAGAGGGCCGGAAGGGTTTCGGTTGCCCTTTGTGTATGTGTGTGTGTATGTATGCATGTGTACATCTGTGTGGACATGCGTGTGTTGCTGATATTTTGTTCACCAGACGGCTTTAGACTAGATCTCCTTTTTGAACTAGATTTATTTATAGGCCTACTGTAGTGTTATTCCAGGTACTGTTCACCCTGTTAGGGGTTGTTTTTTTTTTTTTCAAATTCTTAGGTCACAAGGGGTACCTATGAACGGACCTGTGCTGAAAACGAAGGCCGAGGAGTTTGCTGCTTCTCTCCGCAGTGACGGGTGGACCTGCGGAAACGGGTGGCTGGATCGATGGAAAAGAAGACACAGCATTTTATTTAAAACGATGAGTGGTGGAGAAAGAGCAGTGTTGACGAAACGAAAACAGATCAGTGGGTAGAAGAGGTCCTTCTACCAATCTTGAAAAGTATGAAGAGAAGGATGTCTACAATGCTGATGAAACTGGCCTCTTTTGGCGACTTCTGCCAGACAAGACCTTCACCTTCAAGAAAGAAAAATGCAGAGGGCAGAAGAAGTCGAAGGATAGGGTTACTGTCCTCCTGTGTTGCAACATGGACGGTAGCGACAAACGTTCGACCATTGCTCATCGGCAAGTTTGCTAATCCACGATGTTTCAAAAATGTGAAAGATTGCCAGTGGACTACAAGTCAAACTACAGCCCCTGGATGACCAGCGACATTTTCTGTGTGTGGTTGCTGTCGTTTGACAGAGAATGCAAATGCAACGGCGCAAGGTGCTCCTTGTGATGGAAAAACTGCTCCGCGCACAAAATCCCGAGCAGCCCTTGAAAGCAGTCCAAGTTCTGTTCTTGCCTGCGAATTCTACTGCAAAGCTCCAACCATGCGATACTGGAATAATACGCAACTTAAAGGTCCACTACCGACGCATTGATGGTGCTCGGCATGCTTGCTCAGATCGACGGAGGTGTTGAAGGCGAAAAGAACGCGGCCTGAGTTCGATCTGCGGGATGCTGTCAATCTGATCGATCAGTTGTGGCAGAAAGTGACCCCACTACAATCAGCAACAGTTTCCGCCACGCCGGCTTCCAACTTGGATCTGAAGACCGACCACAGGAGCCTGTTCCTGCAGCCAGCTACGAAGAACAGAGCCTTCCTCACACGTCTATGCAAAGAGTGGGGCATTTCGCTCGAAGAGTACGTCAGTGTGGAGGACACTTGCCGACAACGGACCCACCAACGTTCTCAGCATCTGCTACATCCACTTCGGCATCAAATGTTGCAGAAGCAGGGGCCACGGACTCATCAGAGGAAGACGAAGCAAGCGAAAAAGAGGCAGAAAGAGTCTCAGTTGGTGAAGTGTTAGGCTATGTGAGACAAATTAACTTGTACTGTCTGCAGGCAGGGTGTGGCGATGCAGTCACCAATTCTTTTCATGTGTTTAATGACCTGTTGATGAAACACATAGTGAATGCCCGCCATCAGACACAGATCAGAGATTTCTTTACTTCAACTTCGAGTGACAATCTGAACTGTAGAGAAGACAAAGACAGCGAAGGGTTCAAACAAGTGGTGGGGAGGATGGAGATGATCGAAGTGAGGGAGGGAAAGCAGGGAATACAGAAACGGGGGGAAATTGCGAAAATGAGAAAGCAGGTGAAACGAAAGAAAGGGAGATGAAGGAAAAGAGCGGGGGGGGGGGGGGGGGGGGGGGGTGGGGGGAGAATGCGGGGAACAAGGATGAAGAGACAGAAACGAGAAGAGAAACAGAAGGGCGGAAAAGAAAAAAGACAGAGAATGATTGGGAAAGATCAGGAGGGAAGGATGGGTGGTTTGGAAGAAAGGGGAGAAGGGCATGGAGGGGGAACGAAAGATGATTGGGATTTGAGAGAGGATGATTGCATTGAAAGAGAGAAAGAGAAAAGCATGCAAACGCCAAGGAAAAGAAGGGATGGAGAAGAGGCACACAGAGGCGGAGAAAAAGGATGCAGGAGTAAATGCGGAGGAGTAGGGGGCAGAGAAGAGTGGGGGAGTGGATGGAATCGACCCGACAGAGGGAGAAACAGGAAAGAATGAAGGTGAAAGACTGCAAGGAAAGAGAGAAGATGACAATGGAAATGGAGGAAATAACTGCAATGTGGAAGAAAACTCTGATGAAGCGAGAAAAGAAGATGATGCATACACATGTAAAATCACCAGGGTACAAAATCCTGAGCCAGATCAGTTCCACCCGACTAATAAACATTGGCGAAAAGAGCAATGTTCAAGATTGGGCTTTCCATATCCCATAGATCTACCCGACAGAGAAATCAAGCAACAGCTTCGCCCACCTTCGCAGGTGGAGAACATTGTTGGAGACGGAAACTGTCTGTATAGGGCACTAAGCTTTGAGCTTTGTGGGACTCAGGACAAACACGGGCGCTGAAGGAGATACTGGTAGATTTCATGCTTGAAAACCAGAAAACATTTGCCGGATATGTTGGTTTGGGGACCTTGCGAGTTACTTGACGAAAAACACAATGCAGCCAGGGCATGGGGGTCGACGTCGAAATTTTTGCCGCCGCAACCCTCCTGCAGACAAACTGTGGTTGTGTAACAGCCATCACCCTTCCTCCAGAAAGTGGCTCTCGCACACCCCTCTCTTCCGGATCCCAGATGTCCCACACTTTGAGGAGAAGATTTATCTCCGAAACTTATGCGGACATTTTGAAAGGGTGTCAAGTACCGTTTGAGCATGCAGGCCGAGTTCTCAAACAGGCGTACTCCTTAGATTTCTGGAACTAAAATGATGAATAACCTGTCAATGTTCCTTTACCATTTGCTTCCTAACGTAAATGCCCTTTGGTCGCTGGTTGCTACAGCCATTTTTTTTAGTTTATTGTTTTTATTGTTGTTATAGTGACAGCAGGACCTATTTCTTTCCTTCTACAATACATGTATTTCATTTTGATGATAATTTTTCAGTTTATTGTTGTTATTGTTGTTATTCTCACAAGAAAGTGAAATTAACCCAATGAAAAAATACATGCATTTCATTTTGATAATAATTTTTTATTGTTTTCATTGTTGTTATTCTCACAAGAAAGTGAAAAATTTAAACCATGACAGCAGGACCTATTTTTTTCCTTCAACAATACATGTATTTCATTTTGATGATAATTTTCAGTTTATTGTTTTTATTGTTGTTATTCTCACAAAAAAGTGAAATTAAGCCAATGAAACAATACATGTATTTCATTTTGATGATAAGCGCATTGATTAATAATGAGAAAAATGGTGTGCGGTGAGACTAGTCAGCGGTCTCAGATAAGTTTTATTTGTGTGGCATTTTTTGCTTGCCACAAGGGCAGTCGCATTCTAACACATTATTGTTGTTCAATAGACATGAGTCTAAAGGGCATTTATTTTCAATCCGTTGTGTGTGTGTGTGTGTGTTTTGTGTGTGTGTGTGTGTGTGTGTGTGTGTGTGCAGATGTGTGTGTGTGAAGGGAGAGAGAGAGAGAGAGGAGTAGAGGAGAGAGAGGAGAAAGCCCGTTATAAGGTAGTTGGACTTGGGTTACTCCTTATATCCGAGAACTCTGTTAGAAGGAAGTTCGGTTATAAGGAGTAAAAATTTGGTCCCAGAGCACTCCTTATAAGCGGGCCCGACTGTAAATAGGAGTCATTTTGCAGCTTGTTTTGTGTGGGGATTCATATTTCAGTTTGTTTTAATCCTTGCAAAGACAATTCTATCGCTTTTAAGCACACAAAAAACTTGGAGAGCAAAGTTGTTTACCAAATACGAGTTGTCATTAAAAGTATTCTGTTGCTCAAATCAGAAAGGGTGCACAAACACGGGTCATTGGAGTACTGACCAGCTGTTGCAATGTTGATGCTCTGGTGCAGCTGTGATACATGGTCTACAGAACACACTAGAGTGAGGTGATGAACTGCAAAGGCTGCCAGCTGACAATCTGTGAAAGCTGAACAGAGCATCAACACTTCAGTCCGTGCTACTCTGATTCATAAATACAGCACCAGTTTTTCTATCAGGGTTCCTACAGATTCCCAAGAACAAAATTCAAGGAGTTTTCAAGGAGTATTGTTTTCTTTCAAGGCTACAATACTTGCGTAAAGATTGAAATGAGAAATGGCAAATAGATTTTTCTGTGTTCAGTTTGATGAAAAAAATTATTCAAAAACACATTTTTACAAACATCGTCCCGATGCTGGACTCTCGTCCGCTATTTAACCAGGGGAGATAATTTGTAACTTCAAAATTAAAGTTACAAATTACTTACCTTGGTTAAACAGCAGACGTCAATCCAGGATCGCCACAACAGACCTGTTTAGTCTACACATTTGGCGTAGAATTCTACGCATTTTGACCCCAAATACGCATTTAGGAACCTCGCTACGCATTTCAGAATTTCGCCGGTACGCATTTTCGAAACTGAAGCTATTTTGCGTGTTGCCGTCTTTTGACAAACTTGACGCGCCATACAAGCAGCCTGACACGCTGCTGCGTTAAGCTGGACTGCCCGCCGCCTCTGTTAGTTACTTATTTCCCTTTACTGCCAATAACTTTAGGGGGCAGGTTAGAACGGCTCGCTGAACGCGTTACGGTCGGTTTTCATTTTCGATCAAGATGGCTGACAATAATTCGTCGAAGCGCCAAGCTGATTCTTCCGACTTTTCTCCAGCAAAAAGAAGAGAAAAGTTGCCGATCAAACCTTTCTGTCATCATACCATCAACGCTACCCGTGCCTTGTTTCATCACAAGAGGGGACCATTATGCTCATTGCACATTGTGCAGGAAAGATTTCTCGATCAAACATGCCGGCATGTTTGACTGCAAACGGCATATCGAGAACCAGACTCACAGAGTGGATGAGTTCTACAAAGTTGCCAAGGCCTACTTTGTGGAGCTTGTCGACTATCTGAAGTCCAGGCTTCCTTTGGATGACCCCGTTCTTCAGCATGCTGAAGTAGTGGACGTCGATAACCAGTGCTCTTCATCTGTGGCAGACGTCAGGTTTTTCCTGGAAAGGTTTCCCTGCTTGATCCCTCCCTCCTGCACTGCATGCACTGTCACAGAACAGTTCTCGCTTTACCAAGCTACCGATGTCAGCAGCTGTCGCAAGGACAGAATCGATGAAACTTAGAAGGCCATTGGGGAAGTGGAATATGGGCAGTTCAAGGAGCTGTCTCTGGTGATGAGGGGCATTGTCACCATCCCTCATAGCAGTGCCCACTGTGAGCGCATCTTCTCCTGTGTGAGGAAGAACCGCACAGACCAGAGAGCCAGCTTGGCAGACAGCACCATGGAGAGCCTGCTGGTCCTCAAGTCGGTGCCCCAGGAGCCTCAAGATGCTGTGAGGAGAATGACTACAGAGGATCTTGCTGCACTGAAGAGTGCCTACAGCAAGAAACTCAACCAGTAAACTACCATGTGAAATGTGTAAATAGTGTATATATTGTGGTTCTTGACAATTAATCCAAACTGGAATAAGTGACAATATGTATAGAGAGGACATGAACTGGTAGTGTTACATGAATCAGAAGATATTCAACTCAATGCTTGGATATCAAACAGCTAACAGGTGAGCTTATTTTATTTCTTTTTGACCCAACGGCGTCACAAACACACACACACACACACACATGCATACACGCAAACACACACACACACACACACACACACACATTTATTAGCATTTTTATTTAGATTAATGTGCATGTTAATATTTTTTTTAATAGTAATACTATCTTGTGCGAAAAAGTAGACTACACATTTGACATGGCTGACTACACATTTTGGTCATCTGACTACACATTGGTCTCGAAGGGGGTAAACAGGTCTGCCACAATGTTTGTAAAAATTTGTTTTTAAATAATTTTTCATTCACCTGAACGCAGAATAAAAATCAAACTGCCATTTCTTTTTGCTACATTAAAGACTTTTGGAGCCGATGGCTTGATTTTTCAAAGGTTTTCAAGGAGGTTTGGTCAACAGAACCACATTTTGTTGATTTAAGGTTTTCAAGGCCTTGAAATTTGTTGTCAGAATTCAAGGAGTTTCAAGAAGCGTACGAACCCTGTCTATGCCTCATGTCTTGCATACATGAGCAAACCTTTGAATCTGCCTTCTGAACCATACCTAGGATGGTTTATATCTAGTGGGGTTAAATCTTAGATTGGTGGCATAACTCCTAAGTAGTTTTCAACTATTCATTGTTCAAGTATTGTTTATTTTTGGAACTCTATAATATTATAACAAGTTACTTTCAAAAATACCATAACAAATTACTTGTGCATGGAAAAAAACTTTTCGAATCACATTGTGAACAACAATTACACGAAGTAGCCATTTTCCTTCTCCAAACTGCAGCCGACAGTGCTCACAATATTTGGACCCCAATAACCTACATCCATTGTAGCGTTATGGCGACCTTCCGCAGTTAAAATGACCGCAATACCTCCTGGCAAGTTGGCATACCTGCATGTACTTCACTTCTCAGCTCTTGGGGTGGCGGACCAAAGCATGTATGTCGCCTTCTGTGACGTTCATTACCTCAGGGCATGTGTTATTATGTGGGTACAAAAATTATCAGCACTGGTAAGTGAGCATGCCGACAAGGGCGACAACCTGATCTACAAAATCAAGAGAGATGGAAAAGACGTTGACTGATTCAAGCATTGATGTGAACTGAATGGATCTTTCTCTGTCTCTATGAGCAGGAAGCCACATGGCCTTTTATCATTGTTAATGGTCTAGAGAAAATTGAGAATAGTTGAAATGAGAAACGATACAAAATGGGTGCAAAACCATACAGGAGAGTTGATGCCACTGATATAGGATTTAACTATTGGTCGTCTTTCCCCTCTTTCTGGCATTTTTTTTTTCTCCTTTTAAAGTTCTTCATGACGATAACAGCATCTCCCAATGTTGAGATGAACTATACTAAGGCCCCCTCTCCCTTCATACTCTCGATCATACTTGCACACATAAATACTGATTTTGTTTACAATGATGCGGACGGATACACATTCATAATGACTGGGAGGGAAGGAAGGGGTGTCAGTTGTTGCCTTCCCATTCTTAACATCTTTCATGTTTTGTCCTGAAAATGCCCAGTGAACTCTGTGTCCAGAATGAACAGCTGAAAAAAATGAGATGAGAGATGATCTGTCAAGGCAACTTTGGGACAAGCGTGTTCGGTTCTACCTCCGCCACATCCCGACGGCTTCTCAAGTTGTTCTAACATCACCACTAGTGACCAGTCTACATCAGAGGTCTTCCTGACAGCTATGATGCTCTCAGGCAGAGGGCACTCTGCAAATTTCATCTGGCTGCATACTCCCAATATGAACTTATTATGCTTGGAATTATTAGTTATATAATAAAATCTGCATTCACAGTTGAAGTACAACTGTGACTCGGCTCATACCAGTTCCAGCAGTGGAGAAAATGCAGTGTATCTGTGACATGGGACAAAGTTGATTAATGACGTCGAATGTCTAATTAACAGCACAGTCCAGCATGCCGTCACACATCACTCACGGTCCTGTCTTCACTACGGTGGTCATCTGATTGTCGGAGGTGTTCATTCCCTAGTACAGAACCTATATATATCAAGCATTCTGTACGATTTTTTGGCCACAGGTAACATCACCTAGTTAAGAAACGCAGGGCTCTCAAGTTGCACACGTCTCCACAAAAATTTTTAATGCCTGCATACCGCTGGAGCTAGTCCTTTGACAGGAAGGGAAATAATTTGAGCGTACATTTCGGAAACCTTTGGAATGGCAAATGGTTTCTCTTGGAGAACGAACAGAACAAATCAGCCACACTTACACTCACTAGGACGCATACTGCAGGGGTGCTGTCGCCCATCATGCTCCCGCTGGGAGTTCATATTCCTGAACGCTCCACAACTGAATCAGTCAGCAACAACTACAAGAGCTGACACGACGTAAATTCATGTCCCCATGAAGAACATACAATTATCATGAGTATATTCTGTGTACATCGCAGCACCAGAGAAATACAAGTTCATATCAGATCTGCGCTTCAGACTGCGCTTAAAGAACTGTAAACAAACTGATCACAGCGGTCTTCAAGAAATAAATGCCAACTGACTGAGCCCTGGAAGATTCAGATCCACAATAAATAGCTGTATTCACAGGGTGAAGGGTAACGCACGAGGCACAGCATTCACTGGCACACACAGTCCACCAATACACCATTCCCACTGTCTCGTCCGCTGTCGCTCAGCGCATCTCATCCAGGATCACATTGCCGTCTTTGTCTTTCAAGCGAACACGTCCGTGGCGTAACGCGTCTCCTGCCTCCCATCGTTGTGCAAAGTCTTCACCGTGCCATCGGGATACTCCCTCCTCTGAAACACGCATGGCCATGGGTACACAGAGCGAACTGCTGGTTTTCTCAAATTTCTTTTAATCTCAAAACAGGTCGCAATAGTTCCACACTGCTTTCAACACTAAGAAATCCTAAAAAGATGTCACGACAACAGAAATAAGAAATTCTACAAATATACTACTACAACAGAACTGTTGGCTGCTGAACTGGGAGGAGGGGGGGGGGGGGGGGGGGGGGGGGGCGGACTGACCAAGGATTCCCCTGAGGTTGTTTTTTTTTCATAAGACTCGATTGTACACACAGAGACACACAAATGTGTGGACTGTTACTAGCCTGAGACACATCTCAGTTTAGAGATTTTAATTCCCTTTCCCTGACCTCTGATTTGTTACTTTGACTTCAGATGCCAAACCTGTTCATTCATTCCAATATGCTTTTCCTGTTTTGTCCATTGTGATCTTTGACATCCCATTATATATTATTCCAACAAGTTTTTCATTTTACATTTCATTACGACCTTGACATCTGAATACAAATTATCCCAATACACTTTTCATTGTACATTTCATTACGACCTTGACATCTGAATACAGATAATCTCTAAATATGTTTCATTATACATTTCATTATGACCCGGACACCTGAAAACAGATCATCCCCAAATATGTTTCATTTTACATTTCATTATGACCTTGACATCTGCATACAAATCGTCCAAATATACTTTTCCAGTTACGCTGAACTGCGTCCTTGACCTCTGAATATAAATAACCCTCTGTTTTTCCTGTCACACTGTCACCTTGACCACAGAAGTCAAGGAGACACTGACCTTGTGCTGCTGGGTGTGGATTTCCCGCTGGCCATTGGGAAATTCCAGAACCTTCTCCCGTTCTTATCTATGCGTAGGATGGTGCCGTCCGGGAAGATGCTTTCCTCTGTGCCGTTTGGGAAGAGGTACTTGACAGTCTGATTGGGGAACAGGATTTCGTGCGTGCCGTCCGGGTAGTGCTTCTCCGTCTGATTACTGGTGAACAGCGTTGTGTGTCAGGCAATGAGAATGGCAAAGCTTTTGCCAACAGACAAAATGAAGTGAAGGAAAACAAAAAATAACCAACTACTATTTTGATACAAAAATGTAATGTTAAAAAAAAAAAAGCCATGTGCATGCAAAGAAACGGCTGCATCTGGTCTCTGACCTGCCAAGAAAGCTTGTCTAAATGCAGGAGTGATTTGATTCAAGACGTTCCCAATTATATCAACTATTGAAAAAATAAAAGTTCTACAGAGTTACTAACTCCCTTCCAGCCTGCCAATGCCCCTGCCTGCTAACTGACAGTGTGCCGGCCTGCCCTACACTGTGATTCCGAGCTGCTTGGATTTCTAGGGTTAGTTCACTAAATCAACTGTACCTGACAAACCAAACCATCAAGATTCATATATCTTTTTGGATTATCAATTTGAAATTCCTGGTTCAAAACTCTCATTATGTCTAAAATATACATTTCAAGGTCAACAAATGGCTCTCTCCTTTACAGACTCAATGAATACAGTTGCTTGGAAAACAAACAAAAGAAAACCCCAATGCATTCAGAAAACACGGAGAAAAACCCAGTGCACTCACCACAAACAATTCAGTTGGCCATGACAAAGTACTATGTATTACAAGATCAAATTCACTAGACTCTGCTTCTAAGAAACTCACATGTAAGAAACTCACCTCCAAGAAAACAATCTTCCCCTGACATGAGCATTCATCCATCTCTCTCTCTCTCTCCCTCCTCCCACTTTCTCTCTCTCTCCCTCCCTGCCCCCTCTCTCTCCCTCCCTCTCTCTTTCCCTCCCTCCCTCTCTCTCTCTCTCTCTCCTTCTCTCTGAAAGTTGGGTATAGTACACATCATCAAAATCACGGTTGTTGTCTTCATCATCTCATACATGTATCTTATGTTGAAGATGCAGAGGACAAAAGAGAGGTAGCATTGAATTACATAAACATGAAAGCGCTCATTGAAGTCAAAATCAGCTACGGATGGAAGAGAGAAGGAAGGAAGGGGGATGATTTTCTGATAATACTTCGGCAGTTCAGATCACTCTGTCTCTTTATCGATCACACACACACACCAATATATCAAACACACACACATATATCACACAAATCACACCAAGCCAAAGCAGCGACTCACTTGGGGAACTGCAGCACTTCCAGCCTGTCAGGGTAGGTGGTGTGTGTGGTCTGAGATTCTGCATAGTAGTACACCTGCAACACCGTGTGCCCCACCAAATGATAACACACACACACATTTAACTCTCCTCCTACTGCCGGCAGGAGCTCCCGCCGACGATCTCTGCTATACACAGAAACCGTGGGCGGGAACAACCGCCGAGGCCTGCGGCCATTCCGGTCTCTCCCTACCATCCCTTCTTTTGTGACTTACAGCATACTTTCCGTTAACACATGCATGCGCAGTCGATTTCGGATGGACTGGCTTTGCAAATGGCGGACTGTTTTGGTTTGAACCGAAGAAAAAGTAATATTTTTGAGCAATTTTTGCTATGGAACCAAACGAAAACTTGTGGCGAGAGCTCCTACAAGACGGACACAGCGACGATGAAACCTTTCAGGGTTTTACTGCTGAAGAAATTAGTGAAAGTAAACTTAAACGCATCAAAAGAGATCGTGAAGTGACAGAACTTTGAAGCTAATGTTGGTTACGGGGATCTTTTGAGCGATTCCGAGGACGAAGATGCAAGTAACAGTGATCCTTCTGTGTGTGTGTATGATTTTGATCATTGGCCGAAAGATTCTGAAATAGACAACATTAGAAAACTCATATCCAATTTATTTTCATTTCAGACTTTAATTCATTCATTTCTGCACATGAACACAAAATTGCATGCAAATTCATGCATTACTCTATTTTAAAAAATTTTTTACTGAAAGCAAGTGAAAATTTTCACAAACGTTAAAGAATTACTTGGTTTCCAACAGGAAGTAAGCAGCAGAAAACCTTGGTAGTAGGAGAGTTAAGATTTCACATACTACTGGAAAACTACATAGGAAATAACTCCTGTAGTCTCTATCAACTATTACCTCCCCTGGTAATTAAAAAAAGGAAAATCACACTCAAAGGGCAGATCCACGATTTGTTTGACCTTTGCAGAAATCAGCACTCTCCTAAGCGTCCATCTGGTTGGTTGGTTTGTGTCCCTCCGCTGATCTGTCGAGGGGTCGGCTGGTATGGCACCCCCAGGTCACGGAAAGCACGTCACCAGGGAAGTGGACTGTGTGCATGTCCACCGTTTTCTCCTCACCCTTCCTTTGCCATGTAGATAGTTGTATTCCACCTTCTGAGGATGTAAGTATTTTTTTTCATGACAATGAAGATTGTCACAGATCAGGGTCCTGGTAGGAAGGGGGAGTCCAGGGGGTCCTTTGGCCCAGGGGATGAAGCATGGTTCTCTTGATCCAAAGGCCATGGGTTCAATCCAGCATAAGACAGGTCAGAGATGTTCCTTGTGGGCTTCTGTGCAGACTCCACACCTTAACCCAGGTCCCATGTGTCAACATACGCATTAAACTTTCTCCCCTAACATTAACTGACATGCATATCAAATCTCATTCTCTCTTTCGCAGAACTGTAGGCTATGATATTCCTTTAAGGACATAAACCAAAAAGAACACACAAAAATCGTGTAAGCTTGTGTTCCTCATTTTCTAAAATGTTTCCTTTATAGG
>CM031621.1:44937367-44964867 GCA_018398815.1 Conus ventricosus | reverse complement strand
CTACACAATTCCTGTGTTGGGGGTCCCAATGTCCTACACAATTCCTGTGTTGGGGGTCCCAATGTCCTACACAATTCCTGTGTTGGGGGTCCCAATGTCCTACACAATTCCTGTGTTGGGGGTCCCAGGACCCTGCACAATTCCTGTGTTGGGGGTCCCAATGTCCTACACAATTCCTGTGTTGGGGGTCCCAATGTCCTACACAATTCCTGTGTTGGGGGTCCCAATGTCCTACACAATTCCTGTGTTGGGGGTCCCAATGTCCTACACAATTCCTGTGTTGGGGGTCCCAATGTCCTACACAATTCCGGAGTTAGAAGTCCCAATGTCCTACACAATTTGAGTGTTGGGGGTCCCAGGACCCTACTCAATTCCTGTGTTGAGGTCAATTCCTGTGTTGGGGGTGCCTGGACCCTACTCAATTCCTGTGTTGAGGTCAATTCCTGTGTTGGGGGTACCTGGACCCTATTCAATTCCTGTGTTGAGGTCAATTCCTGTGTTGGGGATCCCTGGACCCTACTCAATTCCTGTGTTGAGGTCAATTCCTGTGTTGGGGGTCCCTGGACCCTACTCAATTCCTGTGTTGAGGTCAATTCCTGTGTTGGGGGTACCTGGACCCTACTCAATTCCTGTGTTGAGGTCAATTCCTGTGTTGGGGGTACCTGGACCCTACTCAATTCCTGTGTTGAGGTCAATTCCTGTGTTGGGGGTGCCTGGACCCTACTCAATTCTTGTGTTGAGGTCAATTCCTGTGTTGGGGGGTGCCTGGACCCTACTCAATTCCTGTGTTGGTGGACTCAGGACAATTCAGGTACAAGATCCAATGGCTCTGCTGAAACAATGTTCCAACTGTCCAAGGCAACTGCTGAGGTTGAGAAACGGAGTGGAAGATTGAAAAAAAAAAAAAATCCCCACAATGTCGCCAAATGAGCAGGGAACCATCGGCAGAGGCCCAGGCCTTGACATACACACCACACAGCTGGAAGAGCCTGGTGCCCAAGCCTTCAGTGCAGCACTCTAGTCACTCCTCATGAAGTGAAGGGAGAGAAAGTGAAGAAGATCAAGAGAAAGACAAGCGCAGACTTCAGGGTACCAATGTCAAAAACCCATTCTGGAAGAGACCCCACGAGTGAAACCCAATACAAGTGACTGGTGTACAAAGCTCAGACCTGACACCCTGGAGCCGTGTTGTGCTAAAAATGGAACAAGAAAAATCTAGCTCTGGCTTCATTCTTGTATCCCATCCAAATTGTATTCTCTACTGTGTCATAATCGATTTGCCCTTCAAAGCAACAAAAGACACAAGCTTGTTTTACATCTTCAGTATGATGATTCCTCTTAATGCATCATACTGCGTGCAAAATCACAGAGCAAAATCTTACATAATGGCCAGAAGGTAGCCAGCAGAATGAGATGTTTTTGTCTTTGAAGTGTCCAGCTAATTCACTGTGTTTGTAATACTGTTCCCTCCTGTTGCTGTGCCAGTAATCAGCCATGTTTGTAGTTCTACCTCGCTTACTACACCTCACATGTATGCAGGAACAGGCATGAGGACGCATCCAGCAAACACACCCATACTCACCCTTCAATCATGGAAGGCGTGGCCGGCTCTCCCCGCGGCATTGACTCTCCGCCAGAGTTGTTGTGACCTCCGACCCCTGTGCCGCTTTTCCCAGCAGCCCCCACTCCGTTCATCTGAGTGGCCATGGCGACAGCGCCCGACAGGGCAGCCGACTGGGCGCCGGAGGGTCTGGAGCGGGCGGGGTTGTCCAGAAATCCGTTGCTGGTGGCAGCGCTGTCGTTGGTGGGGGTGCTGCTGCGGGGCGTGGACTTCCGGGCAGCTGAAGGCTGGGACACAGGAGGGGGAACCATTTGAGCATTCAGGGAAAACGACTACATCATCACAATGAAAACGGCGCCACAGGAAGGGACACAACTTCTGCCAGCACAAATGGAAAAAGCATCCATGATGCCAAAACCAACATATTTGGAATTCAAATGATAAAAGAATGAGAAAACAAAACAAAACAAACAAAAAAACAAGCCAGCATGCCCCCTCCTTCTCCTCGCCCGAATGAACGCGCATGTCATACACATATAAACACATGCACGTGTGTACTATACTCACATATGCAAACCCACACACACATACACATAAACTACACACACACACACATGCATACAAGCGCACATACAAATCACATGTACAAATTAAAAAAGCGCACTCACATAATTATACATACAAACACTTGTGTACACAGATGTGCACGCACACACTCTCATACACACATACACACGCATGCGCGCATACACACACACACACACATACACACACTCACAACACACACACAAAGTCTGTCTTTCTGTCCTACCATTCCTACACAAACCTCTTCTATGTTTCAAACATTTCATTCTGATCTCCCATTTTATAGTCTGACACATTCTGACCTGTGTTTTGCTGTCTGATTTATTCCTGCCTTGATGTTGTAACCTGACCACACACAAAAAAGAAAGAGAAAAAAAAAATCTTAATTTAACTTGCACACACATATGAACCAAAAATTTGCAGCTGACGAATTTCTTATTGAAAACTTCTTTGATCTCACCAATTTCTACGATGACATCTTTTACAAAAAAAATCGCACCTATCTTGGCAGGATTACAATTAACTTTGAACACTTGACAGCGTTCAAAATCTCAGAGGCAAATCCTATTCTCTGTTCTCTTTTATTCATTTTTTTTTTTAAACCTTCACTATGCTTCTAGTGTATTCCTGCACCCAGTCACACAAAAAAATTCTTCGTTATCTCTTGAACCGTTATAACTATTCTCATGAAATTTTATTTCTCTGTCAAAAATGTAAATTATTCTATGTCAGTAAGTTTAGGTGATTGTACATCAAGAGGGACAGAAATAACAGTCCACACAAGTTGACAAACGTCACATTCCATGACTTGTACATCAAAAGGGACAGAGTCCACACAAGTTGACAAAGGCAACATTCTATGACTTGTACATCAAAAGGGACAGAAATAACAGAGTCCACACAAGTTGACAAACACAACATTCCATGACTTTGTAATGATTTCACCATGCCATTTTCAGACATTTCCATGACCACAAATCAGCTGTTTTCAAGCACATTAAGTATTCTTACAGCTACAAAAAATGTATCAAAAAAAAAAAAAGGCCATTTAAGTGATGCCCATAACGGGCTAAATGTTCGCCTGATTTTTGTGCTCTTTTTGTCCACGCCAAGCTCTGTCTCCTGAAGGTTTTGTTGTCAATTCCAGGACTTGCACAATATAATTCCTTGACTTCCAAGTCCTGGAAAATTCCTTTTTTTGAATTCCATGACCTATGTGGAGCCTTAGATAATCAGCTACATCATTTGAACTATGATTTTCGATGATAGTGGACCTCATGAACCCAGACCGGTAATTAGTGCACTGCAAAGAGCATAGGTCTGTGTGGACCAGTATCATTGGTTTTATGACCACTTGAAGACTCTGTGTGCCTCGTACAACCCACAATACCTGAGGAGGTGCGGTAAAAAAATTAAAAAAAACAACCCCGCCTCCATGAAAAGCTATGTAAAATGTATGGGTACCGAAGGACCAACAGCGCTGGGAATGTGGAGTCAAACCCGAAGGTCATGGCTGCTCCACTTTTCTATTATAAAGCGCTAAATTTAGCTTTTCAAAGTATTCTTTTATTGGTTGTTTTTTCACATCAGTAATTTTTTTTATTGTTTTCTCTTTCTTGTCCTTTAAAGTACAGAGGTAGGAGGAAGGGGGTGGAAATTCCGACGAGTCTGTCGTGTTACCTGGGATAGTGAGGACTGGTTGGCCGGCCGCGTCTGCATCCATTCCAGACGTTTTCCGTTCCAGCGTCTTCATCTCCTCCCGCATCTCGGTGTTCTCTGCCTCCAGTTCCACCAGGCGTGTCTTGAGACGGGTGGTGCTGGACGCCCAGCGGTTCTCTTTCCGCTTCATTTCATCCTGAAGGTCAGTCAGCTGTGGGGGGGCAGCCAGGCCAGGTTGTGAGGTCAGTCAGTGCAAGAGGAAATACATTAAGGGATGACTGCAAAACAATGCATGTCTGTGCATTTCTAAACATTCTCGTTCTCTCCCTTGCTACCCCCCCTTCCTTCTCTCTCTCTCTCCCTTGAGAAATAATTGCTATCTAACGCATGTTTTCGTTCTCTCCCTTGTTCCCACCTTACTTCACCTCCCTCTCCCTTTCTGTCTCTCTTTCAACTCTCTCCCCTTAAGGAATAATTCCTAACTGATATATGTTTGGGGATATCCAAACATTCTTATTCTCGCCCTTGTTCCCACCTTACTTCACCTCCCTCTCCCTTTCTCTCTCTCTCTCTTTCTCCTTTCTGTGATAGAACAGTCAACTTAAAACAAAATACTTGAGACAAAAATCGCAAAATAAATTTCCTGTTTGGGATTATATCCAAACATTCTCTCTTCCCCCTTGCTCTCTATCTCCATTATTCCATCTTAGCACAGATTCAGGTGGAATCAATTAACTGACCTAAAACCTGTCCATAACATTCCTTTTCTCTAAATAGGAATATGTATAAAACTCACAGGTGCACAGACATGCACACACATACGCTTGAACCACACACAGACACATGAGTGCACACACACACGTCTAATACACATTTTCTTCTAGAGAACTGTAATCACCTTTTCAAACAACACCACACACACTGCCCATGCATGCGCACATGTGTTTGCACGTACACGCACACACACACACGCATGTTTTAATTATATTCAAGCAGACAGACAAACACAATGACACCTATATGCAACATCTTCCTCACCCTTCCACACGAGGGTCTAGGTCTCACTCACCTGTCTCTTCAGGGCCTCCATCTCCTCTCTTTCTTTCTTGTCAGGCATGGAGCGAACCTGCTTCTGATGGGTCTAAAACAGCTTGCGTTCATGCCTGGAAAAAAAAGAAAAGAAAAAAAGAAGATCACAACATTCTTACCAAAAAGTGCAAAACCATATTTTCAATTCCACATAACTCTTACTTCCCTTCAGTGTGGCCGCTATAAAACACACAACTGGGGTCACTGGGAAACAACTTGCTATGAGACAGCTGTAACTGCCAATCAGACCACTGAGGGTCAAAAGTAGTAACAGAACTTGTTCACTCTTCCATAAAAGAATCTGAAATAGTCGATCAGAGTAAATGTACGAAGCACCTTGCGCCAAAGTTGTATAATTTGTTGAAAATTTGCTTCTAGATTTTTTGACGCTTTTGACTGAATCGCTCTTGCAGTAAATTAGATGCTCAGCCGGGTAAACCTTGAAGCCAAAGTGTCCAATGGGATGAAGACTTACATCAGACTACAGAGGTCGGCAATGCATGAGCTGCAGACAGTGACTCATTCAACTGGTTGCAGCTTCAAAATGAGTTTGTCATACTACACTGCAGGACACAAGGGGGGTCTGATATGGTCTTTTCTTCTTACCCACTTTTCAGGTCATCCAAATAATGCTGTGGGAACCAATCAATCCATTCATCGCAATCAAAATGTCCCCTAGCCATTTTCAAAAGCAAAAACATTTTTTTTCCACTTTCATTTGGTCCAGAAGAAAAGACAATTGTTAACGAATCAACCATGTTTCTTTACACCATTTTTTTTATATTATTATCATGAATACTCATATAGCACCTATCCCCCGCCAGAGACCAAGCTCAAGGGCTTTACAATCCACACTCGTTTACACACCAGGCTGCCTACATGGGTAGATCTAACTGAAGAGCTGCCAGCTGGCACTTCATTCAGTCATTTCCCGTGTCATCCAGTCAATGTCGTTTAATATCGTTTCACTCAATTTCCTTACTTCTTTCATTCTTTCCATTTCTCACGCAAGGTGCATGCTATGTGTAATGTGTCGTCCATACCTTCAGCCAAACTGGCCTTCCTCTTCCGCAAGTTGTTGGAAGAAGCTGACACACCTGAAGGTCTTACCTCACATCCATGCCCCCACCCCCCCCCCCCCTCCCCACGCCCTCCTCATTCCTTCCCCCATCCCCTCATTCCTCCCCCCTCCCCGAAAACCTACTTCAGCTTTTTCATCTCCTGAGCTTTAAACTCCTGCAGGCGCTGCAGTTCAGCCGTCTTTTCCCGATCAAATCGGGCAATCTCCTCTTTCAGTCTGTTCACTCCCGGGAACAACAAACAATTTTAAGGAGTTCGGAAAAAAAAAAAAAGGATATTCAAAAATAAAGAAAAAATAAAAGTTAGGGGCGGGGGGGGGGGGGGGGGGGGGGGGGGAAAGAAAAAAAAGTTTCTTTCATGTAATGACCTGAAAACCAAGGAGTGATGAAAGATATATAAAATGAAATAAATTTAAAAATTCTTTTTTGAGAGTTCATGTTATCGTACGCCCAAGAGGCCCCGCTCTCTCGTCTTTGTCCCTTAACTGGCATTCCCTCAACCCTATTCTATCACCCTGTCCACAACCTACCCTGGCTGGCGTCTAAAAAGAGCTGTCAATGTCAACCCGCCGGGGGCAACCTGAGCGGGACCCGACTTTGAAAGGTTTTTACTGGGTGCTAAAGCGCCTGAGTGATCCAATATGCGCGTCCCCTTTTGCTGTGCCCCTACTGATGACAATGACTGCTTTGTTGTGGACCCAGAGTGAGTATGCCCCCCGAAAGTACTATCATCCGTGTCCATTTTAACGCAGTTTCCCAAAAATTGATGACCCCGGTGCCCTTTTGATGGTACCAAGGGCACAGCAGGGCCCAAAAATTTGAAACCGAGGTCCCTGGCATAAAGGGGCCCAAAGATTTAAGATTTTCTTTTCATGCTGATTGATGAAGTGATTAATAAAGTTGTTCTATGGAATTTCTTCCAGTTGAGACTGCTAAGGGCTGTACTTTCACCCTTTATTTTATAACAAAACTGGGTAAAACCCGAGAGTAATACATCTAAGGTTGTTCAGGAATTTGAAATACACCCTTAGTGATCCCCCTTAAGTGGGTGAAACGATTTCCTGTTTTTGTTTTTCCCGTTGTGCCCATTGCAAACCAAAACTTGGTGGGAGCCTGCAGGGTGGAACACCCCAAAAAAAAGCTTTGAAAATCAAACGCAACCACCCACCCGGGAAATTTGCTATGTAGCCACTGCCCGGGAGCGGGTTTAAAAAAAATTTTGCAACAGCCAGAAAAATTTTAATTTTGTTGGCAGCTCTCTTTTTCAGCTTGAATTTTTTTTCTTTTCACCCCATTTAAAATTTTACAAACCCTTTTTAATTTTAAAACTTAATTTTCTCTTTTCTCCCCATCTTTCCGTGAAGCGTTCTCTGTGCGGAACTTCTCGTTTTTAGCCTCCAGCTCAGTGTTTTTCCGAAGAACCTTGGGCTGAATGCCTTTGCCGATGTTTTTTGAGTTGCCCTCTGTTTTGCTGTTGCTGGGGAAATGCAAGAAGGAAATTAAAATTTTATTTGGTCTTTGTTTTTTTGTTTCTTTTTAATAAGTGTGTGGTGTGTGTGTAAGGTTGTGTGGGTGTGGTGGGTGTGGTGGTGGGTGTGTGGGGGGCGTGTTTGGGGTGTGTGGGTGTGTGAAAGTATGTTTGGGGGTTGTGTTTTGTGTATTGTGGTAGTTTGGTTTTGGTGTGTGGTGGGTTGGGAGGTGGGGTGGAGGGAAGGGGTGTTTTGTGTTTGGGGTGGGGGTGTGGGGTGTGGTGCGGCGGAGGGGGAAAGGAGAGTAGTGCCTCTCCACTTTTTTCTCACTCCCTAAACTCTCTCTTTCACACCAAAACACACAAACCCCACACCACCACCACCAAACACCAAAACACCACACAAAAACCTGGAAAAACACCCAAAAAACCGCCATTTTTTTTAGCAAAAAGGTAGACACCAAAAAAACTCATTTAAAATATTAATTTAAATTTTTGTTTCACAGAAGAAAAACACCTCTCTTTTTTTGCACACACACCCCTTCATATTTCACATACTCACATAGTTCACATAACCGCAGAACACACAACCATTCTTTTTTGTCTTCACACACACACTCCCCCCCACCCCCCATAGACATACCACGCGTCCCCCATTCATGCACCCCACCCCCCATCCCCCAAACACCCACACCCAATCCGTTCCCCCCCCCCCCCCCTCTCACACTACCCCAACACCACAGATCTAACCAAACCTGCTGTGGGGGAGCAGGGGCTGAGGTTTCGTTTTTGGGGAAAAAGGGCCCTGCTCAGTTGGACGTTGGAGGGGTTGTCTCCCCCTTACACCCGAAATGCCTTTTCATTTCCCACCAACAATCTCAACTGTTTTTTTTCGTCACTTCCCAAGACAAAATCTCCCCCCTTTCCACCTCCCCTACGTACCCGCCTCAGTTAACTTTTGCAGGATTGTTCTACCACAAGTCCCGGCTGGGGGCTGCCTGATTTTGCAACCCGTGGGGCGGGGACTGGTCCCTTCTTTTTCATCTTCCAATCTCCCGGGATCTTCCGTTGTTTAGTTGGGCGTTGTTGTTGTTGCTGTTGGGTGCTGCTTCAGCACCGTCAACAACTGCAGCTGACACCTTCCCTCCGAATGGAACCTCCTCCTCTTCTTCGTCTCCTGAGGACAGCCTATGGTTGTTATTTCTTTCGACTGTGTTGGAGGAATCATCTTCGTCTGATTCGTCGTTCTTCACATCATTTCCGGAATTCACTTCAGGGTTAAACTGATCTGCCTTCTTTCCCCCTATCACCACAGGCTGAGGTTGGGACACTGACGAGGACAACAGCGAGTTGTCGTTGAGGCTCTCGTCACCTTCAGCACAAACCGTTTTCGGCACAGTTTCTGCCCGCTCCGTCTGTGAGAACCCTGACGACAAAAACCCTGCTTGTGCCGACAGTTTCTGAAGCAGTGATGCCGTGGCATTGGCAGAGTTCAATCTGGACTGAAGCGTGGCCACCTTCCGTGTCAATGACTTCTGAGGTGTCACCGATCCCTTGTCTTCACTGGAGTGTGACGACTCTCCCTGCTGACTGAATAAAGAGAACTGTTTGGAGAAATCCAACCCGTTTAAGGTCTGGCCCTGCTTAAAGTTAAAACCACTTTCTGTGAATGCACTGTTCACATCACCGTCGCTGGTTTTGCCTTTCAGCTCTGTATGTTTGCTGTCCGCGTTGTCCCGATACCTGGCCGTGATGACCTTGCAGGCCTCTGTTTCACTGCCTGAGGAAGAGTCTTCTTCAGTGAGGGTGTCGTCGTTGTCTTCAGGCCTCTGCTGTGGGTCAGGTGACTGACTGAAGGGGGACCAGGCACAGCGATGGACAGCAAGCTGCGTATCGCAGCATTCCTGAAAACGACATAGCCCACCAGTTTGAGAAACGACAGTAGTTACACTCTGCATGGACACATCTTGAACACCAGAATCATTCCACACAACAATCCAGTCTGATACTATCACCGTCTTGCAACAAGCTGCAGTGACAGATGTTTGAACAGTCAGCAGACCTGCCTATCCCTAAATTGTCAATGGTGTACTTTCTCACATAAACAGGTGTATTTTTTGGGAAAAAAACACACACAAAAAACAAGTGTATTTCATTTTCGTTCTAGAAGCAGTTTCAATAAATACTAAAATCCAATATCTTATCAGTTTAGTCACATTTGGTAATACCATGTTCACTTGTCATATCATTATCAAGCATCGTACGATGGAACCTACAAACCAAAACTTTGCTAGTTTTTGCTTGGCGTATATTTTATCTGAGAAGTGCATTGTCACATTCTATGTAAAATGGTGTACACATTATGCCAAAAATGTATAGATAGATGGGTCTGAGTCAGGATCTTCGCAGCACTGTCTCCTCAGTCATGAGCGACAGGGTAGAGATATTGTTACCAGTTCAGTCTACACAGGCGATTTTGCATGAACTGATCTTACCACAGATAAGGCGCTTCAAGATTTATGGCACCTGGGTCTGAATCCGAGACGAAATCTGCTGTCCCCTAAACCTGAAACGATGGTATGTATGCTGTCTAGACACAGCAGCGTGTTCTACAGTACAGTATGTCAGTCGGCCTACCTTTCAAAAGGGCTGGACTGAGTGGCCCTCTTCTTGTTCTCAAGCACGGTCTTCAGGTCCGACACAGCAGCCTGTGATAAACACACACACACACACAACACACACACACACACAACACACACACACACACACACACACACACACACACACACACACACACACATCATGACGCAAACAATGTAATTTGGGTCTCTCTTTTCTCAACCCATTTCACCGCCCATGTTTTCTCATCTCGTTTTCTCTCTTTCTTTGCTCTCTCTCTCTCCAAGCTCTTTTTCTTCATGTCGTCCCCCCCCCCCCCCCCGCCTCTCTATCTCCTCTCCACACTATCGCCCCTTTCCGTGATCTCGCTATCTCTTTTCCATGCTCTCCCTCACTCCATGTTCTCATTTCCTCTCCATAATCCTTTTTCATCTTCTCTCTCTCTTTATGTTCTATGTTCTCTCTCTCTCTCTTTCCCCATCCTCATGTTATCTCTTTCATCCTCTCTGTCTTTCCTATATTATCTCTCTCTCTCCATGATCTCTTCCCACTCCCCTCTCCCTCTTATCTCTCTTTATTTCACCCCCTCCCTTTCCATGTGCTCTCCCTTTACTTCACTTTCTCCCTACGTTCTCCTCCTCCCTCTTCGTGCTCTCCCCTACCCAAACCCTCCTGTGCCTGTGCATATGGGTACCGCTCACTACCAAAACAAATCAATGAATAGAGGGGACAGAGTCAGGCTCCCAGTGCTCCCTTACATAACACAGCAGAGAAAAACGCTACTACAGGTGATCAGCACCTGGTTAAGGCAGGTAATTCACCAGGCTTATGTCTGTGGCCAGAAACCTCTTGCCCCAATATCAGATACAACGGCACATAAGGTCTGGTCTCTCTCCGCCAGTTGTGCCCTCATGACGTACCTGACTGCCTGGGTGAATACTCATTGCCCAGGTGGTGCCTCATGACGTACCTGACTGCCTGGGTGAATACTCATTGCCCAGGTGGTGCCTCATGACGTACCTGACTGCCTGGGTGAATACTCATTGCCCAGGTGGTGCCTCATGACATACCTGACTGCCTGGGTGAATACTCATTGCCCAGGTGGTGCCTCATGACGTACCTGACTGCCTGGGTGAATACTCATTGCCCAGGTGGTGCCTCATGACGTACCTGACTGCCTGGGTGAATACTCATTGCCCAGGTGGTGCCTCATGACGTACCTGACTGCCTGGGTGAATACTCATTGCCCAGGTGGTGCCTCATGACGTACCTGGCTGCCTGGGTGAATACTCATTGCCCAGGTGGTGCCTCATGACGTACCTGACTGCCTGGGTGAATACTCATTGCCCAGGTGGTGCCTCATGACGTACCTGACTGCCTGGGTGAATACTCACTGCCCAGGTGGCAACACACTGCTGCTGATTCATATTGGTCCTTTCTGTTTGTTGCAAAGTGAGGTGACTGCAGGTGGAAATTGAAACAAATTTTGAAAGGTGTTTGAAGTAACTCCACCAACTGATATGGACAAACGAATTACAAGACAAAGCATGACCCGTTTCAACCTCTTAGGTCTGCTTCAGGCAGGATAAACAATACTCAAGACAACGAAAATGAAGAACGAGCAATCTCATGAATATGAGAAGATAAGTGATTGCTCATTCTTCATTCTCGTTGTCCTGAGTGTTGTTTATCTTGCCTGAAGAAGACCTAAAGGTCTAAATGTTTTGCCTTGTCTATCCTGGTCGGTGGAGTTATTTCAAATACTTTTAAAAATTCCTTTCTGTTTGAATTACCCTTTCAACACAACACCTTCGCTAGTCTTTTTGTGTGCGAGCATCAGTTCAATTTGCACACTATTCAAGTAACCACTTGTGTTTGTTATGATTTGTGTGCAAAAGGGTCTTTGAGGTGGCTCCATGTCTGTGAAAAGGTATTGCAGTAGCACTATCAGAACTCATTTTCCCAGTATTTCTTGGGAGAGGATCTTCTCCTTTTCCTGATTCTGGGCTTAGAAATTCTTTGACATGTGCTTATTTCTTGTCACTTTGTTCCTTTATTTGAGGGAGAGCAGGAATTAAGCATTTTGACCTCAGGACTAAGCATGGAGATCATCATTTATGCCCATCAGTGTCTCTGATGCTGATTTCTAGGCTTGGGAAGTTGTACAGGGTCGTTCTTATGTGGGATGAACGTCTCACTCGTCAGATGAACGAGCTTCCCACCATCCTCTTCCATATTCTGGCTTTAATTTCGACCCGTAAGAGTGAGAAAAAAAGAAATTTTACTCATAAAGGAAAATCAACAATACTTTACCTGTCCAAACACTAAAACACTGCCTGACTTGCCCGCTTTGTTTGAAAAAGGTGCACAAACTCAGCTAGTTTGAGTTTGGTGCAATAAAGTGAACTCACTAAGGGTGATCACTCTTACTACCTAACTGGGTATGGAGGCCAGGTCAGCTCCCTGCCCTCCAATTTTTTTTTTTCCCCAATAAAATGGCGATGTTCCGAGCCAAGTAGGGATGAGGTGTTCATCTGGACAAGTCAGTATAAGAAAAACTGCTTGTAATTCCATTTTGTTTTTGTTTGTGGTATGTGGTGAGGTCAGCATACCTTCTGTCTCTGCTTGTTGGGCGTGATGAGTCGCTGAACGACGGAGGAATTGCTGACCAAGGACATGTTGTCGGCGATGTCTTCCAGGGCTTCAAACTCGTCAAGCTCCTCTGCCTCCAGCTGAACAACAGAGTTGGTTTTCAATGTTCCTAGCATTTATGACACAACCACAATCCGTGTGAAAGACATGACAGAGAAGCAGAAACAGTGTGTGTGTGTGTGTGTGTGTGTGTGTGTGTGTGTGTGTGTGTGTGTGTGTGTGGTGTGTGTGTGAGAGAGAGAGAGAGAGAGAGAGAGAGAGAGAGAGAGAGAGAGAGAGAGAGAGAGAGAGAGAGACACAGTGTGTTTGTGTGAGAGAGTGTGCTTGTGTATGTGTGAGCACGTGTGTGTGTGTGTGTGTGTGTGTGTGTGTGTGTGTGTGTGTGTGCATGCATGTCTGAGTGCGAGTGTCTATGTGTATATATGTGTTTGTGTCAGCGTGTGCCTGTATGCATCTTTGTGTATGTGTATGCATGGCATATGCATGCATGGGTGTGCATGCATGCATGTGTGTGTTTGAGCACATCCACATCTTTTTGCATACACAAACACTCTCTCTCTCACACACTCACACACACATATACACATATATCTGCACACTGCATACATCCAGATGTGCGAGTGTAAATGCATTTCTCCCACGTGTCAAAGAACACACATCACACACCGTCAAAAACATGAGAGTTTCACATGCCGCTTCGTTGTTCCAACTGTTTTATGGAAATCACTGATGGCCACTCTTCAAAATCTATTACCTGAACTTAATGCTCAAATCCAAACCTTTTTTTTAAAAAAAGACATAATCAATTTTTTCTGACAATGAGTGCACGGTAATTCTAGAAGAACAGAGTAGGGACAAATGTATGAACAAGCAATGGTTGTTGTTTTACTTGTACTGGGCTAAAGGAAATAAGAGCTGTCACTTTTTATCATGAAAATATCATTCCATTGTCAAAAATGTTACCGGCGCTTTCTTCTCCCTTTCTTTCATGCCGGCAACAAAGGAAGCATCGTCGGCGATGGAGTCCTTCTCATCCAGATCTTCGCCCTCTGTCCCATGTGACAAGGTTCCCTGGGAGTGATCCCCCATGGTCTGCTGCCTCAACGCCCCCTGGGCCTTCTTCCCCGTCTCCTGCTTCCGCTTGATCAGCGTCAGCTTCTCCGGCTGAGGGGGGTCCTTGTCTTCCTGCTGACAATATAGACACACATCAACAGGGGATCTCATCTTCCTGCTGACAATATAGACACACATCAACAGGGGTCCTTGTCTTCCTGCTGACAATATAGACATACATCACAAGGGGTCCTCGTCTTCCTGCTGACAATATAGACACACATCAACAGGGTCCTCATCTTTCTGCTGACAATATAGACACACATCGAAAGAGGTCCTCATCTTCCTGCTGAAAATATAGACATAGATATCAAATGGGGTTTCCCGAAGATGGAGTATGGCTGACTTAATGGCAGGATAAAAAGCAGTCATACACATAAAACTCCACTGCCTGTCTATACAGGCAGTGTTCGCAGGAGTATCAGCCTGCGTACGCGAAATGAAAGAAAAAAAAGGGGTCATCATCTTCCTGCTAACAATATATGCATACATAACAAAAAATCTAAATGAAGGAGTCCCACATAGATTTCTAGTTATAAAAGCTTGAGATCTTTGAAGGACATGATATTGGACTTCATATGCAATGCTAATAATAAAATGTCTCAAGGACTTTACAACCATTACGAAGAATATTGTGCCACAAGGACTTCACAGTCACTACTACTACCAGAATTATTCATCCACAGAGGTAACAGGCACTACCATAATTAAAACTGCCACAAGAACTTTATGAGGCACTACTAAAAAAAAAATTACCACACAGAATTTACAAGCATCAAGATGAATAAACTGCCAGAAGGACTTTACACAGACATTACTAAGACTGAACAATCACAAGGACTTTCCAGATACTACAAAGAATCAACCACCACAAGAACTTGAAGGCATAGGAAGAAGAAACCACCACATGAACTTTAAACAAACTAAGAAGAATAAATGACCATAAGGACTTTACAGACACTACAAAGAATAAAACACTAAAAGGACTGCAGAAACGAAACAGGTGAGCAGGTGGGGGTGGGGAGGGGAGGGGAGTCAGGCAGGCGAAGGGGATGAGGGGGGGTGAGTTTATTATGTTGTGAATCACTTGCATGCACACACACACACACACACACCACACACACACACACAAACACACACACAGTCACACACACACACACACACACCACACACACACACACAACACACACACAGTCACATACACACACACACTACCTACACTGTCTCCTCCACCGTGACTCTCTTTATTCTTGGTGCTCTCCCTGCTGGACACGACGCTCTGCCCGGACACCTGAACCTGTCGGCACTGGACCCAAGACCTTATACCGGTCACACTCAGGCCCCCATAAGCACCCGATACTGCTTCCATCGTGGCTGACGCCCAAAAGCTGCGAGGGGCTCCGGTTCTCTGAGATGATGGCCGCACTGGCGGGGCGTTTGAGGGATGGGAAAGCGGGCGATGCCCTGTCCTTTGCGGAGGAAGGGGCGTTTGACTCACTTGTCTTCTGCTGCTCCACTCGCTTCTGCCCGCCGCTTCCTTCGGATTGGAGAGAGGGACGGCCAAGACACTACTGAGAAAATCTGTTTACCAACTACTGTACGCTTAACCAATTTTAGGTCACACACTTGAATTCACAAGAATTTCAATCCTTCTCAGAGAAGGTGCACTCATATCTTTTTCTCCCATAACAAGGAGGTAATCCTACACTCAAGCAAATTTTATCATTGAATAATGTTTCAGCGAACAACTTTTCTTTCTTAAATTACTAAAGCGTTGCCTCTTCTTTTTGTGCCATCATGGGCACTTTTTCTAATATGTTTAGTGTGAAACTTTTCAGATTAAAAGCCTTTTTCAAAGGAGGTATTTGTCATGATGTGGACACAGGCATTAGGTACAAAGGCTTTCCAAGGCCACACTCTTTCCATCTAGCAGTGTTTCAAGTCGGTTGACAAGTTTCACTGACTGACAGTTTTGTGGCTCATGGAAGAGAATTCAAGTCTTGCAAGTCTGAGGGGTTGATGAAATTCTGTTTGGACCTTTAAAACTCCACAGCCCATTATGACAACATTATGACAGTGCAGACAAATGAAAATTAATAATATAATGCATGTCTGTATCATATTCATGATTTTCTGTATATGATTTTCAGCTTCAGAGTTCTATACCCCTCTCTCCATGTGATGTAACCATTGAGATGAATACACATATTCATTTTCAGTTGCAAACAACAGCAGCATATTTCAGTTGCAAACAATAGCACTATACAGAGTCCCATGTAACGGGAACAGAAGGAAAAATTTGACGAGTTGCTCTGACATGGTGAAGGAGAACTTGACAGTAGGCCAACTTATACTCAAGAAAAGAGTTCGAAAAGTTGAAGCTCGATCAAGATGCTTTCAGGAATATTTCCAGCTCATACCCCAGTCCACAGGAAGCCATCGATGATTGATTTTCATTGGTCAGTTTCAATTTTGTCTTTCCAGTCAACCATAGCAAAATAAGATGGAAGTGCACACTGTAGTCAAGTGAGAGAGACAAAAAGATGATGAGCAGTCGCCTCCCTTTACAATAAAAAAAAGAATGCATTTTTATTGTCTATGGTGACTGGGAAAATGATGTTTCAAGTTTACCTGATACACACAGACAAATTATCTCAGTTATAATATGCATACCCCTTGAGTTTATCACCTGCAGTTTTAATGAACAAAAAAAGGAAACAGAGCAGACATCACAGACACAATTCCCGACCTGCTGTCTCTCCTCCGCCAGCTGTTCCTCCAGGAGCTGTTCGAAGGTCTTGCGGCCCTGCAGCCCTGTGGTGATTGGCTGCTCCTCAGGGTTTCTCACCGCCGCCTGTCCACACACAATCATCACATGGGATGCTCACTGACATGTCTACTCCTATCCAAACTCTCACCTTCTTAAAACCCTGTCACATCAGGGAATCCCTCGCTCGTGTGCAAGAAAGACATTGTTCTTGCATTCCTTCTTTTGCTCGCCACACATTTTGTGCTTACACCTGGCGAAGTTGAAGGAAAGCAGTACGAAAATCAACTGATCACAAGACTTGGAGGAAGTGGAGTTCATTCCACACTTCAGCAGTTCACTCCATGTTGTTTACTGTTTAGGCATTCTGAATTCCGTCACTTCAGTTAGTTTCAAAGCTGGTTGACTGCAGGCAGAAAAGGAAATAGATTTAAAAGAGAAATTATGATCATTCTACTGGACAAACAAATTACAAGACAAAACATTATGCAATTCGACCTCTTAGGTCTTCTTCAGGCAAGATAAACAACATTCAAGACAATGAAAATGAAGCACAAGCAACCACTTATCTTCTCAAATTGGCAGCAAAATGGATGTTTCAACGTCAATTTTACACCCAATTCAACGTCCATTTTGCAGACAATTTAAGAAGATAAGTGATTACTTGCTCTTCCTGTTTGTCCTGAATGTTGTTTCTGTTGCCAGAAGAAGACCAAAGAGGTCGAAACGCGTCGTGTTTCGTCTTGTACTTTGTTTCTCCCCTTTGTCTGTAGAAATAATAACTTCTCTTATAAAACCATTATTTTAGTGAAAAGTACACAATTACAAATAGAACCATAATTGACAACAAAATTTTGAAGGTGAGGACAAATTCTCAATCGATCTTGGTAAAGACAAAGAACAGAAACAAAACAAAAATCGAGTTCACAGAAGATAGCAGAGTGCTGAGCACACAGCAATCCGCGCTGACTGGCTGACACTTCAACATTAGCTAGGACCTAACACTACATGCAAAAATGTTTTCATTCATAAAATTGTAGAAGTGAAAAATGGGATAATTTTGTTCTAGACTGCCGGCTGTGTCTGCCATGCAAAGCCCACGGAAACAGCTGCCAGACTAGAGTAAGGTAGGTAATGTGCTTTAGCCAGCTGACCGCAAAGGGCCAAATCAGGGCTATCGCCACGATGAAGTCAACTCACACATCATGAATGAAAAAAAAAACGGAAAAAAAAAAAAAACCCGCCATTCACATTAAAAGCACACCAGAAACTTTATTAAAAATCTTTCTTCCGTAAATCTTGGATCAGATGAAAAATGTTAATCTCTTTCAGAAACCCAAAGATCACATCAGGTGGGACATCTTTGAACAAAGTCCCCATGGAGTCTGCTGTAAAGTGTTTATGTCTCACATCGTGCAAGTCCAACATTCTAAAAGAATATGTCTCACTGTGAACGGTACATGACATAGAATGCCATACTGACATATATCCACAGTTCATAGGGAAAAAAGTTCAACACATCCAATTCCTACCTATACATTTTGCATAGAGCAGTCTAACACAGACCTGTGGTAGAAGAAGCCATGTTTTTCGCCCATTCATCAAAGGCACTGGAATAAATTTGAGCATTACCTCACTTTTGGACTTTGATGGATGATATGAAGATCGGACTGCAAACAATTACTTCATTTTAATGTCGCTGTTTTTTTTCTGTTGTCATGGAAGAGGTTTTGAGTCATCAGAAGAAAATAAAACAGGGTCGAAGTTACAGTTTTTAACTGTTTATTGCCTAATGATGCAACAGTTTTATTGTATAATGATACCATTGCAAGCATTTCTTTTTTTTTTACAAAAAACATGGTCTCCACAGACTCACCTTCACCGTGGTGTTCAGCTCCTCCTCTTCCTCTTCTTCAAGTCTCCGCCTGGCCACAGCTCCTCTCCCAGCTGTCTCTCCCCACCTCTCTCCCTTCCTCCCAAGAATCTCTTGATTTCACTTGAGGCTCTAATGGCACCACTGCGGTCCGCTCTGGCCGTTTATGACCAGGATGAGGTACAGAATAGGCTGCAGTCTGCTGCTGATGCTGTTGTTGTTGTCGTCGCTGCTCCATGGACTGTAACGGCGGAGAGTCCGAAGGCACGGGACAATGATGCGGCGGGATGGATGTAGGCACTGAGGTCTGAAAGTGAGGCACTGGTCTTTGACCCTGGGTGGACGGAAAAGAAGCCTGAGCTGGAAAACCCTGAACCTGAGGAGGGCCATGGAACTGAGCGTGAGGTCCCTGCACTGGACCTTGAGATCTCTGGAGGAGAGCTTGTGGTCCTTGAAATGGAACTTGTGGTCTCTGGTTTTGAGCCTGAGGTCTCTCTACTGGACCTTGAGGTCTCTGTAGTGGAGCCTGAGGTCTCTGAATGGGTGCTTGAAGTCTCTGAGGCTCCATACCTACACCCGACTGGCCGTACAACGCAGCAAAACTGCGAGGCATGAACATGGCCTCAGAAGACACGAATTCCGGTACGGAGACTGAGAATGCTGGGACGGTTGTTTCAGATGAGGATGCCGCAGGCAGCGAATGGTGGGGAGGCTGTGGGGTTGGATGGGGGAGAAGGTAGGGGAGGCGACTCCTGGACAGCTGCCTGGCGCTGCTCCAGCAACAGTAACCGCTGCTGGGGGGGAAGCTGTCCCAGCATCTGAATATGAAACAAGGACAATGATCGAACCTCACATATACAACCAATCACTCAAGCACGTCCTGCATACGGCTGTCTTTCGCACATGTATGTAAGATCAAATCCCAAGTTACCCTTTTTACAGCAGGAGGTCCTGACTTTCAACGACTGCAAAAGTGCAGAACTAATGAAGGATCCACATTACACTAATATATGTAATCTCGAGACAGTGATGCAAAATGAACACTTCTGCCGCATGAAAGCCAGAAGAACCACCTAACGAATGAAAGAAAAGAAAATGACTGTCAACAAAAAATATATAACTGATGAAAGTCAGTATCAATAAACAACACTAATAAATGAATTCATTACAAAACACACACACAACACACACACACACACACACCACACACACACACACACACACACACACTCTGACTTTCTGCACTAGAATCTCTCTTTTTCTTCCTGCAAGAAAACAAGCTTCAACTTATTGCAGATCATCCCACACTTTATGTTAATGGCAGTTTTACATTTTTACAGTCCAGTAATGATGATGCCGTTTGTGTTTTACAACCTTTAGTGATGGCAGCTTTGGGTTTTGATAGTCAAGTAATGATGACAGCTTTAGACTTCTTTATTTACAGTCAACAATAATGACAGCTTTAGATTTGTACAGACCAGTATTGATATCACCTTTTGCTTTTAACAGTCAGTAATGATGACAGCTTTAGATTTTAACACCCAATAATGATGGCAGCTTTGGATTTTAACACCCAATAATGATGACAGCTTTAGATTTTAACACCCAATAATGATGACAGCTTTAGCTTTTGATTGTCCAGTGATGATGACAATTCAGGTTTTACAGTCTAGCAATGCCGACAACTTTAGACTTTCAACAGTCCAATGATGATGACAATTTTAGGGATTTCAGTCTAGCAATGCTGACAACTTTAGACTTTCAACAGTCCAATGATGATGACAATTTTGGGGATTTCAGTCTAGCAATGCCACAACTTTAGACTTTAACAGTCCAATGATGATGACAATTTTAGGGATTTCAGTCTAGCAATGCCGACAACTTTAGACTTTCAACAGTCCAATGATGATGACAATTTTAAAGATTTCAGTCTAGCAATGCCAACAACTTTAGACTCAAACATTCCAGTGACGATGACAGCTTCAGACCTGTAGTTTCAGAAATGATGACAGCTTTAGAGCTTTTCACTCAGTCAAGACAAAAGCTGGAACCTCAGGTGTAATGATGACAGTCTAGAATTGTACACTCCAGTGACAATGATCCATCATAGGCTTCTACACTTCAGTAATGATTAAAACAAAGCAAAAGGCTTCCTTACACTCCAGTAAATACAAGATTCCCAAGTACGGCTGTCCATTTCCCTGTCTCACAACTACCTGGACCTTTCAGACACATGAATTTCCACCCCACCCCACCCTTCGACACCCTCCCCTCCCGCAACTCCCAGGAGGCCAAACCCAGCACTCCGATCATCCCGCACCTGTTGCAGCAGGTTCGGCGCGCTGGTTCTCATCAGGGCCTGCAGAGTGCTGAGAGAGGCTCCCAGGTTTCCCTGAGCCTCCTTGGGCTCCGGTGGCAGTGGAGGCAGGTAAAAATTATCGCTGCTGACCTCTGACCCCCCATCGTTGAACTGGACACGGTCATCACGGCCTGAAGGTCATCGCCGAGGGAGCCTGGGTTGCTGAAGAGTTCAGGGTTAGTGTAGTTGTCTTCGTCCAGGGATGGGGACATTGGCATGACTGGCACTGGAACTGAACCCTGCATAATAGAGTAAAGCATAGTGGTGAAGGTCAGACAGATCGTCTTCTGCGGTGGATACAGTTAAATCCAAGGGAGAGGGAGGAAACGAATGTGGAATAAAGTGAGGAGGAGAGGGGAAGGATGTGGAGGAGGAAGCCTGAGGGAGGAGGTCGCGATGGAGGGATGGGGGGGAGCTAAATGCAGTGTTCCTTACAACATTAAAAATCAAGGGCCCCTGGAACCCTCTGCCGAAATCTCTAGAGGTGACATCTGAGAGTCCCTTCTAAAGTACTATAAAATCTAATTTTGAATGAAAGCCTTGATTGTACAATAATGCTACACCAACACACTTATCTGTTCTGCTACACAGCACACACAATGTCAACATGCACATTCACTGGATTGTTTTCTAACGAAAGCATCAGAAGCAAACGAAAATCAATGAAATCCTACTATTGAGGCCCCCTACCCCTACACCACCCCCACCTTCCATCCCACCCCCTTTCTTTTTTTGGAGAAAAAAGTCTCCATTTTATGAATGACGGAGACTGATCTCCATGGGAAAAAAAAAAAAGTTGTGGAAGGGAGTAGCATGGGGGAGAGGCCTTTAAAATAGGGCTTCGTTCCTCCCAAACTTCCCCCCACCATAATGCTGCTGAACTGAGACTTCGCAAAATGTTTCTGTCATTTACATCACTTCCACCCCAGCCTTATGTCATACCCAGCAGTGCTATTTTTCAACTGTAACCATTCAACGTCGCTGGCATTCTACTTCTACTTAATACAGCCAACTTCAAATTTTTAGTTAAACAATCAGCGGCACCAGTACACATGTGTCAATGTTGATGTCATCCACATTCATGTGCACACAGTGGTGAACTACTCCAAAAGATGGAATGGAATTTAAAGTGTGCATCAGATGTTTTTTTAAGATCGACAACCTCGGTCACAGTGGTATTAAAGGCACTGCACTGTTCTTGTCAATTTCTTCGAAAAAAACTAAATCAACAAAAATAGCAGCAGCCCCCACACTACTACTTTTGTTTGATCTTTTCATCACAACACTGGAGAAGTCAAGTCTTTGTAATGAAAATGGAAGCCGACTCTTGCCGACAGCATTTTTCTTTTTTTTTGAGGGGACATGGGGGGTGGCGGTGGAGGGGGGAGGGGGGGAAGGGGAGAGACGAAAGCCACTACATCAGAGCTGAGATTGCTTCTTTCCTGAAGCCAGAGAGAAGACTTTGGAAATGGGAAAAAAATCAGGGACGGCAACTCTGAAGTTGAAGTGTTTGATTGCTTTTGTCCACAAAACTGATAGCTATGCCTCTGTACGACTTGGCAACTTTCAAGGACAAACAAAATTTACAATGATTGTACTCACGGCAGAAATAAAATTATGTCCCAGAGATCCTCTGGGCAAAACTCTATGCATCAAAAAGCAAAATAAGTGCATGTGTAAAGTACCCCTGGTAGTGCGTTATACGGCGCACTGGACTGGAGGAGGAATGGAACCAGTAAAGGGTGCTGATCACTTTACAGAATCTTAACTATCAAATGATACACTTGTCCTCCATTGCCCATCCATTTTATAAACAGGTTATATCTAATTTTACATTTCTTTCAGTGTACACAGACATGCGGTAACACACTGTAGCAGACACACTTATACAAACTAATGCACACAAACAGATAACATGCACAAACACACACACAGTTTGCACATGCAAAGATTCAATCATACGAAAAATGCATGCACACACCACGCATGCACGCACACACAACATGCACACACACACTACACACCACATGCACACGCACGCATGCACAACACACACACACACACACACACACACACACACACACACACACACACACACACACACACACACACATCAGCATAGAAACAAAAGGGACTGAAACATGTATAATGCATAAAACTTAAAAGTTTACAACCACACACACACACACACCCCACACACCACCCCACACACCTTTGGAGGTTCCAGTGTGTCCCCCATAGAGGCAACCAACCCACTGTCGTTAGAGGCGAAGGGTTGCATGGAGGACATCATCGTCTTGACCAGCTCTTGTCCCAGTCCTGAGCGACGAGGTGGGGTCATCAAGGGAGGCGACTTGTGACTTGCTTCAGGTCTGGAAACTAACACACCCATGCCAACATTTAACACAGTGACCTCCTGCCATAGTGATGAGGCTTGGGCATGCAGGCTGTCAGTCTGTGGGTTCAATTCCCATCAAACACATTTATTTGTGAGATTTTTTGGACCCAGCTGGCTCCTACACAAAGCTGAGTGTGTTATGGGCACAGATGGGAACAGAGAAGACTAAACTGCAATAAATAATACGCTTAAACTAGTTAAAGGACGTGTCTATAAGTACTGCTTTAACTCTGAACTCTTGACTAATCCTATAAATGCCTGTGTCTCTTGAGTCTGGTTAGTGTAGGATGTGAAAGGAAGCACAGAGTACAGCCCAGTTACTCTGTCTCAGATCAGACCGGAATTCCAAAGAGTCATCATATCCTCATTCTAGCTGTAACATTTACAAACAGAACACACTGAATTTCAAGACCCTTCACACTCTGCTCTCGTGGTGAAGTCGATTTTTCAATTCCTCTCCACATCACTATATGCGGCAAGTTCATCAAATATCCATCGGCAGGTTCATTGGGATTAAGCCATTAGACGCTGACCTGGCCTCCTCTGGCGGTTGACCCTCAGTCATTCTTCCTCTGTGACGACACAATCATTATCCTCAGTAGCAGTTATACTTCCTCTGTGACTACACAATCATTGTCCTCAGTAGCAGTTATACTTCCTACAGCGGACTGAACAGGTACTCCTGACGATCAGCGAAGTGACTCGTCAGCAGTGCAGTGTCTCCACGGGTAAGCTGCCACATGGTGACATGACAGACTGCGGACTGCCAGTGCTGTGACTGCAGTGGCACACACCTGTACGTGGCTGTGTAGGGGGAGATCAAAAGGACCGAGTGTGAGTAATGCCACAGGGGCACTGAGAATGAGAAAGTGTTCTTTTTTTTTCAATTGTTTAATACTTTATTCAATACTGCTAATAGTTTTCTTTCATGTTCATGTTTATTTATGGCCAGCATGCTTTTCTTTTCTCTCACGCTATTTTCCTTAACAGTTAGTGATCGATGTATCAAAAAATTGTGCTGGAAGACCATGATCAAACTCTAATTGATCTGACATTGTCAAAAAATGATTTCTAAAAACCTCACGATAATTTCGTTTGGGATCGCAGAACTGAAGTTTCTTTCAATATAAGTAGATTACATTTTATACAAAAAGGAAAAAGAGAGATGGTAAAATACCAAATTTGTTGCGCACATGCCAAAAAGACACTTTCTGCTGAAAAGACCAGACCCGTATCATTTTTACACAATGGAATCTCTCTTTTAAAAAAAAATCTGTATGATGCTGAACATTGTTTTCTTCTCTATTTCACTCCCAGCACAGTGGCCCTGACTGTGATCACTCATCCAGGAAAGAGATAACAAACAAATTGTTCATCCAGCAAGCTCATAGTACACCCCAGATCAAGGCCTCACATTCGTGCACTGACTGAAACCGATTATGATCATGACTGATCTATCACTATAAGAGCAATGACAGTAACTACGGTGACAGAGCCGATTCATGACCAGTTCATGTTACTTTATAACAGAAGTGAAAAATCACTATTAATCTACATAAACTTTTGTGCCCTGAGTGTGTGCATGTGCATTGATACAACAAATGTGTGTGTGTATGTGCATGCATGTGTGCATGTTTGCATGCACACTGTATGTGTCTAAAAATGTTACAATAAATAAGTTAATAAAATAAAAAAAAAATTCTGCACCACCACTCAATATCAATATAACACCCAACAATGAAATGCTTTTGTTGCCTTGTTTGCTCTTTTCAATTTTCTTTTTTTATATTTTAATTTCATTATTAATCTATTTATCTATTGGATGTAACATTAAACAATTTCATATCAAAACATTTTTCTTAATCAGAAAAAACACACTCCTTTCAGTTCTAACAAATGGTTCCTTTAATAAAAATGTTCAAGAATGATTAAACGACACTGACTAGTACAGTAACAATGTGTTTCATGATAAATCACAGAACAAGTGAGTTCCCATACCTCGGCCATCCCCCCACTGGGTCCCTCTCTGTGATGCCAGCAGGGACTGCACGCGCAACTGCTCCCCCTTCAGCATCTCCAGCTGCAGCTGCTGTTGCTGCATCAGCTGCTCTTGCTGCTTCTGCTGCCACTGACGCAGCTCTCGGAAGCGGTTAAGCAGCCTGGCCTGCTCCCTCGCCTGCTGCTGCTCCAGCATGTCCAGCGAAGTGTCTCCTGCCATAGTGAGACAGCGCCTTTCATTTAAACAACACCAGGTGCCAAAGTGCATGTGCACGCACTATTCATTGATGCCCATCTTCAACTTCAAGCCCATTCTTCTCCACTTCAGCTAGACCTGCAGGTCCATAATGTGACTTCTTCTGGGCTGGGATTGGCAAATGTGAAAGGAAATCGAATCTTTAACTCTTGATAATGTATCTGGTTGAGTTTACCACAAAAAAGTACCACTGTCTAGATGTCCATTAAAGTACAAAATCAAAAATGAACTCGATGTCCTTAATACTTAAAAAAAATCTTCTGAAAGTACACTTTAATAGTCTCTTATTACAGTGCATTCTACGTCACATACTTTCATGTTTCACCCGATTGAATTAGAAAACAAACCAATCAGTGATTCATTTAAGGTGTGAAGATTGTTTACTCCTTTAGTTATGAAATGAATGAAAAGGGGCGAGTGGCTTTTTGATGGTAAATAAAAAACTAAGACAAGCAGCTCCCAGGCTGTGAAGAGTTCTAAACTGTACATGAAACATGCATGTGTTTGCAGGACTTCTCATGGGGCATAATGCTTCTCCAGCCAATTAGAAATGTACAAGATGCATTGAAGATTCATTCAATACATCCCCAGATGTTCTGAAATGTTCACATCAAACACTTGTCTTTTAGAACTCAATGCAGAGCATCTGACTCAGCAACTATGCATTGGATGTCTGATTCCAGTTTACAATTATCTGCCGCTCAGAGATCAATGACAGTAGTTTCCTTTCATCTCCTTTAAAATGTATTCTGTTCCTGCTGGCTGCTTTTGGTGTCCTTTTCTACAGTAGAAAAAAAAAATGTTGCAAAGTAAAAAATATATATTATATCTAAGCCGAAGTGATTAAAGAAACCAAATACTTGACAATCTTGTGCACATCTCGATTTCATCATTTACAAAAACAAAATCATCTACACAAACTTGTCAACACTTACATTCTTTTGTTGACATGACATGCATTGCAAGATTTCACAACAAACTGAGCATGCGCCTGGCTTGCTTTGTGTTGGGTAAACAAATGTCAATGATCAATGCAGTTCTGGAATGATGCAATAAAGCCGCAAAAGCATTATGAATCATGTGGAAGGTGAGGCAGCCACTGCGTTTCAAGCCTTGTGAATCATGTGGAAGGTGAGGCAGCCACTGCGTTTCAAGCCTTGTGAGCTTTCAAGAATCAATGAGAAGCAGTCATGTGACAGTGCTTCTGAACTTGTGTACACTGAGTGAGTGAGTGTACACAAGCTGTGACTGAAATCAGTTGACAAACTTCCATTCATAGAGAACAGTCGTGTTTAGTTTCTGCAGATCTTTTGATCTCAACTCCTCTGACCAATCATCTGACCAGTATGAAGACAGCATGGTGGGTGTGTAATCACAGCACAAACCAAAACAAATTTTGGAGAAAAAAACAAAACCAGAGTGAGCAAACTACATAGCTAGCAAGAGTTTCATATGGCACATTAACATTAGGAGAAGTGCATCTATCTATAGACTGCTCTCTCAGCTTAATCATGTGCTTGTTTGTCCATCACAATTATCACCATCATTTTATTTTTTGTCTCTTGAGAGAGTGAGAAACTCTATTCTCAAATCTAATTCACATAAATCTCATAATTTTTCAGCATCATGTCAATTTTGAGTGAAAAAGACCAGGTATAAAGGCATGAAGATACTTTATGAGAACACTTTAACAAGTTGATTCCAATTTTCTGATCAGTAACAGTATTTTCTGCTCTCAGAACCCCTTTAAATTTATGTATGTGTGTGTGTGTGTGTGTGTGTGTGTGTGTGTGTGTGTGTTTGTGTGTGTGTGTGTGTGTGTGTGTGTGTGTGTGTGTGTGTGTGTGTGTGTGTGTGTGTGTGTGTGTGTGTGTGTGTGTGTCAAGGAGCGTGAAACCTCTCACAAAAGGCATTAGACGCTTGGATGCAAAGGGACGTTGTACGTAGTATACAAATAGGTAATAGACCAATTATAGGTAATAGACCAATTAACCAGGGTGCCTTACCCATCGCACACGGCCGAA
>CM031621.1:44897367-44932367 GCA_018398815.1 Conus ventricosus | reverse complement strand
TACTTTCAAGAATTTTCTAGACAATGATTCAAAATTTAGAGAATTGTTTCATGACTATGATGGATTGCAATGAAGATATTAATAGTAGCATGCCATATGACCCAAAAAGTGAAGAAATTTAGAGGGGGACACATGATAGACCACGAGGTCTAGGCAAATGAAGCCAGTCCTACTACTAGTACTACTACTACTACTACTGCATTGTTAATAATTTACCACCACCACCTCTTTCCCCTTTCACCTTATGACATCCACTTCACCCTCCCTCTCCATATCCCAACTTTTTTCCTGTCTCTCTCTCTCTTTCTCTCTCTCTTTACCCACCTTCATTTGTGGCGCTGTTTGCTCCATAATCCCCAGCATCTACACTTTCAAATGCAGAATCTCGAACTTCCTGACTGTCCATTTTCAAGTAACCCCCAAACAAAACAAAGTATATCAATGACAAAAAATCCTGTGTCTGCCCACACTCTCCAAGTTAGAATGTAAATTCTTCATCACTCGTATTGTAACCCTGTGTTGTATGCATTTGAGCAAAGAGTGACAACAAAGTAAATGATCAGTCACATTTTCCATCACACCAAAAGCAACATGAGCAAAATGGTAACTTCCTTATTTTCATGACGATAGAAGAAAGTCGTCTCTTTCAAAGTCCATTAGCGCTAGTGCAGCAAGTTCTCGCAGACTCAACATCACTACTTGCTCAATTTCTGATGTTCAATGAGCACGCACGAACAAGTCGATACATGACTTAAAGATAAATAAACTAAATGAGTGTAACTGAATGTGATGCGTCTCTCTCACAACACACAACTGAAGAATTGCCACTCTGCAGTCAGTACAAAGATGCGCACATCCAGAGGTTACACGACACTTGAAGATCAGACAATTTTGTGTCGTTTCTACGCAAACAGAAATTTCATCTTGTGTTACTTGCCGCCATGTTTACACCGGAAGTAGTACTTACATTGTGCCTTTCAAGGCCCTAGGCTGAATTCGTTTGACGACTAGGCTTATAGACGTTCCTGCTCCAGGTGTCAAAATACTGTAATTTTAAAATGGACGTTCAATACTATTCATCGCGAAGAAAATATGTTTAGATACTGAGCGTATTGTTTTGTCGTCCAATGTCGATTTTTGACTCAGTTCAGTTCAGGGAGTAATACCTGATGAGTGGCGAGATGCGAGCATTGTTCCCTTATTCAAAAAGGGTGACAAAACAAAAGCAGAGAACTATAGACCTGTATCTCTTACATCCATATCAGCTAAACTACTTGAACACATAATATATAGTAGCATAATGGACCATCTTGACAAATATGACTTCTTAAATAACGCCCAGCATGGTTTTAGACAGCGAAGGAGTTGTGAGACTCAACTTATAACAACTCTCAATGATTTTAATAACTGTCTTAACAACAGACAGCAAATAGATGCAATTTTATTAGACTTTTCTAAAGCCTTTGATAAGGTTGACCATGAGGGCCTGCTGCTTAAATTAGAACACATCGGCATTGGCGGTTCTTTGCTAAAATGGGCTAGATCATTCCTCGTTGGGAGAACGCAGAAAGTTGTTGTGGAAGGGTCGACATCTCATTGTAAACCAGTCTTGTCAGGTGTACCACAGGGAACTGTTCTGGGGCCCTTGTTTTTCTTAATTTATATAAATGACATAAGTAGAAATCTCTCTCCTGGAACTACTATAAGGCTTTTTGCAGATGACAGCTTAGTATATAGAACAAAGACGGGTGAGTACCGGCTACACGAAAATACACAATGCATGCAACCTGTGTGCCAGAATAGTCTACTTGAAGACTGTGAGCACGGGGCAGGTTAAACATCCCCATCTGGAAGAAGAAGAAGAACAATCAGAAGCAAGAATGATACACGCATTCTACAAGAAGATCTAAACGCTTTACAAGAGTGGGAAAGAACTTGGAAAATGGAATTTCATCCCCAAAAGTGCCAAGTGTTGCGTATATGTAACAAACGCTCACCAATTAGATCAGATTATTCTATCCATAATACTATTCTTAAAGAAACTAATGCTGCAAAATATTTAGGCGTGATTATAGATAGTCGTCTCAAATGGAAAGAACATTACAATTTAGTATGTAAGAAAGCAAATAACATCTTAGCTTTCTTATACAGGAATATCAATGACTGCCCCCAAAAGGTTAAAGACGACTGCTACAAAACACTGGTTAGACCAGTACTGGAATATGGTTGCTCAGTTTAGGATCCTTACCATCTAAAGGACATTGATAACCTCGAAAAGATTCAGAAGAGAGCAGCACGGTTCGTAACAGGGAACCACATCAGAGAAAAGGTGAATACTAGGAAGAACATGAGGAGATTAGAATGGAAACCCTTAGAAGAGAGAAGAGCTTTTATCAAACTTAACATCTTCTTCAAAGGCAGAGCTAAAGTAATTGATATTCCAATGGAACAGCTAGTATTGAATAAAAGTAGCACCAGGAGTGGCGGTCAATGTTATACCATACCTGCATCAAATATTGACAGCCACTTACATTCTTTTTATCCCAGTTCTGTACGGCTGTGGAACTCACTGCCGGGTGCCATCAAGATTGCCACAAATGCAATCTCATTTAAAAAAACAAATTGATTCGACAGTTTTGAGATCTGCATATTGACGATTTTCTATTTTTTACTTCCCCAGATATTTTACTATTACCTGGGCCTGAATTTGGCCATTGCTTTTAACTTCTTGAATATCGAGTGCGACCCCTTGTTGCCAAATTTGCTCCAGGGGCCAACAGTCTGAGTCGCACTGTTTTATGTTATTTTATTTTACTTTTTAACATGCGCGCTGGTGACCTACTCGTTTTTGAGTGAACCAGTATTTTAGGAAGAAGAAGAAGAAGAGTTCACTTGGGACTTTGGATAGCCTCACAGCTTTTTGTGTCCCAATTGTAGACATGTGTGTCTCACTCGACTCGTAGCTAGTAGCAGACGACAGACCACTCAAGATATGGGTACTTGCATAGTTTCGTATTCTGCAACGCGCATGCGTAATAGGCCAGCAGACGAGGCTGTCCCAGAACTTGTACCATGTGTTTTGTGGCCTGAATAAATACTACAAGAAAACAACAAACACAGTGTTGATTGTGTATGTTGGTGTAACAGTACCCGCTACAGAACATGACATGGTGGCAGCGGAAAACAAATAACAAGTAACTGTAAGTACTTCATTTCATTAGCATATTAGAAATGAACGATCGTTGACCACGTGCCCGCATCGGTACACAGTGACGTAAGTCGGCAGACCCCTCAGCTACTATCTCACACAGTGGTGAGGACTGGTGCAGTCAAAAGTGTCTCGGCGCGGAGCACGGTCTTCTTCTAACATACTTCGGTTTCTTTTTCCCTTCCTAAAAGACTGGTTCACTCAAAAACGAGTAGATCACCAGCGCCAAGCTGCCAACAGAGCGCCGGCACTATGGCCCACAAAGACCCCCCACAGCTGAACTGGGATGCCCCCAATGCCAGGGAGGCCTTCACACTTTTCCAACAGAAAATGAAACTGTACTTTACGGCCAAAAAAGTCACCGATCCAGAAGAGCAAGTCGCGCACATTCTCCTCCAAGTAGGAGAGGAGGGGCTCCGACGGTACAATGCCCTCCCCCTCACAGAAGAAGAACAGAGGCAGCCAGATACAGTGTTGAACAAACTCAAAGAACTGATGGTGCCGACGGAAAACTTCCGTGTGAGCCGGCTACGTCTCATGGATTCAGACAACAACCTGAAGAAACGCTGGACAACTTCATCACAAGAGCCAGACACCAGGCAGCTACGTGCGACTTTAGCCAAGAGGAAAGCGATCAACGGCTGATTGAGCTGATCATAGCAGGCACACCAGACGCAGACTTCCGCAAGGCCCTCCTATCAAAAGATAAGGGCTTCACGCTTCAGGAGGCCCTCCAACTTGGACGCCAGTTCGAGGCCACGGCCTCTCACCTCAAGCAGCTGCAGTCCATGGAGAGCTCAACAATGAATAACATTGATGCCATCACCGCTCCAGTGCCCTGCCGAAATTGTGGTGGAAAACATGCGCCTCGGAGATGCCCAGCGTTTGGCACAACATGCAGTGCCTGTGGTAAGACCAACCACTGGTCGAAGGTCTGCCGATCAGCTCCCCAGCAAGCCTCCAGTGAACGCTACAAGAAAGGACAAAGCCAGAGGTACCCCAGCAACCGTAGGCAAGGAAACTGGCAGAAGAGTGTCCATGAGCTCCAGGAAGCGGCACAAGACATAGATAGAGAACACCAGACATTCAACAACGTCCAGGTATCATCTGTTGAGTCGCGAAGAGATGAAGCATACGCCACCCTGGAAATCAAGCTAGCCTCAAGACAAAGCAAAGATAGCCTGGTGCTCAAGGTAGACACTGGCGCACAAGGTAACACGCTACCTCTACGGCTTTTCCGACAGATGTGCCCAGATCGTCTTAAAGAAAATGGGCTCCCCGATCACAGCACTACAGCAGCAGCACATAGGGTTCGACTGACGGCCTACAACGGCACAGAGATCCCATGCCATGGGGCCATCAACATCGCCTGTCAATAACGGTGATTCAGCATGGGAGGACACAAAGTTCCACATCGTGGACGTCCCAGGCCCAGCTATCCTAGGGCTTCCATCATGCGAAAAACTCAAAGTCGTGACAATGCACTGCAGTGTGAAGTCAACTCACATACAAAACAGCCCAGCACCACAAGCTCCTCCCATCAACTCGGTACCTGACCTGAAGAGCATGTACCCGGACCAATTCGACAGGATCGGCATGCTCCCCGGCCCGTTAGGCTGTTCACGTCACCAGAGGTCCAACCTCACATCGATGCCCCCAGGAAAACCCCTATCGCCCTGAGGGACGCCATCAAGAAAGAACTGGAATCCATGGAATCCTGTGGGTCATACGAAAGGTAAACGACCCTACTGACTGGTTTCCAGCCTGGCCTACTCACACAAGAAAGGGGAGATCTGAGGATATGCCTTGACCCACGACACCTGAACAAAGCTCTCAGGAGACCACACCACAAGGTTCCAACAATAGAGGAGCTGACACATAAGTTCCAAGGAGCAAGGTTCTTCTCCAAACTGGATGCCAAGTCGGGTTTTTGGTCAGTGCAGCTCGACACAGAGTCCCAGCCACTGACAACCTTCCAGTCGCCATTTGGCCGATACTGCTTCACTCGCCTCCCATTTGGCCTCTCAGTGTCACAGGACATCTTCCAAAAGAAAATGGACCAGATCCTGGACCAGGTTGACGGCGCTACCGGCATTGCAGAACGATGTAGCCGTATATGCAAAAACGGGAGGAAGAACACGACCAGACTCTTCACAACCTGATGAAAGTTGCCTCTGAGAATGGACTAGTCTTCAACTCTAACAAGTGCTACATCAAAAGGGACTCATCACCTTCTTTGGCATGGTGTACGACGCCAGTGGAGTGCACCCAGACCCCGAGAAGGTCCAAGACCTACAACAGATGCAGCCTCCAACGAATAAAAACGAGCTCCAAATGTTCCTGGGCTTCATGAACTTTCTGGGACCATTCATCCCCAACATGAGTGAGAAATCAGCCCCACTCCGGGCTCTGCTGAAAGACACAGCCCAATTCATCTGGGAACCCATCACCAAACATGCTTCGAAAACCTCAAAGCCACAGTCACAGAGAGGTCTACACTGCGCTACTTCAACACTGGGGTGGCACCAACACTGCAAGTGGATGCCAGCATCAAGGGACTAGGGGCCAGCCTTCTCCAGACGGTGAGCCTATTGCATATGCCTCAAAGGCGCTGTCAGACGCCGAGACCAGGTATGCCTGCATCGAACGGGAACTACTAGCCATAGTCTTTGTGTTCAGCGCTTCCACACATACCTGTATGGTCGACAGTTCCACGTCATCACAGACCACAAACCCCTGGTCATGATCATGCAGAAACCTCTGACAAAAGCCCCACCCAGACTGCAACGTATGCTGCTGAAACTACAAGGCTACGACTTCACCCTTGAATATCGACCAGGACAGAGCATCACCCTGGCCGATACATTATCCAGACTGCCAAACAAAGACAACAACAAAACTATTGATCTGGATGTGAGAGTGCACCTTGTCCAATGCAACGAGGAATGCCTGACCAGAATCAGCAAGGAGACCAAGCTTGACCCAGTCCTCAGCCGTCTCACGACCACCATTGCCCAAGGATGGCCAGAGAAAATCCAGGAACTGCCAGAAGCGCTCAGGCCATACTGGTCATTCCGAGACGAACTGTCGATTGAAGACAGCATCATCCTCAAAGGAGAGCAGATCATCCATCCCAAGCTCTATGAGGCAAGACATCCTGAACCAGCTCCACTGTGCACACCAAGGAATGGAGAAGACGAAACTGAGAGCCAGAAACTCTGTCTTCTGGAACAACATCAATCAAGACATTGAAGAGACTGTCAGGAACTGCCCCATCTGCCAGGAGCATCAGCCAGCACAACAGCGTGAAACACTCATGCCTCATGAAGTCCCCAGTCACCCATGGGAGGTCTTGGAGTCGGCCTCGTCCAACTACAAGGACAGGACTTTCTAATTGTAGCGGACTACTACAGCAAATACTTTGTGGTCAAAAAGTTTGAGCAAGACACATCAAGCAGCAACACGATCAGGACGCTGAAACAGATCTTCAGTGAACAGGGAATACCCTCAAAGGTGATAAGTGACAATGGCCCCCAATTCAGCTCCACAGCCTTTGCCAAATTCGCCAAAGACTGGGCATTCACCCACACCACCTCATCCCCCAAGTACCCAAAGTCCAACGGCTTCATCGAACGACAGATCCAGACAATCAAAGCCACCCTGACCAAAGCATTTCAATCCCACTCTGACCCTGACCTTGCTCTCCTATGCCTTCGCACAACCCCAATCAGCCCAACCCTACCCAGTCCAATGGAGCTCGTTGCAGGCAGGAAAGCAAGGTGCAACACACCCAGCAGGCCCAAGAACTGCAGACCTGAGGTCAAAGAGCAGCTCCACCAACGCCAAGCTGTTCAGAAGCGGTATTACGACCAAGCAGCCAAAGACCTACCTGCTCTCCACCCAGGCCAGCCAGTTCGGGTTCAGGAAACTTTGGGACGTGGCAAGAAGCTGAAGTCATCAGTGAACATGCAGAACCCAGATCCTACATCATTGCCACTCCCGCAGGACAGCAACTGCGGAGAAATCGGGTTCATCTCCGTGATGTCCCACATGCAGCAGAACCAGAGCCAACACTACAACCAGCCAGTGACCAACCAGCATCAGCGGCTGAAACGCCACCATGTGAAAGCGTGCACACTCCATACACCACACGATCGGGCCGCATCAGCCAGCCACCACAAAAACTCGATCTTTAGAATAGAAGGTCTCAGCGCTCAGCTGTGACCTTGGCCCGATCAGAAAACTCCGTGCCCGTGTCTGGGAGTTTTCATCAGCTATAGGGAAATTAGCTATTTAGTAGTGTTCATAGGTCATATCTTTTTATTACAAAAAAGGGGGGCGGTACAGATATAACTAATGAATCTTGGGTCACACACACAAAGCGGTACAACGGACATATCCCTCTTGAAAGGCATGTCAAGATATCATGTGTTAAAAGAAGAAAGCAACATAAGACCCAGAAGCTACACTTCAAAACCGACTGAACAAGTGTGATACTACATTCTTGTACCTCTCTAAATTAATTAGCTTTGATTTTGACAGTATGACTGAGCAACGCCATGCCAGAGCTATCATTTGACTGTCAAAAGAGCAACATTATCTGCCATTAGATCACGGTCATGAGGGAACCCACTGTATTATAAAGGCCACATGTAGGCTTATTCCTCTACGTTCTAAGTATTTGATATTTATAATTATGTTACCATGTAATTGTTTTGCTACCAATATGAGCTGACCCATACTGAGTCCACAGTGTATTGTTAATGTGTATTAAAAATGTGTATTCACTGTATATCATATAATCATGTTTCTTATTTTCAAAACTGCAACCACCTTTTCCATAACCCATTACGTATTAGAAATATATGTGTTTTTATTTTATAATTAGAGTATAAGCTTTTTAGTCTTCACTTTTTTTCGTTCATGTAAAAAAGGGGAGATGTAGACATGTGTGTCTCACTCGACTCGTAGCTAGTAGCAGACGACAGACCACTCAAGATATGGGTACTTGCATAGTTCGTATTCTGCAACGCGCATGCGTAATAGGCCAGCAGACGAGGCTGTCCCAGAACTTGTACCATGTGTTTTGTGGCCTGAATAAATACTACAAGAAAACAACAAACACAGTGTTGATTGTGTATGTTGGTGTAACAGTACCCGCTACAGAACATGACACCAATCATCTTATTTATTTAATAAACAGTGGTTGCATAATTGCATGCATATGCTCATGTGAGTGTATGCAGTCTCAGATTGTGTGTGTGTGTGTGTGTGTGTGTGTGTGTGTGTGTGTGTGTGTTGTGTTTTCGAGGTAAGCTTTAATGTTGGTATGTTTTCAACAAGAACAAGCACAGCATCACCGAAATCAGCAGAATGATCAATATTGTTAAGCGTGACCCCAAGTTTTCAAGCCATTCCATACAATAAGAGATGATGTCACCATTCTTAACGGCCGTGGATTTACGATTATTAACATTTTCAGCAATAGAATTGATGTAGCAAATTTGCCATTTTCTTAGAAATTATGATAACTTACAACTGCTTCATACCTTTCGTGTAAAAAAAAAAAAGAAGCCAGCCAGACATCTAAATGACTGCGCGAATGCTGGCAAACATAGTTTCAGTCAAGAAAAAAGCAAGGCCACTTCTGCCAAATAGAAGGTGGAGGTGTAAGATAAACGCATGACTAAAAATGGGAAATAACGAACAAGCAGGCTAAATCTTTCTCCCGTGCTCCCACAACCCACAACACGAAACGAATTCTGCCTAGGACACCAAATTGCCAAGACAAGTGCCAACAAAGAGCACACAGAACAAACGAGGAGACATTAAAAAATTTTTTTTAAAAGTAAGTAAAGAAAAAGGATGTTCCCAAGCATGTCCACAAAGCACAGGAGAATCAACAAGGCACAGGAGAATCAACAAAGCACAGGAGAATCAACAAAGCACAGGAGAGCCAAATGTGCTGACAGCACATGAGTCATCAAAAGAGGATGACTTTCCAAAACATCACGAAAGAGTCATGGCCGCATTGAATTCTTTATTTCAGTGGTCTATATTTCTGCCAGATATATGTTAAACAACGTCTGTGTTGCTCTCACGCCTGATCTTGTGGGATCGGATTTTCAACGTCAGTGGCCAATATTTCATGTCTCGCTGACATGAATTCAGTATCCAACATTCCATGTCTGACTGACACAAAGTCAGTGTCCAATATTCCATGTCTCATTCACGTAACATCAGTCCTATATCCTATATCTCACTCACATAACATCAGTGTCCAATATTCTATGTCTCATTCACATAACATCAGTCCTATATCCTATATCTCACTCACATAACATCAGTGTCCATTATTCTATGTCTCATTCACGTAAAATCAGTCCAAATCGTATATCTCACTCACATAACATCAGTGTCCAATATTCTATGTCTCACTCAATAACATCAGTGTCCATTATTCTATGTCTCATTCACGTAACATCAGTCCAATATCGGATTTTCAACGTCAGTGGCCAATATTTTATGTCTCGCTGACATGAATTCAGTATCCAACATTCCATGTCTGACTGACACAAAGTCAGTGTCCAATGTTCCATGTCTCATTCACGTAACATCAGTCCTATATCCTATATCTCACTCACATAACATCAGTGTCCAATATTCTATGTCTCATTCACATAACATCAGTCCTATATCCTATATCTCACTCACATAACATCAGTGTCCAATATTCTATGTCTCATTCACGTAACATCAGTCCAATATTCTATATCTCACTCACATAACATCAGTGTCCAATATTCTATGTCTCACTCACATAACATCAGTGTCCATTATTCTATGTCTCATTCACGTAAAATCAGTCCAATATCCTATATCTCACTCACATAACATCAGTGTCCAATATTCTATGTCTCACTCACATAACATCAGTGTCCATTATTCTATGTCTCATTCACGTAACATCAGTCCAATATCGGATTTCAACGTCAGTGGCCAATATTTCATGTCTCGCTGACATGAATTCAGTATCCAACATTTCATGTCTGACTGACACAAAGTCAGTGTCCAATATTCCATGTCTCATTCACGTAACATCAGTCCAATATCCTATATCTCACTCACATAACATCAGTGTCCAATATTCTATGTCTCACTCACATAACATCAGTGTCCATATTCTATGTCTCACTCACATAACATCAGTGTCCAATATCATATATCTCACTCACATAACATCAGTGTCCAATATACCATGTCTCACTCACATAACATCAGTGTCCAATATTCTATGTCTCACTCACATAACATCAGTGTCCAAGATTCCATGTCTCACTCACATAATATCAGTGTCCAATATTCCACGTCTTACACACATAACTTCAATGTCCAATATACTATGTCTCACTCACGTAACATCAGTGTCCAATATTCCATGTCTCACTCACATAACATCAGTGTCCAATATTCCATGTCTCACTCACATAACATCAGTGTCCAATATTCCATGTCTCACACACGTAACTTCACCGTCCAGTATTCAAAGTCGCATTGGCATAATGTCCAGTGTCCAGTATCCCATAAATCACTGACATGCCACCAATGTCTAATATCCCATATCTCACGGACACAGCATTTAGTGTCCAATATTCCGTATCTCATCGGAAAAAAAAAATCAATATTCCTTATCCCACATACATAACGCCAGCGCCTGACGTTGCACGTCTCACTGACATAAATCAGTGTCCAAAATTGTCTCACTGTCGTGATGTCAGATCCAATATTCCCTAAGTCACCGACAAAATGCCAGTGTCCAATATTCCTTGTTGTACTGATATAACGTCAGTGTCCAATATTCTATATTTCACTGTCATGTCCCTCGGTGTTCAATATTCTACATCTCGCTGACATAACGTCAGTATCCAATATTCCCTAAGTCGCTGACACAACACCAGTGTCGAATAGTCCCTGAGTCACTGACGTAACGTCAGTATCCAATATTCCCTGAGTCATTGGCACAACGTCAGCATCCAATATTCCCTAGGTCACTGACATAACGTCAGTGTCCAACATTCCTGGGTCACTGACTTTTTAACGTCAATATCCAACATCCCCTGGGTCACTGACATAACGTCAGTGTCCAACATTCCCAGAGTCACTGACATAACGTCAGTGTCCAATATTCTCTGAATCACCGACGTAACGTCAGTGTCATATTCCCTGTCTCACTGACAAAACGTCAGTATCCATTATTCCCTGAGTCACTAACATAACGTCAGTGTCCAATATTCCCAGTCACTAACATAACGTTCGTGTCCAGTATTCTATGTCTTCTTAACGTAACGTCAGTCTGCAATATCCCATGTCTTACCAACATAATATCAATGTTCAATATTCCATGTCGTACTGACACAATTTTGGAGTTCGAGTTTATTCAAGCTCTGTGTGCTTGACATTTTGTATGAATAATTTTTGGGAGACCTCGTAGCCTCCAGATTAAGAGAGTGTCACCAAAAAAAAAAAAAAAAAATTGTGAGCACCATTTTTTTTAACATGGTCGCCTCCTGCTCCACCCCCTCCCCGCACACCTTTCCACCCCTCCGTCGCCCTTGTTGCCTCCCTTCCACCCCAATCAGCTCAACACACTTCCATAGTCACAAGCAGTGCTTGGGTCCTTGTACATGAAAAGTTAAAATTTACTTGTTCAGTGAGTTTTTACACCCCTTTTTCTGCCGTGGCCGGCTCCTACCCAGAGCTGGGTTTGCTATGGGCTCAACTGGAAAGACTGGGACCACACATACGAGTGTCATCCACTTAATGGATGGGTCTCTGAGAGTGTTGCTCAAATTTCCTGACCAACACTGCGGGTGTCTGTATCTCTCAGCCTGGTTGACATCAGGATAGATTATGAAAGTAAGCATAGAGTACAGCCCTGTCATTGTCAACCTCGGGTGATGTCGATGGAGGAAGGACTAGCGCACAGCCCAAACACACTCACAACTTGCTTACAATCTCATTCATATATCATGCATTCGTCACATCAAACCACTAGTAAAGTCTATAACTTTACTACACATGATCATGGAACGAAACATCAATGCATATGGAATCAAACAAAATAAAACATTCTCTCTTTCCTGAACTTCACAAAATCATTTGTCTAAATCATCATTAACTAACCCGGGTATAAATAGATTTCTACTTTACCTGGCCAGGTGATCTTAACTATTCACGAATCACTGTCCTCTTTTCTTTTCCTTTTTTTTTTCTTTCACTGTCACTTTCACAACACGGCACAACTGCTGGCACTGGTGTTGGTCTGCTGGCACTGGCGTTGGTCTGTGGTTCTGCTTGACGAAGTGACGCTGCCAGGTATGAGGTCGAACCCCGGTTAAGATGGAACAGTGACTATCAACATCGATCTGTTCTCCTTTCTTCCTTCCTGCATTAACGCATTGCACTCTCTCTCTCTCTTCTAGTCTGCTCTATTAAATGGACATGGTTGCTTTTTCTTTTCCTTTTCTTTTCTTTCTTTTTCTCTTCATTAGTTAGCAACTCTCTCTCTCCACATCTCTCTTTAGTCCTCCTCTGCAGACTATCTCATGCTAATCTCTCAACTTGGTTCTCTTCTCTCCTCCCCTCATCTCTCTGCTTCTCTCTCAAGCAGACCTACACTCAGAACCTCTCCCTCTCTCTGTCTCTCTGTTCGTTCTGTGCAGACTATCTGGTGCTACTGCTTAAACTTCACTCCTCTCATCTCTCTGCCTTTCTCCTGCAGAGACTACACCCCAGAACCTCTCTCTCTCTCTGTCTCTCTGTTCGTTCCCATCTCCCTGCCTTCCTGTAGGCGAGAGCCTACTTCCCGAACTTCTTCCTCTCTCTCTCTGTCTGTTCCTTTCTCCCCCTAATTCCATTGGATATTCAAATCATGACAGTCACGCCTACACGCCTTACTCTCTGTGGTGGTCAATTGGTCATTTAATTGATTAGCTAGATTTCACCCCCACCACACACTACCTTCCCCCCTTTCCTACTTAACTGGCGCCGTGTGGCTTAACTTGTAGGCACTGGTCACTGTAAATTGGCTAGATGAGTCTGGGTAGGCACCTAGACGTCTGACCAGACCTATCGAGACCTGTCGGTCCAGCTACTTAGTCTGTCTGGGTGGACCGGACCGTCTCCGTGGAGGATGAGGATTAGCCTCCCCGCTGTGCCCAAATTGGCTGAGGCGATGCTTGAAGGCGTCGGGATGTCTGAGTCGGGCTTAAGCCGATTCGAACCGGCTGGCAACTAACCACGACTTTGCTTGTGTTTATTTTTGACCGTGACAATTTCCCCCTTGCAAAAGACTATGCACCGCATTGTCTCAAAACAACGGTACAAAAAAAAGACAACAACCGAATTTGCTGACACACAGCTACACGTGCAAAGTTTGAAAAATACTTTACAACAAACGGTTTATAAATTATAGGATATATCATTAGTGAATACCGCCCCAATGAGTTATCATTGATGTGCGCTCTTGCGTTATTTCGACCCATTTTATAACAACCTCTGTGCGCACTTATGCGATTCCCCTACCTGCGGATTTGCCACATCTTCTCTTCACAATTCTTATGAAAAGCACAATATAATATGATCACGATCCATGACACTTCACTGAGGAATCTCCATCCTCACTTATTGCAAATAATGCATCACTACACAAGCGACTGTATGCTCCAAGCATAACTACATTCACATGAACAAGTCTCACAAGGAAAATATGAACAAGTCTCACACAAAAAAAAATATGAACCATAGCCAACTGGGAATGAACCCATATCCAATCAACATAACTGTAATCAACACATATCATCAACAAAGCACCCCGGATATGACTGACTTCCTCTGAGTTGCAGCTTGCTAGACTACGCGACTTAAATAGTCAGCTCCGACATTCTGTCGACCTGGAATGTACTGCACTCGGTACCTGTAGGGCTGCAGTGCCATTGCCCAACGCAGAACCCTGCTGTTTTTCAGCTGTGCCTCCTGCAGGAATTTGAGTGGTTGGTGATCTGTCTCTATCACGAACTCTTTCCCATACAAGTATTTGTGGAACTTCTGCACGGCCCACACGACAGCTAAACACTCCTTCTCCACCGTTGCGTACCCTTCTTCACACTTTGTCAACTTCCTGCTAGCATACCTCACAGGAAACTCGACCCCTTCATGCTCCTGCAACAATACTGCACCTATCCCACCACCTGATGCATCTGTCCGCAACAAAAATGGTTTGGACATATCTGGTAGCTTCAAGATGGGACGGGAACCTAGTCTTTCCAGCACCGTCTGCAGTGCTTGCTCTGCAGCGTCTGACCACTCGACCACCGCCGGTTTCCCTGCCTTGACCAAATCACTGAGAGGACTCGTGATTGCTGCGAAATTTGGAACAAACTCCCTGTAGAAACCAATAAAACCTAGCAGACTCCTGACTTCTGTTTTGGTCTTTGGTCTCTCTGAATTCATCATCTTCTCCACCTTTCCCCTTTCTGGCTGCTTTGTGTCGCCTCCGACAACAAAACCTAGGAACTCCAGGCTTGGAAAACCAACCTGGCACTTTGTTGGTCTGGCTGTGAGATTGGCTTGTCTCAACCTCTCTAAAACTGCTCCTAGCTGCCTCATATGCTCCTCCCATGTCTCGGATGCTATCAGAATGTCATCCATGAAATTCACAACGCCTTCCAAACCCGTCAATAACTTCCTCATCATCCTACTGTCTAGCCCTTCATACAGTGACACGTCCCTGTATGACTCTTCTCCTGGAAACTCAGGCAACAAAATCTCCCCTTCTTCTGCTGGGTCTCCTTCACCTCATCAATGATTGCTGCTGCGCCTATGTGCTGAGTCTCACGCTGAGTATATTTGCGGAGGAAATTTGCATGGAAAAGTTTTGGTTTCCCATTCACATCAATTCGGTAATCCCGATCTACCTTTTCAGTGATGGTGAATGGTCCCTTCCAATGCATCAGCAGCTTGTTGTGATCCGTGGGAAGCAGTAACAGGACTTGATCTCCCACCTTGGGGGATTGCTTCCTCATCTTCCTGTCATATTGCTTCTTCGGAACGACCCTAGCTTCCTGCAAACTTTCCTTTGCAAACTTGCATGTCTCATACCTGTGCCCACCTTTGGAACAGGGCGAGATTGGGCCCATCAGATCAACGGCCACTCTCCTGAACGGTGTGTCAATTAGAGGGGGATGTTTAAGAGGCGCCTTCCTCTTCACCCCTCTTGTGGCTGACCTTTGACACACGTCACATGACATGCAGAAGCGCTTGATGTCTGCCATTGCTCCTGGCCAATGAAAGTCATCAAAGATTCGGTCAGCTGTTTTGCTGGTGCCGAGATGACCCGCCATGAGCGACTCGTGACCCACTGACATGACAGTGTCACGATAACCTGCTGGTACCTCTAACTGAGTGGTCACCTTACCTGTCTTCCCCTTGGTGAACACTCGGTACAACAGCCCGCCTTTCACAAGAAATTCTGTCTCACCTCCTCTAACCTCCTGTTTCTCTCCACCTCTTGCCAACTCCCAAGACTTCACGAGCGAAGGGTCTTGTTCCTGCGCTGCCCTAAAGTCATCAGGCGACACATCTATGCCTGACTTCCTTGCCGGAACGACTAACGGTTTATCAACCTTTCCCTCCTTCTTGCTCCATGTTTGAACTGCTGCCCCTGTAGCAGTCAACAACTCAGGATCCCCTGGATCCCTTGCCCCTGGAATATTTCCAATGATCAAATCATGAAGGGGTTTCTCCATCACCAACACAGACAACTCGCCTGAGAAGTAAGGGGTACGTACTTCTATCTTAGCAACTGGAAACTCCCTCACAGTGCCATCGATTAGAGTACAGGTCTGGATTTGCCCTGTCAAATCCCCTTTCTCGACCAGCGTTGTTCGTACTACCCCGCATGAACAACCAGTGTCTCGTAACACTTTCACCCTCTGCTGGCCAATCCACCCTTCTTCCACTGGTAACGAACCACCCAGCCTAGTGCCCTCCATCCCTGACACTGACTGCTGTCCAGTGCTAGCTATAGGCTGCACTCCACCCTCTTCAGATCGGATCCCTGTTGGTTCCACTGCAGGTCGTTTCCCTTGACGACCCTTATCCACCTCTTGCAAGGCTGCTGCCTTCTGGAACCTCATGCGACAGTCCCTCGCCACATGTCCCTTCTTGTGACAAATGAAACACCTAATGTCCCTTTGCCCTTCCTTCTGCCCCACCACTGGGTTTGCAGACTTTGCAGGAAACTCCCCTGGTCTCCTTGCACTCTTCTCCCCGGTGCCTGGCACCTGTTTCTCCTGCACCTTAGTGCCCAAACGTGCCTCTCTATACACCTCTGCGAACTTCAACAACTCTCCTGCTGTCTCTGGCTGTCTCTCTTTCAAATGTATGGTTAACTCAGGGCCGCAACCTGACAAAATCTGTTCTTTCATAACTAGCTCTTTCAATTCAGCGAACTCCTTCTTTGTACCACTCAACTCTAACCATTTCTCAAAATAGTGATCTAGACGTGCACTAAACTGAGTGTACGTTTCCCCTGCTTGCAATCTAGCTGAACGAAATTTCTTTCTGAATCCTTCCTCTGTGAGGTCAAATCCTTTCATCAACGATTCCTTCACAGCGCCGAAATCAGACTGTTGTTCTGCTGGTAACGCAGTGAAAATTTGTAATGCCTTACCCGTCAGTAACGCCGACAAAATGACTGCCCACTCTTCTGGAGGCCAACCCTGACTGGTCGCAAACGTTTCGAAACGACTGATGTATGCATCAATCGAATCGGTTCCTTCAGAGAATTTTGGCAACTTGGGTCGGGGAGCGTAACTGCGCACAGAGCCACTGGAAACTGAACTCCCATCCTCGGTGGTCTCCCTCTGTATTCTCACTTTCTCTAACTCTAATTGAACCTTTAATCTTTCCGTTTCCTGCTTCATTCTTTCTGTTTCCTGCGCTTCCCTTATTCTTTCTGTTTCCTGCTTCATTCTTTCTGTTTCCTCCCTAGCCTGATTATCATTAGCCTGAATCCTTAATTTTTCTGTTTCCTGCTCTGCTATTTCTCCCGCGACACGTCGTCTTTCCGCGCGTTCATCCCTTTCCATCTTTTGCTGGTTTTCAACAAATGCTCGCAACTCTTCTCCCGAATAACCTAAATCACGAGCGACGCTCACAAGTTGTTCAATAGGGGTGTTCTTTTCTTCCGCCATTATATCTCTCTTTTTTTTTTTTTGAACAAGATTTTATTACTACGACAGCCAAACTGGTGGTTACCGACACGAGTGACGTAATAGCACAATCCTATGAATGATAATATTAGCTTGGGACAACGTAGTTAGTTTTTTACAAGACGCCCAGCGCCTGACCCAACTATGAGAGCGAATTATAGGCAATCTGTGCGAAATAAGTACTCTGGGGCTGAAATGCCAAGCCTAGTATTAACTATCTTGGAAGCAATGCCAAGCCTAGTATTTAACTATCTTGGGAACATACAGTAAGACAACACCTTGTCTTAGGATTACAACACTTGAATCCCACCCAGCTTCCCTCTGAGAAGTTGAACAATTATAATAAATGGGCCAGAATATCCTGGCAGGCTCGCCAATAAATTGTCAACCTCGGGTGATGTCGATGGAGGAAGGACTAGCGCACAGCCCAAACACACTCACAGCTTGCTTACAATCTCATTCATATATCATGCATTCGTCACATCAAACCACTAGTAAAGTCTATAACTTTACTACACATGATCATGGAACGAAACATCAATGCATATGGAATCAAACAAAATAAAACATTCTCTCTTTCCTGAACTTCACAAAATCATTTGTCTAAATCATCATTAACTAACCCGGGTATAAATAGATTTCTACTTTACCTGGCCAGTGATCTTAACTATTCACGAATCACTGTCTCTTTTTCTTTTCCTTTTTTTTTTTCTTTCACTGTCACTTTCACAACACGGCACAACTGCTGGCACTGGTGTTGGTCTGCTGGCACTGGCGTTGGTCTGTGGTTCTGCTTGACGAAGTGACGCTGCCAGGTATGAGGTCGAACCCCGGTTAAGATGGAACAGTGACTATCAACATCGATCTGTTCTCCTTTCTTCCTTCCTGCATTAACGCATTGCACTCTCTCTCTCTCTTCTAGTCTGCTCTATTAAATGGACATGGTTGCTTTTTCTTTTCCTTTTCTTTTCTTTCTTTTTCTCTTCATTAGTTAGCAACTCTCTCTCTCCACATCTCTCTTTAGTCCTCCTCTGCAGACTATCTCATGCTAATCTCTCAACTTGGTTCTCTTCTCTCCTCCCCTCATCTCTCTGCTTCTCTCTCAAGCAGACCTACACTCAGAACCTCTCCCTCTCTCTGTCTCTCTGTTCGTTCTGTGCAGACTATCTGGTGCTACTGCTTAAACTTCACTCCTCTCATCTCTCTGCCTTTCTCCTGCAGAGACTACACCCCAGAACCTCTCTCTCTCTCTGTCTCTCTGTTCGTTCCCATCTCCCTGCCTTCCTGTAGGCGAGAGCCTACTTCCCGAACTTCTTCCTCTCTCTCTCTGTCTGTTCCTTTCTCCCCCTAATTCCATTGGATATTCAAATCATGACAGTCACGCCTACACGCCTTACTCTCTGTGGTGGTCAATTGGTCATTTAATTGATTAGCTAGATTTCACCCCCACCACACACTACCTTCCCCCCTTTCCTACTTAACTGGCGCCGTGTGGCTTAACTTGTAGGCACTGGTCACTGTAAATTGGCTAGATGAGTCTGGGTAGGCACCTAGACGTCTGACCAGACCTATCGAGACCTGTCGGTCCAGCTACTTAGTCTGTCTGGGTGGACCGGACCGTCTCCGTGGAGGATGAGGATTAGCCTCCCCGCTGTGCCCAAATTGGCTGAGGCGATGCTTGAAGGCGTCGGGATGTCTGAGTCGGGCTTAAGCCGATTCGAACCGGCTGGCAACTAACCACGACTTTGCTTGTGTTTATTTTTTACCGTGACAGTCATGCAGTCTCAGACCGGAATGGAAATCCGTAGCATTATCTTCATCATCCTCATTCTCACTGATCAGCATTAAAAAAAAAGTCTCAAATTCTGTGGCCCTTCATGACCCGTTCTCATGGTGACCTCAGTTTTGATGTCCTCTCCATGTCTGCGGTTTGGTTTGATTCCGCCGGGGTCATCGCTATCGGCAAGTCCATGGGGCTGACATTGGACGGACGAGGTGGCGCCCTCTGGAGGGAGAGCTCACTCACACAGGCTCCACGACTAAACTATTATTGTCGTCAGAAGGGGACTGAGTAGGTGGTGTCCTGAGTATGTTGGATCAGAACAGCGCCACTGAACACCATTTAAGTGATTCGCAGCAGTGCAGTTTCTCCTCCAGTGGGTTGCTTCTAGACGACTTGACATTGACTGCCCCCTGTAAATTGCCGGTGCCAGGGCTGTGGCTGGGGGCGGGAGGTCAAAATGAGCAGTGTGAGCGCAGTTCCACTGACGTGGCACAGCAGAGGGGACGGCAACAAAAAACACACTACCCCCCCCCCCCCACCCTCTCCCCCCTAGGGCTTGGAAAGGGGTGCCAAATAAAAAGAAGACGTCAGATGCTAATAATTGAATCATACAGTCATGGACTGTCGATTTCGCAACAGATGAAGTAAAACTCATGCCCATTGTCTTGGTGAAACTACACACCTCTAGTCGGCGGTAGCAAGAAAATAATTTTGTGTCCTAATGAAGTCTTAATTATTATGTTGACAATGTGGCAATTATAAAACTAATCTCGAATTTTTTTTTTATTGAAAGGTTATAGAGACACACTGCCCACGTGATCTTTGACAGGACAGGAGGATGTGAGAGTGTTCACCCTTGAATGTATGGTTTGTCTTTTGTAGGTTGACACTCTGTCTAGCTATTTGATGCTGCAGAACTTGTGGCAGGCATCATTGATGAAACTGTTCGAGTTGTTGGATGTGCTGAGGGTACGTGGTCCAAGTCTGACAACAGTTGAAGAGAGCACTCAGAACCACAGCTCTGTACACGGCAACTTTTGTGCGCAATTTTATACCAGGTCTCGCCACAGACTCTTTGGGAGTAGCCAAAGGCAGAGATGGCCTTTGAGATGCGCATCGCTTCTGCATTCAGAGATCCGTTGCTGCATACAGAGCTACCCAAATAGCAGAACTTGTCCGTTGTTTTGACCCTCTGTGTTGTTGATAACAACAGGGGGTGGTGGAGCACTGCCAGCTCTGGACGGGAAGGCGGGTAACATGGCCTCGGTCTAACCAAGACTGATCGAAAGTCCAAAGCGTTGACAGGCCCATGCAAAACGATCTGTGATGCACTGGATGTCTTCATGGGAGTGCTCGGCCTGCACAGTCATCAACAAAGGGAAAATTCTCAGAAGGGCATCAAATATTCAAGTCTTGGTCTGCGCGCTGGTGACCTACTCGTTTTTGAGTGAACCAGTATATTAGGAAGAAGAAGAAGAAGAAGTCGTCGAAAGTTAAAGAGTTTGCCATCTGAAAAAAATTGAATGTATAACCCCTTGTCACAGTACCGGAATGCATCAATCAGCATTTGCAGCAAGCAGAATGGAAAAGAGGGTGGGAGCTAAAACGCATTTCTGCTTCACTCCGCTTGTCACTGAGAATGGTCAGAATTATCCCCTTTTTTCTTGCACCCTCGCCTGAATGCCATCATGGAATGGAACGATCATGAGATGAGCTTTTCCGAGCAACCAAACCTGTGAAGGCTCTTCCAAAAGCCAGTCCGATTAACGGTGCCGAAAACCTTGTGAGATCAACAAACACCATGTGGAGTTCCTGATTCTGCTCACGACGCTTCTCCTGTAGCTGGCGAACAGCGAACAACATGTCGGTTGTGCCCTGCCTGCGCGAAACCCGCACTGTGAGTCAGGGACGATGGAGTCTGCTATGTGGGTGATGAGTCTGTTCAAGATGGCCATGGCAAGAATCTTTCCTGCAATACACAAGAGAGAAATCCACGATGCTTGTCACAGGACGCTTTATTGCCATTCCTCTTGTAGATGTGCACAATAGAGACGTCTTTGAAGTTTTGGGGCCACACGCTTTATTGCCATTCCTCTTGTAGATGTGTACAATAGAGGCGTCTTTGAAGTCTCGGGCACACCTTTATTGCCATTTCTCTTGTAGATGTGTACAATAGAGGCGTCTTTGAAGTCTCGGGGCACACGCTTTATTGCCATTCCTCTTGTAGATGTGTACAATAGAGGCGTCTTGAAGTTTGGGGCACAAAGCTTTATTGCCATTTCTCTTGTAGAGGTGTACAATAGAGGCGTCTTTGAAGTCTTGGGGCACTCCTCCCTTCTCCCATATGGACTGGAAGAGGTTGGTCAGCTTTACAGGAGTACATCGCCTCCATTCTTGTAGAGTCAGCTGGAATTCCATCACTCATGGTGCTTTCCTGGACGTGGTCTGCTTCAGAGCCTTCGCAGTCTCTGCACTGGGGTGGGTCTGCCAGAGTACTTCACTGGCAGTTGGGTAGCGCTGCGATTGCTTCTTCAGATATTGATAAGTTTCTATTTAAGACAGCATTGAAGTGCTCAGTCCAGCGAGCAAGGATGCCAGTCTTATCTGTCAGCAGTGTGGTCCGGTCAGAAGCACGAATGGGTGTTGACCCAGTAGTCTTTGGTCCATAGATGGTGCGAAGGCCCCTCGTGAAATGTCTGCATGTCGTTGATGTCAGCAGCAGCTTGCCGACTTTCTGCCCCCCCCCCCCCATTTTTTTTTTCTCCAGCAATCGTTCTTCATCTGTCAATTTTTCTGTTGGATGAGCTGCCTAGCTTGCTAGTGCTTCTGTTCCTTCTTCTCGCAGATCTTGTAGCCGAGGTGATTTCTGTGGGTCTTGTGAAACATATTATGAGCTGCGCTTGTTGATATCTGAGACGTTTTCCCTAAAACCAGCAACAGCAACAGACTGTTTACTGTCAAGCAGAATTAACAGGCTGTTTACGGTAAAACAACGTTGACAGACTGTTTGCTATCAAGCAAAATTGACAGGCTGGTTACCATCTGACTTATTTCCATGTCATTTGTGTGTTTGAATTATTTCCTTGGTAACAAAGGACAAGACTGTCAGGTCAGTCTTAAGGCCTCGCCAACAACCAACACGAAACCCTTCTGGCGTTACATCAGGTCTAGAAAGCAAGACTCCTCTGGGGTAGCCCCACTTAGAGAGGACGGCCAGCTCCACAGCGACAGTCAGACCAAAGCAAACATTCTACTAAAACAGTTCAAATCTGTCTTCACCACAGCAGCAATGTCCACCCTACCAAATTAAAGAATCCTACAGCCCATATTAAAAACCATCCATGTCGACACCCACGGTGTAGCCAAGCTGCTTCACCAGCTAAACCCCAACAAAGCCTCAGGACCGGACAACATCCCAAACCGGATACTTAAGAACTTGGCTGATAACATCGCCCCAATCCTGACCACAATCTTTCAGACTTCACTGGACACCGGCCACCTACCACAAGATTGGCTCGGAGTCAACATATCTTGTGCTTTCAAGAAAGGTGACCGGCATACCCCATCAAACTACCGCCCGATCTCACTGACATCTGTATGTTGTAAACTCCTTGAACACATAGTCTGCCGCCATATCATGTCCCACCTGGAACAACAAAAAAAACTCACAAATCTCAACCACGGCTTCCGTTCAGGCTTCTCCACCGAGACCCAATTGCTCACCACTACCAACGACCTCCTGATGTCCTTCGACAAAGGGAAGCAAGTGGATATGGCTATCTTGGACTTCTCAAAAGCCTTTGATACAATACCCCACGACCGTCTCCTCCATAAGTTGACCAGTTATGGCATCACCGGCACCCTCCACACCTGGCTTACCTGCTTCTTCACAGAGCGAACCATGCAAGTGGTGGTAGAGAGTGCTACATCCAACGCCACAACTGTTGACTCAGGAGTCCCACAAGGCACCGTGCTCGGCCCCCTCCTATTCCTGTGCCACATAAATGACCTCCCAGAAGCAGTCAAATCCAAGTACGCCTATTCGCAGATGACTGCCTCATTTACAGGGAGATCAACGACTTTAATGACCACCACACTCTACAAGAGGACCTCAAGTCACTAGAGTCGTGGGCAGACAAATGAGGCATGCGGTTCAATACCTCAAAATGTTACATCATGAGCATTGCAAAATCCTCTACCTCCTCCTACTTCTACTCCCAAAATAATACCATCCTGCAGCAAGTCCCTCATAACCCCATACCTCGGCATCCAATTCGCCGCCAACCTCAAGTGGTCTCAACACATCACCTCCATCACAAAGAAGGCCAATAGCACACAAGGATTTGTCCGGCGGAATCTCAGGCACAGCCCACTTCCTGCCGAAGAAATGCCTACCTCGCACTCGTACGCCCTGTCCTGGAGTATGCAGCAATCATTTGGGACCCGCACATGCAGCAAGAGATCAACATGCTGGAGCGCGTACAAAGAAATGCAGTGCGCTTCATAGCAAAGGACTACCGCTCCACCACGCCAGACTTCATAGCGGGTCTGCTGAGAAAACATGAACTCACTACACTCCAAGAACGGCGGCTTCAACTACGTCTAGGATTCTTTTACAGGGTGGTTGAGGGTCTGGTGCCAGCGATCACCCCGAGTGACTTCATCACACCTCAGAAACCAGGACGACGCATCCGCTCCACCTGAGACAACAGTACGTACCTGACACAAAACCCAGTGGAGAACTACATATGAAACAATGACAGGTGTTACTGCGTTCTTGAAACACACACCGATCAGTACCGTAACTCATACTTCCCAAAGACAATAACTGAATGGAACCACCTCGACGATAACATCGTCTACCAAAAGTCATTCGACAGCTTCAAGTCGGCTCTGGCAAAAGCCAGAAGCCGATAATATCATCACGCTGCGCACCCCCCCCCCCCCCCCCCCCCCCCCCCCCCCCCCACCCCCCCCACTGCGCCTATGCCAGTAAATGGATGTTAGCGACGTACCAATCCAGATCCAGATCCAGATCAAGATTAAAGGGAACAAATCACGCAATGACACATTACACATTTAGCAAGAGTTACCCTTCATTGAAGCAGGGACCGTATGCTGTACGGTCCCTGATTGAAGAGGCAAAATCGAAAGAAGGCGATGTCGTCACTTCCTGCTCGAAGTGGCATGAGAGTTTGACCGATCATGCGATCGTGATCTGTGCATGACAATTAACCCTTGTCTGGCAACGTATGATTGAGAGCAGTCATGATCGACGTTGTTGTGTCCGCACCAGGAAAAGTCATTCTGCATGGCGAGCACTCCGTTGTGTATGGAAAGGTACTGACCGCAATGTATCTGTGTCCCCTTCGGTCAATGATTAGGTTGTTTTTAGAACCATTACCATTTCCATCATCGTACGAGGCTTTAAACCTTACGATTTGCATTATGTGGGCGCGTCGCTGATGTTGCTCGCCCATGATTTCCACATAGGCATTCTGCTCCCTATCCTCATCCAAACTTTTACACACACACACACACACACACACACGCACGCACGCACGCACGCACGCACGCGCGCGCGCGCACGCACGCACGCACGCATTAGAGCACATGACGCATGTGGTCTCTCTCTCTCTCTCTCTCTCTCTCTCTCTCTCTCTCTCTCTCTCTCACACACACACACACACACACACACACACACACACACACATGCGCGCAAGCACACACACACACACACACACACACACATGCGCGCACGCACACACACACACGCACACACACACACACACACACACACACACACACACACACACACACACACACACACACACACTTTGCCACAATATAGTATGAGAGTTCACATTTCACATTCATTAATGGAGCTGGAATATGCTTGCAGGAGCCTGATCTTCTGTTTCATGGAGACGTTATTCATACTCCTATGTAGATTTTGGTTTGGACAGTGCTGATGTTGTCATTGCTTCTGAGATGCTACTGAAAGAGACTAAACATCACCAATTATAGTCATTAAATCACCAGTAAACAAGTGTGCCAGACCATCAAGCATTATGTCAGATCGAGTGCAGTTCCGCTGACAATAACAGTGACATCTGTTATGGAAGGAAAACAACAATGGTATGACCAAAACAACAGTGGAATGACCATATAACAAGATTAATGGCCTTGCTAAACAATTTTCCAGCCAGTGGAACTGTTGAGGGAGGGAGACACAGAGGAAGAATAAAGAAAATGATCCACTGATGACATTATAGTAAAAGAAAGAAAGAAAAGAAAAGGGAAACCATTCACAGAGACTAGGCTTTGGTACACAAGCAACAGGGCTGGATGAACTTGGTAAAGTGTTCTTCAGTTCAGTGTCTTTATGATGGAGTGAAGGGTGAAAACAATATCTTAAAAAACCCTCCCCAGATTTGTATATTCAGATGAAACACCCCCAAACTCCCAGTCAAAGTTAGAAGATGTCATAGTCAATGTACAGTGTATTTTAAAAAAATTGTTGGAGCAACAGATGTCTGTTTTGGCATTTACAGTATGGTATCATCTCCTAGGTTTTACTTCGTTATTGTTGTTTATGTTATGTCTTGTTTACCCATCAAGATATATTTTTCACCTGCGTATTACGACTTAGTGCAAGGAATAACTGCTTTGCTATCGTAGAGTTTTTTGCCCTTAAACTAAGGGCTTGCTTCACACAGGATGTCTATTTATCATCTGTCTCAGATCTCTGTGTGAGGTCTTGTACTAGTAGTAGAGATGCGGAGAGAAAATCTGTCTTGTGTGAGACCTGGTCCACAGATCTGGTATGTTGGCACTTCCTTGGCAAAAGTCCCATAATTCAGTTCTTCACTAGGCCATTGCTCAGCGTCTGTGCTCATTTTAGTACAGAATAATTCAATGCAGTAAAAGAAATGTATGTAATGTACACTAGCAATATTAAACTCAATATACCCAGTGCAAATAATTATACTCAAATGTTGTAGTCCATCTCACGGGGTTATAAAGGAGTCTGAAAGACTGAGTTCTTTGCAAAATGTAGTTGTTGTGCTATGCCAGTGAGAGCAGAAAAAAACAGGGACAAATTGAAGGATAAATGAACAAATGAAACAAAAAAAAAGAAAACAGCTTGTAACAAGTGTTAGATAACTAATTTAGAATCAGTCACTTAGTCTGTTTTTAACAGGTTGGTAACTTATTGATTCTGATTTACTGTTTAATTTCTCCAAATGAAAAAGGAGGAAAAGGAAGTGTTATACTTGTTTCATTTTTCATAGATTATAATCAATTGGCACAAAGATAACTAATTTAGATTCAGACACTTCATCTGTTTTTAACAGGTTGATAATTTACTGATTTTGATGTACTGTTTTATTCCTCCAAATGAAAGTCATGTCTCCATTCTCCACTCTAGCACCCTGAAACAACAGGTTACTACACTGTCAGTCCTTCGCCAGGTTGCAGTGGCATCCAGTTTGAATCTGCGGTGCTTTCTGCGTGCGAGCGTTCCAGACGGCGATGCCTTGGTCCTCGATCTTCCTGATGTCAGCATCCATCAGCAGTGGACTCTGTCCGCTGTAGAGGCAGAACTCCTTCCGCACCTTGAGTTCGGATCTGGTTAGTTTGGCCTTTCGTTTGTTTGTTTGTTTCTTTATTTCTTTTTGTTTATCCATGTTTTCTTCTCATTTTTTTGTTTTATGTTTGTCTTTTTTGAATCAAGAGTTTCCTTTAAAATTCAAATGGTTTTCATTCAGTATTCCGTGTAAAGGTTGTAGTAGAGTGGTGGTAGGCTATTGTACCCCAGTTAATGTTTGGATGTAGTCTCAAACCAGAATGGAGTCTCATAGCATCATCTTCATCATCCCCATCCCCCCTTTAAGTGAGGTATAAAAGCCATCCTCCCTTATCATCATTTAATGGGAAAAAAAAGTTTCAAATTCTTGACCTTTCTTGCTCAGTTCTTGTGGTGACCTCCGTTTGGATTTCCTCTCCATGTGCACGCCTTGACGAGTTTGTCATTGAAGTTACCGGTATCAGCAATATCTGTCACTACACTGACTGGGCCACGCCCTTTGGAGGGGGCTCTTGCCCAGAATGGCTCTACAAATGAACAGTTATTGTCGTCAGTCGGGGGCGCAGCAGGTGATGTCCTGTGTATGTTGGATCAGAGCAGGCGTCACAGAGCACCTGTGGTGCGTTGCCTCATGATGATCTGACAATGACCGCTCCCCAGAGCAGGCGTCACAGAGCACCTGTGGTGCGTTGCCTCGTGATGATCTGACAATGACCGCTCCCCAGAGCAGGTGTCACAGAGCACCTGTGGTACAATGACCGCTCCCCAGAGCAGGCGTCACAGAGCACCTGTGGTGCGTTGCCTCATGATGATCTGACAGTGACCGCTCCCTGCAGGCTGCAAACTTGGGCTGCACACAGGATTGGTCTGAGTGCGATTTTGTTTTTGTATTCATTCATTAATGAATTTTATTTTTATTTCATTTTTGTTTGTTTGTTTTAGTTCTTTATTTTATATTTTACATTTTTCAATGTTTTGATTTTTTTTTTTTTTTAGTTCACATGCAAATTAAATACCCCTTCTACAGGTGGATGCTGTCAACTTCCTTCAGTGTGATATGCATTTACACCTCTTGACTTAGCCACATTTGTTGCTTTTTTATCCTTTGTTTATACAGTCAGGTGAAATATGTACACCTCTTGGTGTTAGCCACGTTTGTTGATTTATTTTCCTTTCTTTAAAGATAAAAATATATTTATTTAAAAAAGAAAAAAAAATCCTTTGTTTATAACAAATCAGGTGAACTATTTACACTTCTTGACGTTAGCCACATTTGTTAATTCATTTTGCTTTGTTTATGCACGGTGAGGTGAAATATTCACACTTCTCGACGTTAGCAACATTTGTTAATTCATTTTCCTTTGTTTGTATACACAGTCAGATGAAATGTATATTTTGTTTTGTTAAAAAAACAAAAAAAAAAACCTTTATTGGAAGGGGCAAAAAAAAGGGATTTGTCTGGGTGTGGCTGGTAGAACGGAGCCAGAATCAGTGGCCTGAGAGTAATGCCATTGAGGGGAGTGTGTGTGTGTGTGGGGGGGGGGGGGGGGGGCTAGGAGATGAGACAGTGAAAACAAACAAAAAAGAAGTAACAAAATAAAAGACAGTAACTGAGTAAGGATCAACAGATGAACTGTAAGTTCATCATCAAACTCGTTGAGGATCACAAGTAAATTTTCAGGTGTTTCTCTCTGTCTGTCTGTCTGTCTGTCTCTGTCTGTCTGTCTGTCTGTCCGTCCGTCCTTCTGTCTGTCTCTATCTCCCTGTCTTTGTCTGACTGTCAGTCTGTCTGTCTCTGTCTCTGTCAGTCTGTCTTTCTGTCTGTCTGTCTCTTTCTCTCTCTCTCTCTCTCTCTCTCTCTCTCTCTCTCTCTCTCTCTCTCTCTCTCTCTCTCTCTCTCTCTCTCTCTCCTCTCTCTCTCTCTCCCCTTCCTTTTTCTCTCTATTAGGAACAAAAGTCCAAATACTTGATGTGTACAAGTGGCGTAGCAATCATGAAAATCTTACGTTCATGTTTATTGCGTTACCGTGCTATGACATCTCTTAATGTTGTAGTCATTGCATGTAAGACAAAATATTTCTTAAGTGCCATGCATTGTATATTTGTAGTCATTTGCATGAGTAAGACAAAATATTTTTCTTAAAGTGCCATGCAATTGTTATGATGTTGTAGTCATTTGCATGAGTAAGACAAAATATTTTTCGTACGTTGTAATACAATTTTTATCATGTTTTAGTCATTTGTGCAAATGAGACAAAACATTTTTCGTAAAATGTTATATAATCCTTATGATGTTGTAGTCATTTGTGTTAATAAGACAGAATATTTTTTTTTCATAAAATGTTATATAATCTTTATGATGTTGTAGTCATTTGTGTTAATAAGACAGAATTTTTTTTTTTTCATAACATGTTATCTAATCTTTATGATGTTGTAGTCATTTGTGTTAATAAGACAGAATATTTGTCATACAATTTCAGAGGCTGACGGTTCACCTAGCCCTCCATCTGAGAACAGCCTGCAAGTTCTCCGGCAGTTTGCGAGCATTTCACGTGACACAACAGACACAAGAGACCTGGCAGTCGTCTCATTTCTCTATCTCTACAGCTCCATCTGTGGGAAGGCACAGTGCGTGGGTTTGGGGTCAGGGGATTGTGGGCGTAGGCATGTGTGTGTGTGTGTGTGTGTGTGTGTGTGTGTGTGTATGTGTGGTGTGTGTTGTGTGTGTGTGTTGTTGGTGTGTAGTGTGTGTGTGTGTGTGTTGTGTGTGTGTGTGTGTGTGTTGTGTGTGTGTGTGTGTGTGTGTGTGTGTGTGTGTGTGCCTGTTATCAGTGTGTTATGTGGGTAGGAGTGCATGTGTAAATGTGTTTGTGCATGTTTTGTATTGTCTTCTTATTGTGTGTGTGACTCTGTGTGTGTGTGTGTGTGTGTGTGTGTGTGTGTGTGTGTGTGTGTGTCTATGTGTCTGGTGTGTGTGTGTGTTTAAAGATTTTCTACTGCTTTATTTTCTTTCTCAGACTGTTAATTTTTCACCTTTTTTTCTTTTTGTTGTTGTTGTTGTTGAAATCTTTCTTTTGTTGTCATCTGTGATGATTATTGAGAGCAGAGGACACAGTTTGGAAAGATAGTGTGAAGCAGTCGTTTAATATGATGGCATGGGGGGCCGGAATAGCTCAGTGGTAGAGCGCCAGACTCGTAATCTTTGGATTGCGGGTAAAATCCCATCACCAACTTTCGGAAGAGAAGGCCAGTTTGGTCGTTGGTATGGATGACACATTACACATAGCATGCACCTTCCCCGAAGTTGGACTATGGATGCCTTAATGGCAGGATAAAAAACGGTCATACACAAAACTCCACTCCCTATACAGGGGGTGTCCGTAGGAGTATCAGCCTGCGTACACAGAAGAAGAAGAAATATGATGGCATGATCTCGATAATGTGACAATTTAACCTTGCTGATGAGAAGAGGGAAGCAGGAGTGCAGGAGGGAATGCAGGAACAAAGAATCTATGCAGCTGGTGATTGCTTGGTGGAGATGGAAAGACCGATAGGAACCAAGACAAATGTACCTCACCCTTCAGGTAGTTAGGTTTCCGCAACACTATGGCCAGAATCCATAAGTACTTGAGGTAGTGTCTACTTTGATTCAAACTGGTCATTCTAACCTGAAAACAAAACAGACTTGTGCATGCAGTTTGTGAAATGATGATGATTTCTGTGTATTACGACCACAGCATCCGTAAGTACTTGAAGTAGTGTCTACTGTGATGCAAATTGCTTGTACTAACCAGAAAACAAAACAAACTTGTACATGCAGTTTACGAAATAATGATGATTTCTGTGTAACATGAACAGGAAAAAAAACCCTTAAACTTTCAGATTTGTGTTTCAGACCGTTGCCAGCGATACGGCTTCGGCTGATCTCTCAGCTGCCAGTAGGGGCAGGCCTGGGATCCTCGGCGGCATTTTCCGTCTGTCTGGCGGCAGTGTTGCTTCAACTGTCAGGGCAGATAGGTTCCCCGGTCAGTGGAAGTTCGGGAGATGGAGGAGGCGAGGGCAAGAAGAGCAGGCTGAGCTGGTCAGAAGCGGACAGACTGTTGATTAATCGATGGGCCTTTCTCGGCGAGAAGATTATCCATGGTCGGCCGTCTGGTATTGACAACTCTGTCAGCACTGTGGGTAAGTCTGAATGATTCAGTTTTTTTGGGGTGGGGGTGGGGGGAGGGGGGGAAGGGGTACATAGGGAAGTTTGTGTGGAGGGGTGAGGGTGGCAGAAATGAATGGGAAGGCTGGAACCGTAGGTAAGGTATAAAAATGCGGAGAATCAGTTTCAACAAGAATTGCTCTGTACAAACACTGTAAATGGTGGTTAGAATGTGGCTCAGATTTCCTGACCAACACAATAAATTTCTCTGATGGTACAGGAACCCGCTAGTGCCATCCCAACAGCGTGCAACTCTAACCACTGCACTACACTGGCTAGTCGATGGTTCAGTCTGGCCATGCTTTTTGAAAATATGTTTGCATTAGTCTGTTTTTCTTGTATTCTGATTCCCTTCTCATTCTGCGTCTTTCTCTTTCTCTCTGTCTCTCTCACTTAATCTCTTTCCTTCACTTCTCTGACTCCCCCCCCCCCTCCCCCCCACCTCCCTCCCTCCCTCTCTCTTTCTCTCTCTGTCCCTCCCTCTTCCCTTCCCCCCCCCCCCCCCCCCCCCCCCTCCCCGAACTCACCCCAATCTGCCTCGGTTTCTGCCATTCTTTCTGTCTCTCTATTTTTCTCAATTGTAGTTTTTATTGCTTCATTTTCCCCCGAGAAGTAACACATTCCTATAAACCGAGGTTAGAGCTGGTGGCTGTCCATGCACTAAATGAAACAACAGTAAGAAAACAATGAAGAAGTGAAAGTCTTATTCATCAAGTGAAACATTGCCTAGGATATCTTCTGTTTGCAGTTGGTCTGCTGTCGCTCCCCTCCCCTCATCCTCCCTGCCTTTCCTGTTCGTTTGTTTTATCGGTCTCTGTTGGTTTGTTTTATCTGTCTCTGTTGATTTCTCCCTCCAGCCACCCTCCTCTCACACACACACACACACACACACACACACACACACACACACACACACACACACACACACACTTACTTGTATACAAACAAACACAAAAAGAAAATTCCACAGGCGCACATGTAGGTATGTATTGAAAGTGTGTAAGTTTGTGGCAGAGAGGAAAGGGCAAGTGTGTTTGCTTTCTTGTTATTAGTTCTTTGTCATTTGATATTGTTCACAGTATACAAAGCAGTTTCATCAGATTTCAGAGTCATGGTTTTTGAAGTTTGCTTGTTTTTTTTTTGTTTTGTTTATAGGAGGTGCAATACGCTTTCAGAATAAGATCATTGATCCAGTGAAAAGTGAGTAGATGTGTTTTAATGAATTGTTGACAGTATTGAGAGAAAGAAAGGGGAGAGAATAACTGTTGAGTGTTTTTTGTGTGTTGTTATAGCTTGTGTGTGTGTGTGTGTGTGTGTGTGTGTGTGTGTGTGTGTGTGTGTGTGTGTGTGTGTGTGTGTGTGTATGCTGTGTGTGAGTGTGTGTGTGTGTGTGTGTGTGTGTGTGTGTGTGTGAGTGTGTGTGTGTGTGTGTGTGTGTGTGTGTGTGTGTGAAATATGTTTGTAATGATTTTGGTATTGCCATTTTATCCTGGAATGCTGGAAATACTTCAGTCTTGAAAATGAATATATGTATATACACCCAAGAAATCTACCCATCCCAATCAATGTTTAAACTTTGCAGTTTCTCGTCAGCTGGTGAACATCATCAGATAGAATTTGGGAAATTCATTCATTTCAGTAGAATTACATAAATCCTGGTCTGCTGCTTGCTATTACACATTTTTCAGTGACCATGACGGGATAGGTTTTTGAAGCTGCGTTTTTTTTGTTTTTTTTTTCCCCTTTTAACCCGAAAACAGATCTGTGTGAATATATGAGCCATTCCATTTTGTGTCATGTAACGTTGGTTCAGCGTTATTGAAATGTTTTTCTTTTTCTCTCCTCCTTGTCATGAATAGTGTCAGAGGATTAAGTAAAGTTGCATGTTCTATTCCATCAGCTGCTATGGATTGTATATGTGTAGATCTGTCTGTCTGTCCATCTGTCCATCCGTCCATCTGTTTATCTGTCTATCTATCTATCTGTCTATAATTATGTCTATCTTCCTGTCTGCCGATCTATCTATCAGTCTATCTATCAATCAATCTATCTGTTATCTATCTGTCTGTCTTTCTGTTGATCTGTCTTTCTGTCTTTCTGTCTTCTTACATGCTTGTGTGTGTGTGAGTGTGTGTGTGTGTGTGTGTGTGTGTGTGTGTGTGTGTGTGTGTGTGTGTGTGTGTGTTTAGACAGAAAGAGAGGGAGAGAGAGAGAGTGTGTGTGATGTGTGAGTGTGTGTGTGTGTGTTCTGTTTTTTTAGTTTTTTTTTTTAGATTGATTGCCGTAAGATACTAGAGAGAGAGAAAGATGGCATGTTTGGTGTGTTCATACTTGAGCGTGTGTAGTCTGTATTGATGCTATCATTTAATGAACTTCTGTAAGTACTCCAAAGAGAGAAAAAGGCCAGAAGCAAGTGTGCATATTTGAGCACATGTCTCTTCATAATAGCTTGGGTGTTGGCAGGTGGTCATTTCATTTTTTTAAAACTTACACACTTGAAACATGAGCATGCAAAAACTCTGAATGCAAGCCTGTCTTTTGATGACAGCTTTGCTACCACAAGCCCATTCAGAGAGACATGCAAGCAAGCCATGATAAGTGGCAGCCCTTTACGCACTGAAGAGCTTATATGATGCAGAGCAAGCTTGATTTGTTTTTTAAGACAGCTGAAACCACAGTGAATTCTGGGAGCTGTAAAAATGAAAGCACCGAAAAGCTGACTACTGTTTCTCCTGCTCTTCTCATATATGTGCTGCTGTATGTTGATGTCAGCCTTGTACATGTGCTGCTGTATGTTGATGTCAGCCTTGTACATGTGCTGCTGTATGTTGATGTCAGCCTTGTACATGTGCTGATGTATGTTGATGTCAGCCTTACACATGTGCTGCTGTATGTTGATGTCAGCCTTGTACATGTGCTGCTGTATGTTGATGTCAGCCTTGTACATGTGCTGATGTATGTTGATGTCAGCCTTGTACATGTGCTGATGTATGTTGATGCCAGCCTTGTACATGTGCTGTTGTATGTTGATGTCAGCCTTGTACATGTGCTGTTGTATGTTGATGTCAGCCTTGTACATGTGCTGTTGTATGTTGATGTCAGCCTTGTACATGTGCTGATGTATGTTGATGTCAGCCTTGTACATGTGCTGATGTATGTTGATGCCAGCCTTACACATGTGCTGCTGTATGTTGATGTCAGCCTTGTACATGTGCTGTTGTATGTTGATGCCAACCTTGTACATGTGCTGATGTATGTTGATGCCAGCCTTGTACATGTGCTGTTGTATGTTGATGTCAGCCTTGTACATGTGCTGTTATATGTTGATGTCAGCCTTGTACATGTGCTGTTGTATGTTGATGTCAGCCTTGTACATGTGCTGTTGTATGTTGATGTCAGCCCTTGTACATGTGCTGTTGTATGTTGATGTCAGCCTTGTACATGTGCTGATGTATGTTGATGTCAGCCTTGTACATGTGCTGTTGTATGTTGATGCCAGCCTTGTACATGTGCTGATGTATGTTGATGTCAGCCTTGTACATGTGCTGTTGTATGTTGATGTCAGCCTTACACATGTGCTGTTGTATGTTGATGCCAGCCTTGTACATGTGCTGTTGTATGTTGATGTCAGCCTTGTACATGTGCTGTTGTATGTTGATGCCAGCCTTGTACATGTGCTGATGTATGTTGATGTCAGCCTTGTACATGTGCTGTTGTATGTTGATGGCTTGGCATAGTAAGGTTCCAACACTTTCAAACAGCTTCGTCCTGCTCGTTGTCGGAAGGTCTGACCCCTCTCTGGCTTGTCTCTCTGTCAGCTGCTGCCAAGGTGATTGTCAAAAAAAGATTAGCAGTAGTACGAGTAGTATTGTTAGTGCTGTTGTTATCATTATTATAATACACCCTGACTTGGCTTTGTCATTGCATGTGAAAGCCAG
>CM031621.1:44872367-44894867 GCA_018398815.1 Conus ventricosus | reverse complement strand
GGAGGTAGTCTGCTGTGTGTGTTGTGTGTTTTGGTGTGTGTGTGTGTGTGTGTGTGTGTGTGTGTGTGTGTGTGTGTGTGTTGTGTGTGTGTGTGTGTGTGTGTGTGTGTGTGTGTTGTGTGTTGTGTGTGTGGTGTGTTGTGTGTGTGTGTGGTGTGTTGTGTGTGTGTGTGTGTGTGTGTGGTGTGTGTGTGTGTGTGTGTGTGTGTGTGTGTGTTGTGTGTGGTGTATTTTGTGTGTGTGCATGCATGCATTTAGTTCTGTGTGTGTGTGTGTGTGTGTGTGTGTGTGTGTGTGTGTGTGTTGTGTGTGTGTACGTGCGTGCATGTATGTAGTTCTCTGTGTATTTGTGTGTGTGTGGCATATGTGTTGTGTGTGTGTGTGTGTGTGTGTGTGTGTGTGTGTGTGTGTGTGTGAGTATGTGTGTGTTCATGTGTGTGTGTGTGTGTGTGCATGCATGCATACATTTCTCTACATTGTATGTGTTTGTGTATGTGTGTGTGTGTGTGTATGTGTGTGTGTTTGCATGTGCCGTGCATGTGCAGCAGCTAGGTATGGATGTATGAAGGCATGAGCGTTTGTGGTTTCATCCTCATCAATATGTTCTATTAATTGATCTTTCCTTCAGACAGCACCCATGCTTTGTATGAAACTAACCACTGAAGTTCCCATTGATCTGTGAGTACAGGTGTACCATTAGCCGCTGAACTCTATTGTCAGCCTGTATTTGCCTGTGGTCTGAGTGTGCTGGACTCTGTTTTTGTAGGTCAGGCAAAATATTTGACCAAGTTTGGGTCAAAAGACGGAAAGTGGCCTGAGGATGAACCGAATAAATGTTGGTTAGGACCCGTGATTTAGACTAGGTTCATTCAGCAAGATATTCACAAATCTGAGTATGCGAAAACTGCGAAACTGATCTGAACAAAACCAGGTTGAAAGGTAAATTGTTTTCCCTAGATGAACCCATGAAATTACAGAATGAATTAGGATTTAAAAAATTCAGTCCAGTTCCTGCCTTCGCCTTCCATGTGCTGGTAAGATTTGACCTTACAGCTTCAACTGAGAAGCCAGTGGTGCAGTTCTTTGGTTGTCGTAGACCATGAGTCCCCACTGCAGGGTGAGGTCTTGTTGCATGAATTAGCATGTCCTTAATGATGGCTTGTTTGTGGAGCTGATGGACATGAATCAGCATTTGCTGAATGATGTTATGTTACAGGAGACACGAATCAGCATTTGCTGAATGATGTTTGTTAGAGGAGACACGAATCAGCATTTGCTGAATGATGTTAGTTATAGGAACATGAACCCATGCGAATGATGTATGTTAAGGAGACATGAACCAGCATTTGCTGAATGATTTATGTATAGAACTGAACAGCATTTGCGAATGAGTATACAAACCCATTTGTTCGAGACATGAACCAGCATTTGCTGAATGAATTTGTGCAGAGCTATTGAATGACCGCTTGCTGACACCATAGGTGGTCACGCTTCGCTGGACAAGGTGGTGCAGGTGACTGCTGGTCACGGTTTGCACACCAAATTGACGGGCGCGGGGGTGGGGGGTGTGCCTACACCCTACTGACCCCAGGTGGGTCCTCTGCTCTTCTTCATCTTCGTCTTCTTTTTTTTTTCTGAAACAGCCATTCCCCACAAGAAAATCAAGTGCACAAACACACATGCAATCACATACATGCATATGCTTGTGTGCCCATATACACAGGCATAAATGTTTGTGAATGTGTGCATGTGCACATGCAAGCGCAGATCACACATGCACATGCTTACACATGCACATGTGTGCATACACACTTTAACATGCATGCACAAACTGAAACTGAAACTTCGTCTTCTTCTCATTATAATTGTTGTTATTATCATCATTACCATTATTGTTATTTTTGTTATCATTATTATTATAATTACAGTTATCATTAATGTTCAGTTTTCAAAATGGAGTGACTGAGGGCGGAACATGAAGCAAAATTTAGAAAGAGAGGGGGTTAGTTAACGCCAAGGACATAGACAAACAGAGCACAGGACAAGACATAATGCATTTCGACCTCTTGGGTCTTCTTAGGTAAAAACAATGAACATTTAACATTTAGGACAGTATGAACAAAGAACGTAGAGTCACTTATCCTTTCATGTATTCGGCACCCGAATAAAATGGCCGCCAAATACATAAAAAGATAAGTGATTCTATGTTCTTTGTTCATACTGTCCTAAATGTTAAATGTTATTTGTTTTTGCCTGAAGAAGACCCAAGAGGTCGAAATGCATTGTCTTTGTTGTGCTTTGTTTGTCTATGTCCTTGGCGGTAACTAACCCCTCTCTTTCTAAATTAATGTGCATGTCATAATGTGATGCAAGGGCCTAGACGTCATGAGGCAGCCTGCCAGAGGAGACACTGCACTGCTGGCAAGTCACTTCAGTAGTGCCGGTTCTTATCCAGCATACACAGGACACCACTGGCTAGGCCTGTTAGTGATGACAATAATTTCCCGGTAGCAGAGCCAGCACGAGTGAGCGTCCGTCCCCTTCTGAAGGGCACCACCACATCTGTCTGGTAGCAGTCCACATGAACTTGCTGATCAGTCAGTCATGGATGTCCGTCGTGGTTGACAAAGACGTCAGTGACTCCGCATGTGTGAGCGCAAGCCAGAGCTGGACACGCAGATACGTCCACACTCTGGGCATGCGACAGCTGTCATTGGGTCAGGTCTCCTCTCTTTGTTGGCTTGGCGCTTCTGGTCCAATTCCTGCAAACGCTTCTCTTCAAAGCTGTTTACTCCTTTGTGGACAGCAAGTCGCCAGGCACTGCGGTCTGTGGCAAGTGAACATGAACTTGCTGATACTGGGCTCACTAAAGGCATAGATGTAGTGGCGGAATCACAACTGAGGTCACCTTAAGAACATGGCATAAAGAGCTGCTGAATTTCAGACTTTAAAAGAAAAGTCCAGTCAATGAGGATGGTGAAGATGATGCAATCTTGTTCCATTTTGGTCAGAGACTTCATAACGGGTCTGTGCTGTAAGCTTATTTTCATTGTGTATGCCAGCGTCCACCAGGCTGTAGTGTTTGTCAGGAAATTTGAGTGAGTGAAATATGACTGGTCTCAGTTTTTTCTAACTGAACCCATAGCAAACTCAGTTTTGGAAAGAAGCCAGTCGGGTAGAAAAATCCAACTAGTAAAGTGCTGATGGGAATTGAACCCCAAACCTCTCAGCCTGCAATGGGTGATGCTGACAACTGTGCCACAGTGGCTTATAGCTGTGAATTTCTTTGACGTAATAGTTTATCCCATGTAGCCTATTCTTCTTTTGGCCGTCAGTTATTTTCAGTATGTTATAGTTTCAGGGCCGCAATAGTCCATGACACAGTGTACAATGATTTGTCCCCATGTATTATGCATATATATATATATATATATATATATATATAATATATATATATATTATATATATATACACAACAAACTAATAAATTCCAAGGATAAGTACCGCGCACCGTTCCAGCAACTTACAGAGCAGCTTGGTGTTGCAATGACTGCAAGAAATATTGAATTATAAACAAAGCTTGCTCTTATGTCTTAGATTGAAGAAATAGGGGAGATAAGCATTCATATCTGCAGTGGTAGATGATTCTGCCTAACTAACAGTATGTGCTTGAGTGGGTGAATGGGGAAAAAATAAAATAAATGCTTCTCACAATGAACCTTCAGCAAGCTTATAGTCTCCAAGGGGGATATATATATATATATATATATATATATATATATATATATTTGCTTGATGTCAGTGTTTTTCTCAATTATGGCAGTCAGTTCTTAGAAGTTTCTCAAGAACTGCTTGTGGAACTTAGCGCTAGTACCACAGAGATTTTCCATGCTTAGAGACAAAGTTTGTTTCCGTAAACAGTGTGTGTGTGCGTGTGTGTGTGTGTGTGTGTGTGCGTGTGTGCGTGTGTGTGTGTGTGTGTGTGTGTGTGTGTGTGCGTGTAGTCATGTTCCATGTGCATTTGAATGTGTGCTGGTTTCAAGAGCACATCACCATTTTCTCCCCCCCAAAATCTTCATTTCCAGAGACATCACAGACACTGTTGAGGACGTGAGTGAGGACTGAAACGATGCGGCTTTGACTGCTGGGAAACCAGTGTGGGTGCCACAGGTGTGAATTGGCATCGGGACCCCCCAAAGTGACGACGCTGTACCTCCACAATTATTCACATCCTCCTGTGTCTCATCATGACCACTCAATACATCCCCTGTCATTCAGTTCAGCATGTCTTCCATTGTGGTGACCAATATTGCTACAGTTATTCCATGTGTCTCCTAACTTTAGAGGCAGTTTCTCGTGTCACTTTTCCCATGTTTTGCCTATGTACTGTTACTTGTCTGTCAAAGGATTTTTCTTCAAAATTTAGCCTGGTATAACTGTCCTTGTTTTGCCGGTGGTTTTTACCTGCATGTCAAAGAGATTTTTCTTCAGAATTTTGCTTGGTTTTTACTAACATATTACCACTGTAGCTGATATAGATTTTCTTCAGAATTTTGCTTGGTTATTACTAACATATTACCACTGTAGCTGATATAGATTTTTCTTCAGAATTTTGCTTGGTTATTACTAACATATTACCACTGTAGCTGATATAGATTTTTCTTCAGAATTTTGCTTGGTTATTACTAACATATTACCACTGTAGCTGATATAGATTTTTCTTCAGAATTTTGCTTGGTTATAACTGACATATTCTCACTGTTGAAAGGATCTTCAGAATTTTGCTTGGAAATAACTTACTGTTTGGTATCCTTTTTGCTCATCCTTCAAAACGCTCTTCTTCAGAATTTTGCCTCTGTGTAATTCTTGTTATAATTTTTGCTCATCCTTCAAAGGGATCTTCTTCACAGAATTACCTCAGTATAACTCTTTTCTTACACGTTCTGCTCATCCTTCAGAAAGATCTGCTGCAGACTTTTGGTTGGGTGCAACTCGCTTGTTGCCATTGTCACTCACCTTTCAAAGGGATCTTCTTCAGAATTTTGCACAAGGACTACTTCCCTGTCAGCCACAGGTTCTTTAAGATGCTTTCAAGCCTGCTGCCCAAGGGGACTTGGGTTTAATACTCTTATCTGAAAGGCTGGTACTCAAACCACCAGTCTTCTTCAGATGAAGGAGTTGGGGGAGCAGAGCAGGGGATGGCTTTGGCACAAGAATGTATAGCAACATCTTTACCAGAGGCAGTGCGTGAAGAGTCAGGGAGCCGTGGGCAAGCTGCTGAACTGAACAGTAATCTACTAGAAACATGGATTTCCATGGACATATGTCAGGTCTCCAAAGTGCAGTCTCAAGGATTGTTTTATCTAAAGAGATTATGGATCCATGAAAATATTTCCCCGGGCAAGATTCGAACCATAGCATCCAGTCATCTTGCTTGCTGTCAGTTTGTTGGTGATTTGCTCCACCACGCTGATTGTTGGCATGTGGAAGTCTACTGAATTCAACTAGTTGGTGACTGCATTGTGTGTGCATGTGTTGAATGTTGTGTGCTTGTGACACGCGTGTTTTCTTGAAACATCTGTTCAGCAAAAAAAGGATGAATAAGTCTGCTGTAAACTGATCCCAAGAAAATCAACTAACTCACAGTCGTATTGCTATGTTTATGCTTTGTATGAAATCTGTGAAAGACGTGTTTGTTCCTTTCTCCAGTTGTTGTGACCGAGTACATGTGTTTTGTACAGGATATATGGATAAGTTTGGAGCATAGTTTTTCCCAAGGGTGGTCTCCTTGTTTGTTCTGTATGTTCTGTGTTGGCCTTTCTGCCTGGGGGTCCGTGTCGTGAACAGCATTTGTATAGAGTTACGGACACGTAATCACCTCATCAAGGGAGCAAGATTTACCCCACTTGTTCGTTGCTAATATCACTTGGATTATTGTTGACTATATCCATTTGAAGTGCCATGTCCATGTTAGTTTTTGACTTGTCTGTTTCAAACGATTTTCTTTTGAAATAAAGATTGGTGAGCCTTTGAACGAGTCAATGTGCCTGTGTTCTTACGTTTAGGAATTTATTTATCATTCATATTTGCTCTGGCCTTTCATTTATAGCTGTGTCTGTTTATTTGTTTCTGTTTTTGTTTTGTTTGTTTATTTTGTTTGTGTTAATCGTTATCATTATCACCAGTATAATTATAATTTGGCTGATGATGTTTGATTTCTCTCTAATCTTCCCTGTAACTTCATTGGTATAACCTCCTCACCACTCATTCCGCCACCCCATCCACATTCACTCTCTGCCTTGTCCCGCCACAGCCCCGGCACCGGCAATCCACATGGAAGCAGTCAGTGTCAAGTCGTCATGAGGCAACCCACCAGAGGAGACACTGCACTGCTGCCGAGTCACTTCGGTGGTGGGGCCTATTCTGATCCACCACACGATGGACACCACACACTAAACCCCTCTCTTACGAAATAATTGCTTAGTCATTGAGCCAGCATGAATGAGTGTCCACTGCAGAGGGAAACATGCTGAAATCGTTATCTTCTGAATGGCGCCTGTAATTATTGAACCAGTGATTCTGAAAACAAACAAGTGCCTGGGTTGTTGGTTTGGAGTTATGGAACTAATCGCTGTTCAGAGGCATGCCACGTTGATTGTCACAGACACACCACACACACACACACACACACACACACTTACACACACACTTACACACACACATCACACACACACATAAACCAACTTACAATGCACATCACATGCACACACGTGCACAAACACACACACGCATGCGCGCACCAACACACACACACACACACACACACACGCATACAATGATACATACTTACTCACACGCACACACACACACTCACACACACACACACACACACACACACACACACACACACACACACACACACACACACACACACACGAGCAAACAAACATAAAAAACCCTGAGTTGTTTGTTGTGGAACTGCGGAACCTAATCACTGTTCAAGGCATGCCACACTGCTATCTCTGTCTCTGTCTCTCTCTCTCCTCTCTCTCTCTCTCTGTCACCTCTCCTCTCTCTCACTCTCCTCATCCATCACTCTACTCATCTGTCCTCTCTCTGCCACTCTCTTCTTCTCTCTCTCTCTGTCTCACACACGACACACACAACACACACACACCACACACACCCTCTCTCTCTCTCTCTCTCTCTCTCTCTCTCTCTCTCTCTCTCTCTCTCTCTCACTCCTCACACAAACACACACACACACACACAACACACTCTCTCTCTCTCTCTCTTCACTCTCTCTCTTCTCTCTCTCTCCTCCTCTCTCTCTCTCTCTCTCTCCTTCTCTCTCACACACACACACACACACACACACAGACAGAGTTGAGTTTAGAGCCGTTCTATTGGAAAGCTGGTCTCATGGAGCCCCGAACTCAGAAAACAATCGGAGCCAAAAGGGACAACGAAAGAAGCCTAAGCTACGAGGAAAAAAATGAATGAACAGAGAACGGAGAACTGAATTAAGACAGAGAACGGAGAACATGAATTAAGACAGAGAACGAAACATGAATTAAGACGAGAACATGAATTAAGACAGAAACGAGAAATAATTAAGACAGAGAACGGAGAACAGAATAAGACAGAGAACGGAGAACATGAATTAAAGAGAGAGCGGAGAAATGAATTAAGACAGAGAACGGAGAACATGAATTAAGACAGAGAACGGAGAACATGAATTAAGACAGAGACGGAGAACATGAATTAAGACGAGAACGGAGAACATGAATAAGACAGAGAACGGAGAACATGAATAAGACTGAGAACGGAGAAAATGAATTAAACAGAGAACGGAGAAAATGAATTAAGACAGAGAACGAGAACATGAATTAAGACAGAGAACGGAGAAACATGAATTAAGACAGAGAACGGAGAAATGAATTAAGACAGAGAACGGAGAAAATGAATTAAGACAGAGAACGGAGAAAATGACGAAGTAAAGAACGAAAGAAAATAAATACAGCCCTAGAAAACACACACACACACCCACACACACACAACCACACATACATGCCGCACGCACGCACGCGCGCGCACACACACACACGCACACACACACACACAACACACACACACACACACACACACACACACACACGAAAGATAGCCACTCAAAACACCTTTTTGTGTAATAAGGCTAGATCAAACTTTTGAAACGAATTTTAGTTATTTCATTCACATCCGTGATAAACAGACATGCAGCATCTCGCCCTAATTAAAAAGAAAAAAAGGAGGGGGGGGGAGGTTGCTGTTTTGTTTGAGGAGTTACACCATCATTAATTCTGGGAACCATTATATTAAAAATTATGATCAATTGCCCATCAAACAGGTAACTTCTTACGCGTACGCAGATATTTACTTCGCCGTTTATTTTAATACAGATGCTTACTGAACGGTACAAAACAATGATTTACACCGGCATTATCGTTTGTTTTTGAAATGCGTTCAACACAAACTGATTTCACTATCCATATTTAGATGGTCAGAGCGTTTGTCTGTTGAGCTGAAGGCCTTGAGGTCGGATTCTTATGGCTTTAAAACCCTCTCTGTCCATTCAGCGGTAAACGGGTAGGCCTGCCTGAATCAATTCAGGGAGGATTAAGACCGCGAAAAGGAGAGGGATATAGTCTCCACCTTCTTTAATGTCGAGCTGTTGACACTGTGAACCTCTAAAAGTTCATTGGCAATGGGGCTTCAATTTTTTTTTTTTTTTAAATTAACAAACAGGATGGAAAGGACGGGTGGTGGTGGAGGAGGAGAGAAAGAGACTCGGGAGGGGACAATGACAATGACAATGGTTAAATGTTAGAAACTCGGAGGGGAGAGAGAGAGAGAGAGAGAGAGAGAGAGAGAGAGAGATTGATTGATTGATTGACTGATCTTTAACACGCAAGGATGAAGATTTTAGGCCAAAGTCTAGTCTTAAATCTGTCCTTGTCATGCATACATTATTTCAACACATAGCACCCATACTGACAATTCAACATAGCAACATTGTAATCTAACGCTACAATGATAAGCAAACTATTCATAAAAGTACTAATGAGATGGGGGATGGTGAAACAGAAGGAAACTTGCAAACAAACAAGCAAACAAACAAAGCTACAGAGAGAGAGGTCAGATGAGGGTGAGGAAGAGAGAATGTTAGATAGGGGAAGGAGAAAAGGGGTGGTAGACAGAGTGGGAGCGGGGATGAGCGATTTTAACGGAGCAGGCTGTATGTTTAGACGATGTATTCAAACTATGGTTTACAGAAGACTTTGCGAATGGGCGCTAATCATTTTAATCGAATAATTAAATTACTGAGACATAAAATGTTCATGCAAATGTTTCTTGAAAACCTTTAAAGTATTCGTGTTCTGTAGATTCGATGGAAGTGAGTTCCAGACATACAGTCCAGAGTAAGCTAGGCTTGTTTTGTATAGATCAACGCGTGGGTAGGGAAGAAGGAATTTCGGCGAGCCAGAAAAAAAACATGGCATAGTATCTCAAGATTGTAAACATAAATGATGCCTCGTTGAATTCCAATTGCTTACTCAGAGGAAGTATGTTCAGCGCTTTTAGTTTTTCGTCTGTTGTTAGAGATACAGCTGGATGGAGTAATTTTGCTGCACGTCTATGGAGAGAATTCAGCTTTTTTTTTGTGGACATCACTACTTCCGTCTCACACTGTTGAAGCGTAATTGATACGTGACATTATGTGTGCATTGAAGAAAAGTTTAAGCACAGTACTGTTGACGTAGCGCTTTAATTGAAATAACAGGAAAAGGTGTTTTGAGACTACTTTGCATACGTTATTGAGATGAGATTGCCATTTTAATTCTTTATCCATTGTTACCCCTAAAACACGATGCTCATCTACCTGCTCGATAGAAGTGCCATTCAACTGAAGTTTTAGGCAAAGAGGAGTCAGTTGGTGTTTTTGGCGGGTAGCTATAATCATAGATTTGGTTTTGGCTGGGTGTATGACCATTGAGTTTGAATGACACCAGTCTGACACACCGTTTAGACTTTCCTGGAGAGAAGTTTCTATTGTCTGTAGATCACTACCATTCGTTTGGGGTGACGAGTCATCAGCAAATAAATCTGTAGTGACCTTTTCACCTGATACGGACAACGGTAAATCATTGATGAGGATGCAGAATAGGAGGGGGCCTAGTACAGAGCCCTGTGGGACTCCATGTCTGACAAAGTCTGAAGCGGAGGTTTTGCCATTAAGCACCACTGTCACGACCGACCTCTGGAGGTCTGCCCTGACAGGATCGGTCTAGATGGGAAGGGAGTGACTGACCTCACACGCCCCGCAAGAGACCACACAAGAAAGATTACAATACAATACACCATTTATTCACACCAGCACACACACAGTCACAAATAAGCATTCCAACACACACAACATGCACAATCACAATTAAGCATTTCAACACACACAACATACACATAGTCACAATTAAGCATTTCAACACACACAACATACACAAAGTCACAAACAAGCATTTCACCGCACACAACATAACCATAATCATAAATAATCATGTCCAACACATATTCCTTTCCGTGCTTCATGTGGTTCCCCCACACCTCTGTCTCTCCAAAGTCCTCTGAGAATACCGTGTCGACTCTGGTGCCCCAAACCGGGTCTGTTCCCGAACAGAGTCTTTCAATGCCGACACCCCGACACACACACACACCCAAATTGCACGACACAGAGCGAACCACACTGGTGACATGGGCTGTAGGAAGTCCGAGGACCGTGGAGAACGCGTCCCGTGGGACGAGGCGTCGTCGCTGAAGGTCCGGGACAGGGGTTAGGACCGTCCAGCGAGGTCCACGCGCTCCTCACACTGCGCAGCCCCAACAGCGCAAGCTTCGGTGAAACCCCCGGGAGGAGAGAACACGGAAGGAACTGGAAGGAAAGAAGAAAGGTACCCGTCGGACGAGGCGTTGTCGTTGAAGTTCCTGGACAGGAGGTAGGGTCATCCAGCAAAGACCGTGCGCTCCTCACACCCTGCGGCCCCAAGGGCGGAAGCCTCGGGTGAAGCCCCCGGGAGGAGAGAAAAGGGAAGGAACTGGAAAGAAAGAAGAAAGGGTACTGGAACCCCGCAGTCAGTACGGTCTGAAATTTGCTGCTTAATCCTAACAGCCACTCGCATGGTGGGCGAGGGAGGTGTTTGCTGAATACATTAGTAACACCAGCTCAACACAGACCTGAGCATAACACAGTAAACAAACCAAATGAGGAGTGTTCGCTAAAGGTCTCATCACACGAAGCAGGTAAGATATTGCATTAACAGGCTAAACAAACAAATAGCAATTTATATTTTCATCCTTCCCTCACGTTCAACATTTTCCTTTCTTAGGAACTGAACTAATACAGCAACCATTTCTTTATAACCGCCACCACATTTGCAAATAATAATAATTCAATGGCACAATTATCCCCACATTTTATAGCAACATTAAATTTCAAAATGACACAATTCTCCAACCACGCATCCAAACGACTAATCATGCGTACGCACGCTCGCAAACATAAAACACTCGTTCCCCTTGCACACACAAACAGACGGTGGCTGAAGAATAAGAGACCGGCGATTGTGACAGGGGCGGACGAGCGAGACCAAGCAAGTACCAACCCTGAATCACCAGGTTCTCCCCCATCCCCACCGACTACCGCATCACCAGATGCATAAAAAGGAGAAAGACTTTTGGATATAATTTTGACTGGCCAGGTTAAAGATTGAATTAAGCAGAAAAAATAGTCTCAAACAATATTTCTTTTATAATTTTGAAAACCAAAAGAAATTGCGCAAAAGAGAAGAATTAGCCGGCTAACAACAAAAACCAACAACAAACAAACCACGAAACTGATGCTTACCAGCTACCCGTGGATGACCCAAAAGTGGCGGGTCAAGCGACTCTCTGCCCTCTGTCCAGTCGAGAGGACCAGCAGAGCAGATGCGGAAAAGAGATGACGTGATGTCCCTCCCCTACAGGCCGACTGTAGGAATGAAGGTACCGACCGTACCTTCGACGAAGTGGTAGAGAACCAGAACCGGAGCAGGCGCTCCCAGAGACATCTTCCGCTCGAGTGAAGAGAAAACCTGCCAAAACGATGGCAGCCAACATGCCATGCTACGTCACAGTGAGAATATCTCAAGCCTAAGAGGAATGATGCACGTGCGGCAGGTAAAAAGACAGGCGAGAGGCCGATAGAGACAGCCAGTTCAAGCGAAAGGTACCAGCCACCCGTGAACCTGCAGGATGAATTGCACGGGCAGTGGAATTAGAGAGAGAGAGAGAGAGAAAGCAAACCTAACCTGAGCTGAACGACCTTAAGGTGCAAACACACCACAAGCGACATTAAGGGACGGGTACACGACAACAACAACGACAATAAATAAATGAATAATTCCACCACCCTAGATGGGTCAATCGTCATAGGCCTCGTGACAAACTCGTGACAACCACATACTGAGTCCTATTGTTCAAGTATGATTGGAATAATGAGATTGTCGAATTATGGTTCAAGTAGACAGATAGCTTCTTTAGAAGAATGGAATGATCAACAAGATCAAACGCCTTTTTGAAGTCAAGAAAGACAACCCCTGTCATTTGTGATTGGTTCATATTTGAAAGCCACGAGTCACACATTCGTGATAATGCTGTGTGGCAGGAATGATTAGATCGGAATCCAGATTGGAGTGGGCGAAACAGTTTGTTTTCCTCCATGAACTGAGATACGTGTGTGTGTGTGTCTGAGTCGTTCAAGGGGTTTGGATAGAATAGATAGTAAGGATATAGGTCTGAAATTATTTCGATCCGACAGATCATTTGATTTTGGAAGGGGATCATTTGGCGTTTTTGAACGCTTGAGGAAAAACATTGGTTTCAATGGATAATGATAAATTATATATGTATGTAAGAGACTCAACAATGTAAGGTAGAGCGAGTTTGAGAAGAAACGCGGGTATGTTACCAGGGCCCATGGATTTATGGAGAGAGAGAGAGAGAGAGAGAGAGAGAGAGAGAGAGAGAGAGAGAGAGAGAGAGAGAGAGAACCTGAGTTCAAAAGAAAATTCCAACAAGAATAATGAAGAATAACCGCAGAATTTCCTAAATCTGACCAACATCATTCTGCGCATTGTACAAAACTGTCTTTGTAGTTACATTCACCGTGATACGGCAGATAGGAAGAATCATCCAAGGAAAGTCGGTGAAGGGGCTACATGCTGATATGATCACATGCCGATGCCGATGTGACCTCATGCCAATGTGACCTCATGCTGGTGTGACCACATGCCGATGTGACCACATGCCCATGGCTCACAACGACATGTGATCACATCAGCACACCGCAAGTCTACCATTATTTGGTAAAATACTGAAAATCATTGTCACAACGACACTTGGTCACAACAACATGTGGTCACAACGACACGTGGTCACAACACTTGGTCACAACGACACTTGGTCACATCGACATGACCCCGGAGAAAGGGAGGCTATTCTAACTACAAAACACCAGCTGAACATCGTTTTGGGTGGAAAGTAAAACCGGCGATGTTTGTCTCGTCCCAAACATGATCAGAACTCGCAACATCTGACGTCGAACTCATATTCCATTAATTGAGTCATCCAGGCAACCATTGACGTTTTAAAATGTATTATTATTATATCCGTTCTAAACAGGACATGCCATATCTTTAAAAAATGATGCTGGACATTCAATTAAAAAAGAACTATTTCAATAGCAATTGGACGTTACACTGTACCATTTGCACAAATTATTATACTTTGGCCTACGTCTAATGGTCTGTGACATGCGCCTTAAACATGTACGGAAGTATGGTTTGAGAAGCTACATCACCAAAATTGATTCGAATTCTCTCTCTCTCTCTCTCTCTCTCTCTCTCTCTCTCTCGCAGTAGGCCCAAGTACTGGCGTGCAAGTAAGTGCATACCATGCTTGTAGGCCCTGTGTGTGCAAAGTGGTGATGATGGTGCAGGTGGAGGTGGTGTGTGTGTGTGTGTGTGTGTGTGTGTTGTGTGTGTTCACATTCAGCATTGTTTGTCACCCTTTGCTAAAACACCTGGAATGGATCTTAAATAAATGTTAGCGAACCGCCAAGAGAATCGTGGACGAACGAGTCACAAGACAAAACACAACGCGTTTCGACCTTTTAGGTCTTCTTCAGGCAAGACAAAAACAAATAACACAACGAAAATGAACGAATTTGGTACTCAGCTTCGATCTCTTCACTCTTCAGCGCAAGGATGCCAGGCGTTGAATCAGGCGTTGAATCCTGAAGGATGCCAGGCGTTGAATCAGGCGTTGAATCACTCTGGCATCCTTGCGCTGAAGAGGAAGAGATCGAAGCTGAGTACCAAATTCGTTCATTTTCGTTGTATTATTTGTTTTTGTCTTGCCTGAAGAAGACCTAAAAGGTCGAAACGCGTTGTGTTTTGTCTTGTGACTCGTTTGTCCACGTTCTCTGGGCGGTTCACTAACATTTATTTAAGATTTGTTTAGATTTCCGCCTGCAGTCGCCTCACTTTGCAGCTACATCTGGAATGGGCCAGATCAATTACAGATGCTGATCTTTTATGTCTGGTATTGTTTTCATGAAAAGCGCTGCACATTTATAGAAAATGTATACTATATTTATTCCATAGGGGTTTTCTTTGTTTTCGATTGTTTGTTAATTTGTTTGTTTTCCCGTCGAACCTTTTAATTTGAAACGAGCTGGGGCACAGGCAGGGATAAGGTGATCAATTTTCATTGACGGTTTATTTATTACCCGCTGTACTCAGCATGAGCATTTGTATTGTGAATAGGATAATTTTCTTCACAGGTCTTTATGTCTTTTTGCTCGTGATTTCAATAGAATTGCTCGTTGCGTCAAACAAACTGACTCTGCATAACCTTTAGATCTAAACCATCTCTCCCATGTTGCAAAAAATAAACTCTTCCTTGCTCTACGTCTGCAACTGGTAGGTTCACGCTTTGTTAAACTGGACAAAATGTATATTTCAGCAAGTTTACAGTAAACAGCGAGCAGATTCTAATTTGTTGCATTGTTTTAGATTATTGGCTGTACGGATCGTTGTCTTTGGCTGTCACTTGTGATATTCTAGCTTTGTATTCCGTTCTTGATTTTGTTTAGACATCTAGAAATAACAGATCTATAGTAGGCCTTGTACAATTCGTAGTACAAAAGAAATAGATCTAGATCTCGGACTTTTTTTTAAAAATCTCAACGAGTCGATTGCAGCTAGCTGTTGAATTAGGAATGTCAATGAGTCTTCCAACTCGACTATCAAAACATCTTCAAACGATGTCGGTTTGGAAAAGGGAAATCTTTAAATGGAATCGTGCCGACGCTGAGAGAGACAAACAATTGGCAGCTGATAGGCAGCCTCTCGTGGTTCTTGGAGACGTGGACCCCACCAACACAGACTTGAAACAGCTTCATGCTGCTTCAATGCATGGACGTAGAAAGGAAATTCTAGAGATTTTGCACAAAGGCATGTGGGTGGATTTTCCTAATGATGCAGGGCAAACACCGCTCTTCTGTTCCATTCTACGTGGCCACTACGGCACCGCAGAGCTTCTTCTACAGAACGGTGCCAACCCCAACGAAAAAAGTGACTCCGGCATGACCCCAGTGCACGTGGCTTGTCTCAAGGCAAGTCTCCGATCCGTGGGTGCCTTGATAGCGGCAGGAGGGGACCTGAGACTGCATGATAACGAGGGTAACAGCTGCCTGGATTGGGCCAGGTGCCACCCAGATCCCAGGAAACGACTGAAAATGATGGAGTTCCTTCAGAAATCCCAGCTTTTTGCTCTCAACTACAGCGGTGACTTTGTTGGTAACAGCCTGGATCGTCAGCCATCCGTTCTTCAGATGCTCCGCGGAAAGGTCAGCAGCCAGATGTCTCTGGACTTCAGTCAGGAAACTTCTCTTCGTAGAGTTCACAGCCATGGGTACGGACGTGTGTACTATGGAGGAGAATCTGCCAGTGGAGTTGTGTCAGTCATACCTCTTATCACTGAAAACCAGCTTCAGCATGATGCTGACAGCATCAGCTTCGAGTCCACGTCTGGTTTCGTCATGACAAGCATGCTGTGGAACATGACGCCTATCACCATAAAACAGCAGAGTGAGAAGATGCAGAAACATCACACGGTGGACCTCCTTATCTCGGAAGTCGAGCATCTGAGCAAACTTCGCCACCCAAATGTTTTTCTTCTGATGGGTCTGTGTCAGTCCAGCAGTTTTGACGATGTGATGCTGGCCTTCGAGCGTGTGAGCATTGGGTCCCTGCACTACATCCTCCATGAGAAGATAGATCATCTGCCCATGACTTACATTCGTGACATTTGCAGCCAGGTCTGTCAGGCTCTGTGTACATTCATGGGCAGAACTACATTCATTGTAGCCTGACGTCCCATGCCGTGTTCATGGTGTCCATGCACCAGGCCAAGGTGGGGAACTTGGAATACATGGTGGAAATGAAGAAAGCCTCCACAGGAAGAAGCTGCCTGGTGGCCACCAGTCCTCACAAACAGCACATCTTTCGATGGATGGCGCCAGAGTCATGATGGGAGATCCCCCCAGTGCTGGGGGTGACGTGTACAGCTTCTGCTGCCTCCTCTGGGAAATGATGACTTCGGAACTGCCCTGGAAATCTAAAACGGAAGAGGAGCTGCTGGAACTGCACAAGTCTGGCCACGCCCAACTGGAATTGCCTCCCAAATCTGTGGCTTTGTTTCAAAGTATCATTGAAGAAGGACTGAAGAAGGACCCTACAAGTCGTCCACGGGACTTCTTCACTTTGCTCCGATGGTTCCAAGGTCCTCTTGACAAAGCGGTAGCATGGAAACCAAGCGCTTTGGATCGATTAAAATTTCTGCAAAAGGAATCCAAAGAAAGAATCTCTCTTGGCTCACGTCTCGCCAGCATCTTTGAAGCCTCTACGAGCTCGTCCAGTGAACAATCGAGCTCCTCCCAGCTGTCTGGAACTAGCGATGATTCTTCTTCCAGTACTGCGCTGACAAAAAAGACCACCAATGTCAGTCAGCCAGTCCCTACAACAGCAGCACGTCATCCTCTCAGTGCTCAAGGACCTGACAATGCAAAGCAGTTGACGAAACATAATTTGATCTCAGATTGCTCGGACACCACAAACAATCACAGTACACCAGAACGACAGAAATCAGCCAATAGTTCCAACAGTTGCTGTGAGGATGGGTTGGATGCCAGAGATGATGATGGCCGCAAGATTACCCAAGACAGCGATGACAGCCATAGGAGGAGGTTCATAGCGCAAAGTGCAGGTCTGATCGAAACACAACAGCTAAAAAAAGACAACTCCGAGAGACAGTTTGATCGTTCAAGATCATCCTCAACCGTTCAGGGTCTTCCGAAATATTCACACCGAACAGCATCATTGCCTTGGCAAGGGTCTTATGGTCTTCTAAGGGCCGGCTCTACGTCACCACGTGTCTGCAGATTGTCACAGGGTCACCATCAGCATAGCGTCAGCACGGAGAGCAGTCCTCTTGAACGCTCCTCTAAAACCTTGCCACTTGTCAAACCCGCCAGCCATTCCACTGACGTCACAGACTTTGTCAGAGACACTGCGGTTGAATTCACTCAGGGAGTTGACGTCATATCACGAAGGACGAGGAGACATTCACCACGGAGATCTCTTCCTTCAAGAAACAGGCCTGTTGGTTCACCGAGTGTATTTCCGAGGTCTAGGTCAGCATCTGGAGATGTGTTAGAAATGAGTGACAAAGAAGTGGAACTGAGCGTCCCTGGAAGTGTACGCACATTGACCGAACAGTTTCAAGCCCAGTTATACCATCACCATCTTCGTCAGTCGATCCTCAAGGGAAGCATGACTCCACAAGGAACGCTGTTTGAAGATCTCGACACCTCGCCAGTCTGTCTGAAGCAGACGCCCAACTTAAGTGAAGTGCCGCCCGAAGGCAGCAAAGAGAAGGATGGCAACAGTCAGGACAGAGACATTCTCACAACCAGTTCCACGGCAAGTACAGAGAGTCTGACAAGTGTGTCTCTGCGTGATGAGAGTTCCGCTGATGAGGACGAGGAGCATGTCTTGCCAGTCTCTACTAGAAATGAGCTGGACATCTCAGCAGAAGTCACCATGTCTAAGCCTTCCCCTGTTTACCCATCTTTTCCAGCAGACGTGCAGTATCAGCCAGCAGCAAAACCAAACTGCAAAATTTCCCAGGAGAGGAGTGCCTTTAGAAAGATTTCAAAACAAATGGCAACAGAAACAGACCACACCGACGGATATTCTGAAGCATGTGGATATCCTCTGAGAAAATCCCAGTTCCTTCCTTCCAGTTTACCTGGAACTGACGTCTCCAGTCATCCCTTTGACTTTCAGGATTACTACATCGATGATGACTACACAGGAGCAGGTCATGAGGATCACAAGCGCTTGCACGCCCAGAAAAACAGAGGCTGCGAAGCAACGCACATCACTGACCGGTCAAGACAGAGGATTAGAAAACGTGTCTGGCTTGGGGACAACAAGACAGAACAGAAGAGGAGGAACAGACAACATGAGAAGAAGAGAGACGGGGGAAGACTGGCAGGCTGTTCACACGCAGGATTCGGCGGAGGAGAACAGAGAGCAGTTTCACAATAATCAGAAAAGGGTCTTGAGAAAACAGGCGACGGAATTTGACGAAGATGATGCGTGCACCTACAGAAAAGATCAACAATGCACAGACGATCACCTACGGACAGAGGACGGTACTAGGAAAAAGGAAGTCGACAAGTATCAGGACCACACACCTGCTGAAATGGCTACAGAGGAACCAATACATCCAAACCGAAGAGGAGAAAGGGGAGAAAGCAAAGAACAACACATAAAGCCAAAAGCCACTTTCATCATTGAGCCCAATGTGAGTGAAGAGGACAGGGACTCCGACAAAGAACATTTCTCTAACTGGCACACAGTCTGCGGTGCTGCAGACCAAAAGTACGATGAACAGGCGGAAGAAAACTGGCAGGCCACCAAAACAAGAGAGAGTCGGTGGGAAGAGTTTGTGAGGCAGAGCCAGGAAAGGTCCATGGATAAATCCCAGGACAGCAAGAAGGCTCATCCAGAGACAAAGGAAGAACATGATAGACGGAGCAATACAACCCGTGATGAGAATCAAGACTATGAGGGTGAGACACACTACAAGGAACCAGTCCGCAACGAAAATTCCTTTGATGTTCCTGACAACATGAATGCGTTAAACCTCGGTGGACAGAACAGCGAAGACCTCCCAACAGACGACGAGGACCCCTTCCTGACGACGAGCAGAGGGAGCTCTCTGAACACTGTGGTGGAGAGGCCCTTGCAAGCCCTGATGACGCAGCCCCTCGGCATCAGCGAAGACGAGGACGAGAACGACACCACCCTGATCCCAGATGACGTCATCAACCCTCCACGATGCATCGTCCTCAATTTGGAACGAAACACTTTGTCACAAGAAGGTACAGTCTGCTTCGTTCTTTTATCTAAGCTGCTTCTTTGTGTTACTCTCTCTCCTTCTTATTCCTGATCTTCCTCTCTACTGTTCATTTACTTCCTCGTCCAACGTTGTACGTCTGAACGTTCATAAATGTTCAAATGCCCGTCTTTCCATCCTACACCCAGACCCTTTTTCGCCCGTTCAATGCACCGTTCTTTTCACAATTATGCCCCACCCCCCTCACCCTTTCTTTGAGAGGGAGCGGTGCGTCCTTTTACTTTGTTATATTAAGAATTCTCTCTTCTTTCCCTTTAAGTTACTTTCTCTATGCTCATAAATCTCCATTTCTTCGTAACTTGCGCTTCCGACTGCCAGATATAGATTCAAGTTTCATTGCGCACTTTACTGTAGTTCAGGATCTAGCGCGCGCGCGCGCGCGCGCGCGCGCGCGTGTGTGTGTGTGTGTGTGTGTGTGTGTGTGTGTGTAAGAGAGAGAGAGACAGACAGACAGTGAGAGAGAGAGAGAGAGGGAGAGAGAGAGAGAGAGAGAGAGAGAGAGAGAGAGAGAGAGAGATTGGAAAACGGGATTACCATCCAGCAATTATTCACTTAATACCTGCATAGGCTGGTGATGTCTGTGTCTGTGCAAAAGTGACAAAATTTTGAAAATGCTGAAAGAAAAGCATGGGAAGGGATTTAATGTTTGTTTGTGCAGCTAATGGCTTAAACATGACTGTTTTTGGCATGAAACTAAGAAACAGTGGTGCCATTTCAAGGATTTTACAAAATTATTACCGCTGTTGTATGGAATCTCTACTTACTGTTTCATTAACATGCCGATGTCTGGGTGTGCGAAGCAAGCGGATTTGAATGACCTGGTAAATGCGTACTAAAATAGTAAAAAGCTACGAATGCAAGTTGGCACGCAACAGCTACCCTCTAAACGAGTTGTGAAAAGGACAAGACAAACTGAAAGTGATGCATGACAACCATGTTCTACTACTATCAGGAGGCCGTTTCGCGTGGATCCGTGGTGCTGTCGAACATTGTAAAGTTTAACGAATTGATAACTATCCATGAAGTTCTGCATTTCATGTAATGTCTTTTGGATGATGTAAATGTTGATATTTAGTAGTTTGCCCATGTTTTGATGGAAAAAAGAAAGTAACTGTTTCAGTTCCCACCAACAACTTCCCCTAGTGTAAACAAAACCCTCATTTGAAGGGCGGATCAAAGAATTGTTCGACCTTGTCGGAGTTCTGCGCCCTGCCAAGTACTCTTCTGGATATGGTTCTTTACATGTATGACTGATTGTCTCCCTTGTGGTGCCATTTGCTGACTTTAAGACAACGGCATATCTCACCCACTTCCAGCCTCCATACCCGTATTATTGAGAGTTGTACCTTTGTTAACTCGAAATCTGTACTTAAGGTCGGGTTTAGGGCCCTCTCAGCGTTATGGAAAGCTGGTGGTGGTGGTGATGGTACTACCTACTACTGCTGCTTGTTTTGCACCGCCTGTGCCTTACCTGTCTCCTTAAACTGGGATTCTAACTGTTGTGTAATAGTCTAGGACTGGTTTGGGGTCATGACGTCACTGAACGTACGCCAGTCTGTGCCTGTCTGTCGGTTTCTCTCAAATTGTCTGCCTCTCCTCTCGCTCCGCTTTTGTCTGTGTATCTCATTCTCGTTCAGGATTGATGCATTTTCCCCTTTCTGTCTTTATTTGTCCTCTCTGCCCCTTCTGTCTGTTGCTTATATCAGTCAGGAGAGAGAGAGAGAGAGAGAGAGAGAGAGAGAGAGAGAGAGAGAGAGAAAGAGAAAGCTGAACTCCTCTGTAACGAACTATTGTTCTTGGTACTCGACAGAGCTTCAGCCTCATGACACCACACAACCCTCAGACAGCAGACCCTTTGCCACGGACAACGATGACGATGACGACAGCACGGCCAGTGGTCCCCGAATCACGTTCAGCAGCAGCAGTGGTGCTGGCGCCAACCGGCCCTCGAACACTTCCGCGTCCCCGCAGTCGACGTTGCGCAAGTTCTACTTGGGGTCCACTGCTGGCTCCCAGGGCTACAGCACCACGCTGAAGGTGGAGAGCAGCTTGCAGAACCCGGGCACCCACCGCATCACGCAGACGGCGCGTGACACGGTCACCGGACTGAGCCAGACGGTCCATGAGGAGACCGTGCAGGCCGACACGCTGAGGACCACCATGAGCATCCAGTGACTGGGCGGAGAGGCGTCCACGTCTTCTTCCTCAGAGCCTCCTCCACTTTGCCGAGAAAGCCTTCTCCCTCAGCACCTCGTCCACTGGCCCAGAGAGGCTTCTTCCTCAGGACCTCCTCCACTGTGCCCATAGAGGCTGTGCTGAGTGTTACGACCTGGGGACTATGACGGGGAAACAAGCGTCTTTTGTCCCCCCCTCCCCCCCTTCCCAGTTCTTCCCTGAATCTCTCCCCCACCCCTCTCCTTTTTCCCTCTCCACCTGCACATCTCATTTCGCTGGCTTCTCTCCATGTCCATTTTCTCCTGGTCCTTAGAGAAGTGAGGCCACTTCTATTCCTTGTCAACGAAAAGTAAGCCTTATGAATCCCTTGCCTTGATAGTCTTTTAGCTCTGTTATTGAATTCCCTTAGCTCCCTTTGATTTTTTTAAAGCTCTGCTATTAAACCCTTTTAATTCCTTTTGGATACACTTTTTGCCCTGCTATCAGATTCCCTTAGCTCCCTTTGGAAATTCTCTTTGCTCTGCTGTCAGATTCTCTTAGCTCCTTTTGGATACTCTCTTTGCTCTGCTATCAAATTCTCTAATCTCTCTGTGATATTCTCTTACCTCTGCTGTTAAATTCTCTTGGCTTCCCTTGATGTGTTCTTAGCTTTGCTGTTAAATTCACTCAGCTCCTTTTATATTCTCTTAGCTCTGCCATTAGATT
>CM031621.1:44839867-44867367 GCA_018398815.1 Conus ventricosus | reverse complement strand
GCTGATCTGGAGGTGCGGGGTATGTAGGCCTGTCTGGTACTTGAGAAAGCTAACCTGGAAAAATAGTGAACGTTATTGGTATAGGCCTACTCAGAAAGGCTGGCAAGGAACCATACGTCTAAATGTAGATGGATGACGTGAGAAGGCAAGTATCGAATTATGGTCTGTGTAGATGGTATGGAAAGTATATAAAATATGTAGCACCATATATACCAGCTTATGAGTTTTCCCTTGAGACAAACAGAAATTTGATACAGAGAAGTCTGTTGTGGTGTGAAGACTATTCAACATAACACAAACCATATTTAGTGTTATCCCTGGTCAAGGACTGTGACAGAAAGTACAGCTAACCGCGGCAAGTACGCTTTAAACGTGCCTTTTGCGAACTGCGAACAAAGCCCTTTTCACAGGCGTCGGGAAAATTACTTCCGGTCATGAAGTTCGCAGCTAGGAATATGTGAATCGCCTTGACGAGTTGAGTGGAATATTTCCAAATAAAAAGAAGAAACCTTTCATTTTCAAAACAGGCTTACTTTGTGAATTATCGATGGATCGTGTCCTTCCAAAATTATCATTTCTAGTGTGATAGCTAGAAGCTGTAATTAGTAATATTACAAAGAATTAAAACAGAATGCAGCTTTGCTAACAAAATGCGAAAATGCATTTAAACACACAAAACACATGCACAGCAGCGTTTTCTTTCATTATGCAATGCAAAGACAGACAAGCGCATCTTCACCTAAGACTTTTTCTTCAGATTGTCGATTTGACTGATAGTAGCACTGGCTGAACATAATTCTTCCAAATGTATATTGCACATGCTATGGAAATGGTAGCAGACGTTAAAGAATCCTTCCCCGTATATTCCATTGGTCGTAAAGAGTCATTTTCAATCGGCTCACAGGCTGCACACCAAAACTTAATACGCAAGGCTTTGCTTACAGAGACGAGTGTTTACTGACTTGTGCAACTGGATTGTTTTGACAATTTCTATTGTGCCTGAAAGTTGGTTCTCCCCCTTTTCTTTCACATGGCCATCAGTGTACAAGCCAGGTGGTTCCAAGCAGACAGATTAAAAACCGAAGGAATGGGATTAGTGTGTGCTCTTGAAATTGGCGCAAAGATAGGATCATAGGTGAGTGCAAAGGCCTGAAATGTGTGTCAACTAAGGGGAAGTTCATGTATTTGAAGATTGCTTGTGATTTCATCGATGACGAATCCCCCAAAACACACAAGAAATTATTGGCGGGGGAGGGGGGGGGTTGTTCTTTTGATCCAGTATTAGTTTAACATTAAATGCTGGCTCAAATTTATGGTAGGCCTCAAAAACGCTTACATGGATTGTAATTATAGTGTTTTAGTACAAAATCCTAATTGGGCGTGTGGCCACAATATCAACTTGGAACGACGGAAATTTTTTAAGCAGACGACACATTGCTATAATTATTAATATACCCCACCAGCGCGTTCCTATACTCGTTATTCTTCCTTTGTTCAGTACCTTATGGGAGGGATGTCTTTGTCGCCTTCCGAATTGCGCAGCCAACAATGCACGGAAAGACTTATCAGGCACGAACATTTTCGCTTTACGGGCAAAAAATCGGCATTTTGATAACCGGAAGTAAATTTTCCATACGAATAAACAGTAAACAAGTGGGTATGTTTTGCTCCCATAAGGAAACCTAACACAGAGTAACTTTTATTCAAGACTGGCACAGCCATTATAAACTTGAATAAAGTCAGACAAATACATAGACGAACAATCTAATAGTGGGGGAGCAGGCAATACAAATATAATCTACCTTCAAAAGGGATTGCGATGGTTCCCTTATGCAGCTAGAGAAGTTTTCATATCTGTAACATTTCCCCCCCCCCCCCCCCCCCCCCCCCCCCAGTTTCTCCATCTTCAAACTCCCCTCCCCTCCCCTCAAGTCCAAATCTTTGCCAGACAGGTCAGTTGTTGGCCTGCGCTTGTTTTTTCCCCCACTATAGATTGTTCGTCTATGTATTTGTCTGACTTTATTCAAGTTTAAAAGGCTGTGCCAGTCTTGAATAAAAGCTACTCTGTGTTAGGTTTCCTTATGGGAGCAAAACATACCCCACTTGTTTACTGTTTATCGTTTACTGTTCCCTACCTCATTTCATTTCCGATTTTCATACGAATGCCAACCTACAGCTATCCTGAATTTTATTGGATGCGCAGTGAAACCCGGGCGTCATCCAGCTGTGGTTCCTGCTCCGGTCAAATGTGATGAACCAATTCAGGAAACAGTTTATCGTTCACTTTATACTAACCAGTGTGGTGGGAAATAACACACATTTTATTGCTAACTCACTTTGTACGGCCCAGTACGACCAGAAAATCGATAGCTATGCTTCATGAATTCGGCACAGTGTAACAATACGTCGGAAATGAAGTGGGCCAGATATGCCCATTTTATGTTTGACTGGTACAAAAAAAGACAACTTTACGTCCTCAAAGCAAGGTTCGAAGCTGTTCGATTTTTTTTCATCTCTGTAAATTGTCAAGTTGCTCGATCTTCGAGGAAACTATCCATTGAATTCATCTTAGTTTATTAAAGTGAGCGAGATAATCTGATGTAATACCTCGTCTTTGACAAAAAAATGAGTATTATCTGAAAATGTTTCCATCTTCGCAATTAAGATGACCGTTCCCTTCAACTTTTTGTTTGTTTGTTTTTAAAGTTCTTGGTGACCACCGTTATGTTCTATAACCCGTCCGCTCCCTCAAAAGGGTCGGGGGTTGGAGGTGGGGGGTGGACTGGAATTTTGCCTCATTGATTTTGCTGTGTTTGTGGTCCAGTCATCGACAACCTGAGTGACGCGGACCTCAGCGCTTCCTCCCAGTGCGGAGAGCTCACCAGCGAGCGTACGGCCATCTATCAGCGCGAGAACTGGATACGCTCTCTGTCCGAAATATGGTACCACTGGTGTCCAAGTAAGTGACTAGGATCTATCCAACCTCGGGACTTGAAAGAAAACAACCTACCTCTCTATCTCTCTCCTCTCTATCTCTACATCTCTATTATAAGAGCCAACGGAAGCACGCGCACATCATACCTTTTGTGTATGTGTGTGCGTTTTTTTTTTTTTTTTTTTTTTTTGTTCTCCAACCTCTAGTTTTTTTTCTCTCCATATTTTCCTCAGTCCTTTTTCGTCCTTTCTTTTGTGAGACCTCCATCCTTCTATTTTTCCTACTTTTTTTTTCTTTTATCAACTCTCATTCACCACACCTGCATGTTCTGTTACCGATGGACATTCCCATGTGAACTTTGATATTTTAGTGTTTGATGCAGAGCGTCTGCATCATCATATGTATGCACAACGAATGTGAGGTCGGTGTATGCATGTACGAAATGCACGTACTTGCCGTTGCTATGATACGTAACAGAGAGGTCGTTTTCATCCAAGTCATGACTAGGTTTGTCTGTTTGTCAGTAACATTATGTCCAACCGACTGAACCGATTTTAAATATCTACGGCGAAAAGACGAAATGTGGTCCACAAGGTCGAAGATTTCAATGTTGGTGTCGATCCGGAATGAAACAGCGGATCCAGCATACTTTTAAAGACGACTGTTCAAGCTTGACGGAGGGTGATCCTGCTCTCCTGAATGTCTGAAGTGTGTGTGTGTGTGATGTACAACAGTACTGCTCTTGTATGTCTTTGGTGATGGTGATTTGGGAGCGTCTCTGTGTGTGGAGTTGTCGAACTTGTTTTTTCTCTAAACCGTAAAGAAAAATTATTACAGTTTCGCCGAACGAAAGAGGCAAGCAAATTACGACAAAACACGACGCACTTTGACCTCTTTGGCGGAACAGTAATTTGTCTTTTCAATTTGTTTCAGTTTCCGCCTGTAGTCATCTCACGTTGAAACTAACCTGTCTTGATCCGTTGTGGAAGTGTAATATCCATGCGAGTTTTTTGTTTGTTGCATGTGTGATGGGTTCTTATTCAAGGGAAAAAAACTATTAATGTATTGTTGTTGTTATTGTTGTTGTTGTTGTTGCTGCTGCGCTGCTGCGCTGCTGATGTCACTGTTGTTGATGATCTCTTTTGACACAGGAACGAGGCAATATGTGAAAACAGGGTAGATGGTGGGATAGGAAGATATATGTACCTCTTCTTCAGATTCTTTGTATCGGACTACAAATTTGAAACTCATAACTGGCTGTCTGATGACTATACATGTTCTTCCTGTTCAAACATGTCCAACATGAAAAAAAAAAAAACCCCCCCCCCCCCACCCCCACCCCCCGAAAACCCATACACACATACGGGCATAAACACAGCAGAAAGGACTGTCAGTCTCCATCCTTAACACTCTGAACAGCTTCGCTATCTACCCGCCAGATTCCCCCCCCCCCCCCCTCCTCTCACTCCTTACTCTCCTCCAAAACGTAGCAATATCATGACTAGAGCGAGAACAAAGAGATCAAGACAGGTTAGTTTCAACGTGAGATGACTACAGCCGACCGAACACAAAGGGAGACAAACAGTCGACACAGGCACGGAAGACTGTAGCAAGTTCGGCAAAGATAGTGATCGAGGAGAATTCGCTAGCGCAGATCGAAGATCCTATAAAACTGGGACAGGCAGTCAGCTGGGCTTTAAACAGCTTGACTTGAATCGCAGAATGTAGTGAGACGGGCGTCTCTCTCTCTCTCTCTCTCTCTCTCTCTCTTGGTCAGGGGAAGCCAGTTTTCCTTCCCAGCTCCAATACTAAGCTTGATATGGCCACTCGCCACAACTAAGGTTTTGCACTAAAACACTATACAGACTATGGAAACTTTCCGTGGCCACACGCCACAATTACGATTTTACACTAAACCACTACAGAAACCATGTAAGAATTTTGAGGCCTACTATAAATAATCATTTGAGACAGCATTTCATTACTAAACTGATAATTGATCGAAAGAAGAACTCCCTACCACTTATTTCAACCTTTTTTTTTTTCTTTTTCTTTTTTTTTTTTGGGGGGGGGGGGGAGGGTCGCTGTTGAAATCACAAACAGTCTCCAGTTACATGACCTTTCCCCTTAGTTCACGTCACGTTTGAGGCCTTTACACTCACCACTGGCCCTACCTTTACACTCACCACTGGCCCTACCTTTACACTCACCACTGGCCCTACCTTTGTGCCAACTGAAAACCCCCAAGTGGTCCCATTTCCTTTGATTTTCATCCGTCTGCTTGCAATTACCTCAGGCTTGTACCTTGATTTCTCACGAAGTTGAGAGTGGCCGCGCTTGTCCTTTTGCATTCTGTCTGGCTTTGACACATCTCTTGACCAAGCTCTGAAGACAGGCTGGACAGTGTGTGTCTGTAACTGCGGTTGGTTATCAAACCGAAATATTGCTCCGTCATATGTGTTTTGTGGCTTCCCTTTATCATCTTCCAGAATGGGACATAGAATCACCGTTTGCAACACGTCGTGTTGTTGTTGTTGTTGTTGTTGTTGTTGTTGTTGTGATGATGATGATGAAACGAGTGTGGTACAGTCCACCACAGCAATGCCCGTCTAGTATTGAATCAAACAGCACGGTTCAGCTGAGTAAGGTAAAGTAAGGTAAGGTACGTAAGGTAAGGTAATGCTGCTTACAGCCCAGCCGACCGCAAAGGGCCATATCAAGGCTGTCACCACGATGAAGTCAACTTACAAGTCATCAAATAAAAAAAAAAATCACACAACCTTTTAAAACACATCTTCTAAAAAAATGCATCGGAAACTTTGTTTTAAAAAATCTTTCCTCCGTGGCGCACATGACAGAATCATCTTGTATAAAACGGGGAAACAAGAACAATAAGAGAAACTTTTTTTCTTTTTTTTTTGCGTACGCAGGCTGATACTCCTGCGGGCACTCCCTGTATAGACAGGCAAGGATTAATCCCATCTACCCAACAAAGGGAGTAGAGTTTTGTGTGTATGACCGGTTTTTTTATATTCCGCCATTAAGGCAGCCATACTCCATCTTCGGGGAAAATAAGAGAAACCAAATGTGATAATACGATTTAGGAAAGAAAATAAAAGTTTGACTACAGCAGTACAGAAAGAGGCAGAATGATAGAATGTGGCACGCAGAGTACGCCGATTATCGCACAGCAAAGACCGGTTGTCGTTACTGATCTTCCCTACGTTGTCCGTGATCCAAGGCGGTACCCCTTCTTCCGTTCCGGCTCCCTGACTGGTAACAATTGCACCTTTACTTCGTCACCTTGCCCGCTTCCCCGCAATGGAGAATGCCCCCCAGACTCTCTCTGGACCCCTTCCTCCCTTCTCGTGTCATCGGAACCCCCCCCCCCCCCCCCCCCTCCTTTTTTTTCTCTCTGGCTGGTACAAAAATTATCGTTTAGGGCACTGGTGAATTAAATTCCACCGCTTTCGACCGGAAAATCCGTCTAATTGTTTGTGTAACATCGGCCAAAAATGTGACGATTCCGTACAGTCCATGGAAAAATTAGGATTATTTCTGAACAGGATACCCCACCCTTCTACGCTTCAAACAGATTTGAAAGAGATTCCTTCCAACCTTCACCACCCTCGGCTTTTACAAAAATTTTAGACAGGGAGATATTACCCCACCGTCCCCCGCTTTTACAGAATTTCTGCCATTCTCACCGAAAGATGACCCCCCACCCCCACCCTCCCGGTTCACCCACCCACGTCTTTTTTTTAAACCTACCCCTCACATGTAACTGATGCGGCATTGCTAAGCGTTACCGTTGTCTGTTGTTCATTTTACATGTTACCGTTGTCTGTTGTTCGTTTTTCATGTTGCCGTTGTCTGTTGTTCATTTTACATGTTACTGTTGTTACACATTATGATTCACGGTGTTGTCCTAGACAGTTCGTACTGAGGATACACATGATATTACAACAACAGCAACAACAACAATTGAAACAGAAATGGAAAGAATGAAGGTAGTAAGGAAACTGAGTGAACGATATTGAACTTTATTGACTGGATGACACGGTAAACAACTGAATGAAACGCCAGCTGGCAGCTCTTCAGTCGGCACTACCCATGTAACCAGCCCGTCGTGTAAACGAGTGTGCATTGTACGTAAAGCACTTAGAGCTTGGTCTCTAGCCGAGGAGAGGCCCGATAATAATAATAATAATAATAATAATAAATAATAATAATAATAATAATAATAAATAATAATAATAACAACAACTACTACTACAACCACCCACCCAAACCAACAAAAACTACCAGAGCTCAGCACAGTATATCATACAACAGGTCGGCATCAGACAGACATTTGTTGCGCACCACACCACGATGCCAGCAACGACCCAACGAAGGTTCCCTGTGGACTTTCTCTGGTTTCTCCTGACGCGCTGCATCCAGCGGGAGACACACAAGGATCGCCAACACTGCCCTGACCGTTGGAAAGGCGTGGGTCTCAAGCGTCTGTTCCTGGCAATGGCGCCATGGACCGTCCTTGGGCTTTCTCGCCTTTCTTTCAGCCACACCGTGTAGCTCCAGAGTCCCTCGTCCCCCCCCCCCCCCCCCCCCCCGGTTACAATTTCTGCCTGCAGTCACCTCGCTTTGAAACTGAATTAAAGGAATGTGTGAGATTCAATTGCATTTATCAGTTAGTGATGTTAGTGACACTGATCTTTCAGGCAAGACAAGCAACTTTGAAGACGATGAAAACAAAAGAACGAACAATCACACATCTCCTCAACTTGGGCAACAATCACACATCTCTCAACTTGGGCAACAATCACACATCTCCTCAACTTGGGCGCAAAAATGGATGTGGAAAGAAAAGGCTTAAACAGATATATTTTAAACGAGTGAGGACAAACTTTTCTGGTCTTTGATCAACTTTAGTTTAAAATTGTGGAGTATGGGGATTGGCGATTGCAGTCGTTGTCTTCAATACAAGGGTGACAACCGTGCAAGCGTCTTGGACGCTGTTTTCTTTTTCTTTTTCTTTTTTTTTCCGGATGATCTCTGCCCCAAAGAGAAGCCAACACGTTCACTGGTCAGACCTACTGCAAACATAAATAGCGCACAACATGTCCACCTGGCTGTTAAAGACTGGAGTGAGGGTGAAGGAACGACACGAACAGCTGTCAACAGTTAATACACGTGCGCGCGCGCGCCCACACACACACACACACACACACACACACACACACACACACACACACACATTTGTCTAATGTCACTTGAGGGTGAAGAGACGTTGAATTAAAGAACTACTACTACTACTACTACTACTACTACTACTACTACTACTACACTACTACTCTACTACACTACTACTACACTACTACTGCTACTACACACACTACTACACACACTACTACTACTACACACACACACACACACACACACACACACAGAACATGAGAACCATCGTCAACAGTTCACACACACACACACACACACACACACACACACACACACACACACACACACACACACACACACACACACACACACTTATCTAAGGCAGATAGGGGAGTCTGGGATGGATGGTAGGGTGACAATGAAATTATTCTTTGTGTTAAAAATCGTCGTCATACTCTGTCAGAGTATGGGGTATAAAGAATTATTGCCCCTCTTTGAATACTGGGTACTCTTGCAGCATCACTATGTATTTTCTCCACCTTCTGGAAATTCTGTGCCGCAAATTTCCTTGTTTTGATTATTTTCTTTGACAACTCTGATTTTTCTTTTTAAGTCGTGACATACTTGATATAAACAATGCTGTCGACGAAGTCATAAAGAATTGAATTGAAGCATTGACTAAATAGTGATCGTGGTTGTGATTGATAACTTTCAACCTATTGAAGAATGACCACAAACTCATCATGTTTACGACCGGTTACGACCGGGGATAATACTACCAGAATTCTCGAAGTAGTATCTTCCTGAAAAGCATCTTGTTTCTCTTGTCATAAAGATTGAAATCAAATACATTCCAGAAGTTGTTCTCGACTTTCTGCGACACTGTTTTTGTGTTTTACTGCAGTGGGTGTTGAATGAATTCAGCTTGCCATCAGAATGTGTGATGCAGGTCTCTGTTTTTGTGATGGCCTTCAAAGAGTGCTTCTTCACAAAACCACAGTTAAAAAAAAGAAAGATATATGCCACTCACAATACATCCACAGTTTAGCTGAGTGGGTTCACATGCACACACGTTTATACTGATGTACATGGGGAAAAAATCGAAGTATTCACAAACATCTGTAATGTGTTTGTTTGAAACAAAAGCTCAGAATGGAAACCAAACAAAGGATATAGTGACAAATGATAATAATAATAACGATGATAATAATAATAAAAACAATAATAATGATAATAATGATGATAACAGTAATAATAAAGATAATGATGATAACAATACTAATGATCATAATAATAATTATCATAATAATAATGATGATAAAAAGATCGGGCATCTAAATTCATGTCACAACTCCTGTAGTTGAGGAAAACTGTCCCTTGCTACAGGCACGTGATATTAACCTGACAAATCAGACATGCATGTCGTATCAAACCTGAACATTCTTGTCAACATCATCAATCTGACCAATTCAAACATACATGCGTCACCTGACACTTCTGACATGCTCAAATCCCACAACAAAAGCAATTTGTCACACCTTGAACAACTCTGATAAAATTAACAAGCAAATTTACCTTGAATTTAGGATGCATGCGTCGCTGAGAGCGGTGCCCAAATTTTCTGATCAATGCTGCAGGTGTTTGTATCTCTTGGACCAGGTTGATGCCAGGGACGCAGAGTACAGTCCTGTCATGTTGTTTCAAACCAGAATGGACCTCTATACAGCATCATCTTCACCCACTGATCGGCATCAAACAGTTTTAAATTCTGTTGTCTTTCGACATTGTAGTGACCTCAATTTCCTTTCCCTATCACAATTAGGAATTGGTAGTGACCCCAATTTCCATTTCCTCATCACAACCAGAGCTGACCTCAATTTGAATTTCTTCATCACAAATTAGAAGTGATCCAAATTTCAATTTCCTCATCACAGTTAGTGGTGACTTCAATGTGCATTTCTTCTCCACAAATTAGTAGTCACTCAAAAATTGCATATCCTCACAAAAAAATTAATGGTGACTTCAATGTTCGTTTTCTTCACCACAAATAATGGCGACTCTTAATTCCATTTCCTCATCGAAAGTAAAGGTGATTTCAATGTCTATTTCTTCACCAGAAATCAGTAGTGGCCCCAATGGCTATTTCCTCATCACAATGTGAGGTGACTTTAATGTCTATTTCTTCACCACAAACCAGAAGTGACCCCAATTTCTATTCCCTCATCATAATTACTGCTGACTTAAATGTCTTTTTCTTCACCACAAATTAGTAGTAGTGACCGCAATTTCCATTCCCCCATTCCACTAAGCGCTGACTTCAAGTTCTATTTTATTCACCACAAATCAGAAGTGACCCCAGTTTTTATTCCCTCATTATAATTACTGCTGACTTAAATGTCTGTTTTCTTCACCGCAAATTAGTAGTGACCCCGATTTCCATTTCGTCATCATAATTTTTTTAATGGTGACTTCAATTTCTATTTCTTCACCACAAATTAGTAGTGTCCTCAACGCCCATCGCCTCATCACATCCACAGAAGGAAAAGCAGGGATGTGCTTGAAGAAAGATGAATTTCTGACAATTCTCGTGGAACCCCCCTGTGCTGTGACCATGCTTCCTTTTCTCTGGAAATGGGGGAGTGAGTTTATTTGTCTTTGACTGCTTGACAAGAACGTGATCACCTACTGTGAGATTGGTAGGTTTGGTATGTCTTTTGGTGTTGGCATGGTCAGTCATTTTGCTCTTGCTGCGAAAGTCATTGTGAGACATGCGGTCTTGCAGGAAACGCTGAGATTTGGAATGAACAGTGGTAGGACCAGGTAGTCCAGTGTTCATTTTCCTTCCATGCATGCTTTCAAACGGACTGATATCAGTTGCACTGTGTGGTGTGCCTCTGTAAAGCATGAGGAAAGTGTTCAGCTGAGTCTTCCAGTTCTGGTTATTAGCACATGATGCATGAATGTTCTTGTTCAGGGTGCGCATAAAGCGTTCGACTTCTCCATTTGCTTCCGGCCATTTGAGGGTAATCTTCCTGTGTTTGATTCCAAGTTCTACAAGGAACAGGCAGAATTCATTTCCACTGAAGGGAGGGCCATTGTCAGTTTGGACAGTGTTTTGGATGCAATGACGTGCAAAAATTGCCTGTAGTTTGGAGATGACTGTTTTGCTGGATGTTGAAGGGACAATTTCAATTTCTGGATACCTGCTGTAGTGATCAATGACAACCAAACAGTAGTCACCACTGGGGAAGGGACCAGCAAAGTCAATGGCTAAGGATGACCATGGTTCTGCGGGTAAAGACGTAGGAATCACTGGTTCTCGCTGTAAGGGACCAGAGTAGGACGCCTGACATGGTATGCAAGATTTGACAGTTGATTCAAGAAGCTTGTCGATACCAGGGAACCAGATTTTCTCTCGCACAAGCTGTTTTGTTTTCACAATTCCCTGATGTGACTGATGAGCTATATAACTTTGTTTTGTGGTGCCACTGGTATGAGTCTGTGACCACAAAGTGTCAGTCCATCATGCACAGATATTTCACCCTTGAATCTGGCATATTCCTGGATGTCACGATCATACCATTTTCCAGTCTGTACCGCTGACATTACTTTCTGTAGAGTTGAGTCACATCTGGTACATTTTTGACTTCATCTTCAGTCATTGCTCTGGGAACACAGTGTTTTGCTACATAGTTGATGTAGTGTTCTGATATGTTTTCCCGTTTTGGAAAGTTTGTGGGTTGTCTACTAATGAAATCAGCCGGATTCTGTTCATTTTTCTCAGGCTGATACACAATGTTCATCTCATATGGCATAAGACAAACACGTAGTCTTTCAATGCGTGCGGCTGTGGGCATCTGACCTATGACAATGCTAAGCAGGGGATTGTGATCAGTACGTATTTTAAATGGCGCTCCGTATATGTAGATGTGAAAATGTTCAACACCGAAGACAACTGCTAGAAATTCCTTTTCAGTCTGAGAGTATCGCTTCTCCACATCTGTGAGTGCACGGCTTGTGTAGCACACAGGCTTGCCTTCTTGCGTCAAAATGGCACCAAGTCCAACAGGCTTGCGTCCACAATGGTTTCTGTCTCTTGTTTGGATCAAAGTAAGCCATTACATGTTTTCCTGTGAGTACATGTTTCAGTCTTGAAAATGCTTCCTGTTGTGCAGAATCCCATTTCCAGCAACATCTTTCCTGGTCAGCTGTCTCAGTGGCTCAGTCATGGATGCATAACCAGGAATAAATCTGGCCACATACTGTGTCATGCCCAAGAATGAACGGACTTCAGCAACAGCCTTGGGTTCTTCAGTGTCAATGATAGTCGTGATCTTCTCAGGATCTGGGATACGCCATTCTTGCCGAAAACATGACCAAAAAGACCAATTCTTTGCAGAGAAGATACATTTTTCACGATTCAGCTTTGCTCCACAGTCTCCAAGTTTGGTAAGCACAGCCTGTAGACTCGCATCATGATCTTCTTGATTTTTGCCATAAACTATGATATCATCACTCAAGTTCATCGCACCAGGAATATCACGCAACAGTTCTGAAATAGCATTCTGAAATATTTCAGCAGCAGCGTTTATTCCAAACACAAGTCTTTTGTAGCGCCTGAGACCACGATGAGTAGAGAATGTTATGATGTATCTACTGTCAGGATGTAGTGACAGCTGGTGGTAGACACTGGACAAATCAAGTTTTGCTAAATACGGTGGATCAATTCAGTTCATGAATCTGATCATTGATGGTGGGTATGGGATATTTTTCTCTCTAAATTGCTTATTCGCTTCACGCATATCAATGCACAAACGAACACCACCATTTCTTTTGGGAACAGCAACTGCTGGACTAACCCAGGGTGTTGGACCTTTCCACCTTTTCTATGATGTCATCTTGCTCTAAACGTTCCAGCTGTTTGTCCACGTCTTTACAAACACGGAAAGGGACACGACGATGGGGCTGTGTGACTGCTTGTAGGACCTCATAAAATTGTAGTTTTGATGACGACACCAACAATCTTCCTAATTTTGCCATCAAACAGGGAAGGAAATGGTCAGGATAGTTGTGGTTGAGAGACATGGTCTGCTGACAAACCAAACTGAATGATATGAAGAGATTCGGTCTTACCACTAAGGAGATTGCTTGAGTGTTTTGCATCAGTGTCAACCACATAAAATGTGTGCGTGGGACATGTTCTTTGTAAGAAACCTTTGCAGTGATAATCCTTTCACAGGAAGAGTGAAACTTATCCATAAGGGTAAATGAAAGGACAAGGGCCCGATAGTTTCAGCCGTGGAATGTCTTAAAAAGTGTCCAATGTCACAATGTTCACTGTTGCACCGGTATCAACAATGAAAAATGCTGCCTTGCCATCCAAAATAAGCTGTACAGTACAGCACGTGCAGGAACAGCGATATGCTTGGCCAGTCTGAAAAAACTACCTTCACTATCACAACTATCAATGTCATTGTGTTCTGGGTCTTCATCATTTTTCAGTGAAGTAGCTGGGTACTTGCTGAAAATGAAGAGATCTGATCTGTGTTCTCCTTGTCCCTTTCACACACTCTGGCAAAATGACCAACCTTTTTGCAACTAAGACATTCTTTGCCACGAGCCCGACAGTTGCCTTTTTGTGGAAACAGACCACCACAATAACGACATTTTGAATTCTTTGAAGAAGAATTGTGAGTTGAAGAATGGGCCCCGCCTTGCTGAGTGCCGCGTTGTGAATCATCTTACGATTCTGAACAGAATAGTTGCCATGAGCAAATGGTGAGTTCCCTGCATCACTGTCAGAGTGGTTTCCATGTTGACTGGCAAATCTTGTCTTGCCTGTACCTCTTACTGCATCCACAATTGCCCTTGTCACCCCTGTTGCTGACATTAGAAGCATTTTCAATTTCTGTAGTTCTGGTATTTACAGTTCCAAAGCTCTTGCTTCACCCAACACTTGTTGTCACGACCGACCCTGGAGGTCTGCCCTGACAGGATCGGTCCTAGATGGGAGTGAAGGGAATGGCTGACCTCGCACGCCTCGCAAGAGCCCACACGAGAAAGATTACGATACAACACCCCATTTATTCACACCAGCAAATAAGCATTCCAACACACACAACATGCACAATCACAATCAAGCACTCCAACGCACACAACATGCACAATCACAATCAAGCACTCAACACACCCCAAACATGCACGATTATAAATAAACCATTTCACCATACGACGTACACAATCACAATTACAGCATTCCAGCACATATGACATATACACAATTATAAAGAAACATTTCCAGCATCGATCCTTCTAACACCATGGAGTGCGTCCACACCCCTGCCTCTGTCAAGTCTACTGGGAGCACCCTGTCGCACTAGGTGCTCCGAACCGGGTCGGTTCTTGAAGGGAGTCGCTCAAAGCCGACACCCTCGACACACAAGCAGGCAGTGAAGAGCGCGTCACGGAGGGGGGAGGGGGGGGAAACGTGGCGTGTTACTGGAGGTCCTGGACGGGGGTCAGGGCCGGCCAGTCAAGACGGGGGCTCCTCTACCAGTCCGCGGTCCCGACCAGAGCGTGGCCTCGACCAGCGCGTGGCACCATCCAGTCCGCGGTCCCAGCCAGAGCGTGGCCTCAACCAGCACGTGGCACCATCCAGTCCGTGGTCCCAGCCAGAGCGTGGCCTCAACCAGCACGTGGCACCCATCCAGTCCAGACTCCGGGTGAAGCCCCCGGGAGGGGGGGGGGGGGGGGGCAACGTAGCTGGGAGGAGAGAAGAAAGGGAGGAAGGAAGAAGGAAGGAGGAAGGGTACTGGAACCCCGCCGTCAGTACAGTCTGACCCATGCTGTTAAATCTTAACAGCCACTCGCATGATGGGCGAGGGGAAGTCTACTAAATACACCAATAACCCCAGCTCAACACAGACCTGAGCATAACACAGTAAACCCATCGAATCAGGGAAAGTTCATTAGGGTCTTCTCACACGATGCAGGTAAAAGACTGCATTAAATCAACAGGTTATAAAACAAATAATGAATTATCTTCACCCTTCTCTCACTCACGTTTAACATTTGCCTTTCTTAGGAAATAACCCAAAACAGCGACCATCGCTTTAAAAACTGCCCCCACATTTGCAAATAATAATTCAATGGCTAATTGTCACATTTTATAGCCACATTTCAAAATAACACAAATCTCCAACCACGCATCCGAACGACAAATCATGCGTACGCACGCTCGCGAACATAAAACTCGTTCTCCTTGGGACACAAAAAACAGACGGTGGCCGAAGGATAAGAGTCCGGCGAATGTGACAGGGGCGGACGAGCGAGACCAAGCAAGTTCCAACCCTGAATCACCAGGTTTCTCCCACCCCCACCGACTACCGCATCACCAGATGCTAAACGGGAAAGAAAGATTTGGAACTAATTTAAAAGGGGCCGGGTTTAAAAAGATTAAAATTAAAACCAGAAAAGGGGGTTTCCCCACATATTTCTCTTAAAAATTTCGAAAAAAAAAGAAAATTGCGCCAAAAGAAAAAGACAAACCCGGCTAACAACAAAAAAAACCAAAAAAAACAAACCACGAAAACTGATGTTACCAGCTACCCGTGGGGTGCCCCAAAAAAAGAGGGGGGGTAAAAAGGGACTTTTCTCTCCCCTCTGCCCAAAGTCGGGGAGGACGAGGCACGGTGCGGAAAAAAAGAAGTGATGCCCCTTCCCCAAAAGGCCGACGGGAGGAATTGAAGTTTCCCGACGTCCTTCGATGATACGGTGAAAAACCCAAAAAGACCGGAGCAGGCGCCCCGAGGACATCTTCCGCCGGGGTGAAGAGCTAACCTCCTAAGCAAATGGGGGCCCCCAAAGCCATGCTGCGTCCAAAAAAAAGGGGGTTTGGGGGGAAACCAAAACCTTCCCCCAATCCCCCTAAAAGAAAATTGGAAAAGGGGGGGGAAAAAAAACCGGTTGGCGGGCAACCCCAAGGTAAAAAAGAAAAAGGGAGGAACCAAAAAGAACGGAAAATTTTCCAAAAAAAAATTCCGCCACCAGGGGGAACCTGCAGGTGTTGACCCGGGGAAAAATTTAAAAAGGGGAGAAAGGGCCCTTTGTGAGAGGCTTCACAAAGGGAACCGCCCCCAAAAACCTCTTTAAGGGAGGAATAAAACAAAAACACAACGAAATAAACAAAATAATAATTCCCCCCTAATTTTCAAACCAAAGGCCCTTAAAAACCTGAAAAAACCCCTTCCAAAACCTTTGGGTTTCCTAGAAAAACATCTTTAAAAACCTTACCATTGCAAAAAAACAAAAATTGGGAGGGAACCCAAACTTTTCCTGTGCTGCCCGGATTTAAGAGGCACCCTTTTACAAAACACTTAAATTTTCCAAAGGGGAAAAATATTTTAATATTTAATTTTAAAAAACCCAACTCCCCAAACCTTCCAACAGGGAAAATAACCTCCCAATAAAAAATTGGGATTCCCTTTTTCCCCCCGTTAAACTCCCCTGAAGTTAAAAACTTGTCAAGGGGACATCGGGGTACAGAGACCAAAAAGGGGGTTAACCCGGTTGGAAGGGGAAATTTTGGGCCCCCCCTGCCCCCGAATTTTTCCCCCCAATTTGGCCTGCCCCTTAGGGGCCGGGCTAAGGGATTAGGGGGCCCCCGTTCCGGGAAACCTTGAAGCGGGGGTTAACCCCTTACCTGAGTTCCCCCTTGGAAAAAAATTTTTCATGATTCGAGGCCCGTTTGGGCCCCCCCAATTGCCTGCATGGGGGAATGTGGGGCCTCCAGAACAAACTTCCGGGCTTTTCGGGCCCCCAAAAAGTGCGGCCAAATCTGCCTGGGGAAAAACCCAAGAACCCCGGTAGTGGCTCATTGGGCCCGTCCTAAGGGGAAGGCCGGGACGACCCCCAACCCAAAAACCCCAACCCCCAAACCCCCTACCGGTCGGGGGGTTTGGATTAAGGGGTCCCCCGGGAACCCGGACCGCGGAAATGGCCCCTCCAAACCGTGGCCGGGAAAAGGGGAAATTCCTTTCCCGCCCCTTTTTTTGGCTTTGTTTTCCCCCCAACCCCCAACTGGGGGCAGGACTGCCTAACCGTAAAAAAGGTTCACCCCTTGGAAAAAGGGAAGGGTCTTGGCCCTTCCCCCCGGGGGCCCTCCGGGGAAAAAAGGCCTTTGGGAATAAAATGCCAAAGGGGGGGGATCCCCGGGCCTCCAAGAACACTCTCCCCGGGGTTTTGGGGGAAAAAAAATCTTTTCCAAAAAGATCCTGCCCTGAGGTTTTTCCCCAAAGGGGGAAACCCCCGGGGGGGACCTTAAAATCCCCCTTGGCCCTTTGCCGGGGGCCAAAACCGGGGGAAAGGACCCCCCCAAAACCTACCGGGCCGGGGGTTTGGACATCCCAAACCCTGGCCGGAGGGAAAAAAAAAAAACAGGGGGGGCCTGAAACCCCAAAATTGGGGGAACGGGCCCCCTTTTCCCCCTGCTTTTTCCCCTTTTGGCCTTTGTGGGGGGTTTCCCTCCGTTTGGGCGATGCTTAAAAGGCCCTGCCGGCCTTCAGCAAAACATTCCCTTGGAAGGGAAATCCTAGGTTTTTTTTCCCACCGGATCCCAACTTGGGGACAAGGGGGGGGGGTGGTGGACAAGGATTTTTGGGATTCCCCCTTTTCCAAACCCCCAATTTTTTTTTTTTTTAAAATTTTTTTAAGGGGGGGTGGGAAAACCAAATTTTTCCCGGGTGTCCCGCCCCCTTGATGGGGGGGCGCCCCCGGAGGAAAAAAAAGGGGGGGGAAAGGGGGGGGGCATTAAATAAGGGAAAGCTGGGGAAGGGGGGGTTTTAGGGGGAGAGGGGGGAAAGGGGCCCCCCCGAAAACTTAAAAACCCTTGGGGGGAAAAAGGGCCAGGTCGGGGGGGGGCAAAATGGAGGAGGGGCCGTTGGGGCCCCCGGGGTACCGGGGGGGTTGGGGGGGGGGGTTTTTCCCACCCGGGGGGGCCCCCTTTTTTCGGGGGGCCCCATAAGGGGGGCCCAGGGGCCAGCAAACACCTGGGGGGGCGGGGGGGGGGGGAAAGGGCCCCCGCGAAATTAGGTTTGTTCTCCCCCTTTTGGGTTCCTTTTTTTTTGGGGGGCCTTGTTTTTTTTTTTTTCCCTTTAATTTTAATTTTTTTTTCCAAAACTTAGCCAACTGACCCCAGTACCCTAGCTTTTTGCGCGGGGCCTATCCCCAAACTCCCACAAAGGGTTTCCCGTCTTTAATTCTTCTTCAGGGAAACCAAAACTTCCGCCTGAAACGCCCGGGGGGGTTTAAGGGTTTGGGAAACGCTTACGCAGAGCCAACTCATGTCTGCATAAGACGCCCCTTTCCCTTAGAGGAGCACACACCCCCTTGCAGCACCAGAAAATTTCCAGAAAAAAGGGGGCTTTAGCCTTTTGTTCCTTCAGAAAATTTTGGTTTATGAACTAGAAACCTTGTAAAAAAGCTCTAGGAACATATAAAAGCCCACTAGGTCTAAATTGGAAGCTTTAATTTTGGGGGCCTCTAACTCTATCCCCTTTCCTGGGTTTAAAACCCCCTGATTTACAGATGCGGGAGCCCGGGCGAAAAAAAGTTTTTTTCATTCCTCCTACGCAAGCCCCCATCCTGTCTAGTTCTTTTTCGGAGGGCTTCCTGCCTGGCAGCCTTCCCTACGCCGATCCTCCTTTTGGGCACCCTCTTCCCTACCCCGTCCTCCTGTCTGGCAGCCCCCCTTCCCTCCCGCTGAGCCCCCTCTTTTAGAAGGGCCCCCTGTGGGCAGCCTCTTCTTGCCCCCAAGCTTAGCCTTTTCCCCCCTATGCAAAATTTCCCCCGTTTTGTCAGTCTCCTTTTGGGGCAGAGCAGCCTTTTCCCTACGCTTTTCCCCTACGTTTGGAGCACCCTTTTTCCCCTACGGGGGGTTTCCCTTTGCTGGAAGCTTCCTTCGTGTGCTCCCTCTAAAAAACATCAGGCCCGAGGTGATGCCCTTTGGGAAGGTTCACTTTCCCGACACGGGAGGTAAAACCCTCTCCCCGCCCCTTTGGGGTTTCTCAAATTTTTCCCATGGGAAAGCCCCCCGGGGAACCCCTTTACGGGGGGGAAGCATGGGAATGGGGGGGGCTTTGGTTTCTGCGACTAAACAAAAAGCCCACAGTTGCTTCGCTATACTCTGACGCTTCCGAGCGGAAGTCCCATTGGGGGTTTCCCCAGCAGGAAAAAACCCCTAGGAAGAAGAAGTGAAAGTATCGCGGGGACTATGGGGGCCTACACCCACGGGAAAAAAGGGGAAAGGGTTTCCCGTAGTCAAGTGCTGGTACTAATAGTGGGGACTACATTTAAAAGACCCTTCTTCTTCGCGCCCGGGGTGGGCCATACCACCGCACCGTGACGTTGCCAGCAAAATAATCCTACAGTTATCAAAAACGGGGGAAAGAAAAACCACTTAAAAAACAAAAATTTTGGGGGTGTGTGTATATGTGAAAAAGTGTTTTGTGTTCTTTGGTGTGCGGACAAGTTCCGGGTTTGCCCACTCTGGCAACCCGCGCTCTACAACACGAGCAACAGTGCGGTGGGGCTCACGAAAAAAAAAAAAAAAAAAAAAAATATGTCCGGTGCCCCCACTCCCGGCAAACCCGCTCCCCAGCCCAAAAACAGTTTCGGTGGGGGTGGCCCGGGGAAAAAAACGGGGAGACGGAAAACGGGGGAGAGGAAAAAAAAAAAAAAAAGACATAAAAAGGGCCGATTTCAACCCCCCGTTTTCAATAACCCGGTAAAAAAACCAAAAAAAAGGGTAAATACAAAAACAGGAATGGAAGATGAGCGGCAACGAAAGGGGAAAAACTTACGGCCGTACCTGCGTGAGGTACCCGGCCCGGGAAAGGGGTCTGGGCGGTTTGATCCCCCCGGTCTACCTCGGCCCCCGGTCACCCCCGGATGTTTCCCCCAGGCCCCAAAAAAACTCCCTTCACGCTAGAGTACCCAGCCAACCCCAAAGAAAAACCACAAAAAAATAACCCAAATGAATTTCCCAAAAAAGAAAAGAAAAATTAAAAAGGTACTCCGCGAAAAAGGGGAAAAGAGGGCAGTCAGAGCCCCTTAAAATCCCGGGCGGGGCCCCCACAATTGCCGACCGACCCCCCGGAGGTCTGCCCGGGCAAAGGGTCGGTTTTAGGGTGGGAGGGGAAAGGGAAAGGCTGACCCCGCACGCCCGCAAGAGCCCCCCACGAGAAGATTACGATAAAAAACCCATTTATTACACCAGCAAAAATAAAACATTCCCAAAACACACAAAATGCACCCAACCAAACAAGGGACTCCCAAAGCACACAAAAAGCACCCTCACAAACCCAAACACTCCAAAAACACACAAAAATGCCGATTATAAATTTTAAAAATTTACCCTACGACGTTTCCCAATCCCCAATTACAAACATTCCAGCACAATGAATATCACAATTATAAAGAAAAATTTTTCCCCCCCTCGATCCCTTTTAACAACCCGGGGTGCGTCCACACCCCCGCCCCTGTCAAATTTACTGGAGCACCCTGTCGCACTAGGTCCCCCGAACCGGGCGGTTCTTTAAAGGGGTCGTCAAAGCCGACACCCGGCCCACAAGGGAGGCAGGGGAAGGCGCGTCAGGAGGGGGGGGGGGGGGGGGGGGGGGGTGGCGTTGTTATTGGGGTCCTGGACGGGGGGGAGGGGGGGCCAAATCAAGGGCGGGGGGGCTCCTCTACCAGTCCGCCGGGGCCCCACCCCGAGCGTTGGGCCCCGACCAGCGCGTGGGACCATCCAGCCCCCGGGGCCCCGCCAGAGCGGGGGGCCTAACCCGCACGTGGCACCATTTCCCGTCGTTTGGGCCCAGCCCGGCGTGGCCTCAACCGCCGTGGCACCCCAGGGGCCCGACTCCCGGGGGTTTAAGCCCCGGGGGGGGGGGGGGGGGGGGGGGGAACGGAGCTGGGAGGGGAAGAAGGGAGGGAAGGAAAGGAAGGAGGGAAAGGGGACTGGAACCCCCCCGTCAAATACCGTCTGACCCCTGCTGTTTAAAAAATTTAAAAGCCCCCTCGCTGATGGGGAGGGGAAGTCTTTCAAATACCCCCTAACCCCCGCTCAAAACAGACCTGAGCATAAAACAGTAAACCCATCGAATAGGAATGTTTTATTAGGGTCTTCTACCGTTTCGGTAAAAAACTGCATTTTAAAACAAAGGTTATAAAAAAAATAAGGGAATTTTTCTTCACCCTTCTCTCCCCCCGTTTAAAATTTGCCCTTTTTTTGGAAATAACCAAAAACAGCGACCATCGCTTTTAAAATGCCACCACATTTGCCCAAAAAATAAATTTAAGGTTAATTGTCACATTTTTTAGCCCCAAATTTTAAAAAAACACAAATCTCCAACCCCGCACCCAACGACAAATCATGGTCCCCACGCTCGCGAACATTTAAAACTCGTTCTCCCTTTCACCCCAAACAGCGGTGGCTTTAAGGGGTAAAGGGCCGGCGAAAGTGACAGGGGCGGCCCAGCGAGGGCCAAGCAAGTTCCACCCTGGGAAACACCAGGTTTCTCCCCTCCCCCCCGAAATACCGCATCACCAGATGCATTTTAAAAAAGGAGAAAAAAATTTTGGAAAAAAATTTAAAAATGGCCCGGTTTAAAAATTGAATTTTAAACCCGAGAAAAAGGGTTTTCCCACAATTTTTCTTACAATTTCGAAAAAAAAAAAGAAAAATTTCGCAAAAGAGAAGACTAAGCCGGCTAAAAACAACAAACCCCAAAAAAAAACCCCGAAAAATTTAGCCTTTTCCAAACTACCCGTGGGGGACCAAAAAGAGGCGGGTCAAAAGACTATCTTGCCCCCCTGTTCCCGCGAGAGGACAGAGGCACAGGTGCGGGGAAAAAAAAAAAAGTGATGTCCCTTTCTACAGGCCGGGTGTTTGGAATTTAAGAACCGGGCTTACCTTTTGATGTACGGTTTAAGAACCAAGGGCCGGAGGAGGGCGCTCCCAGAGGGCATTTTTCCGCTCGAGTGAAGGCTAACCTCCCTCAGCGATTTGGGGCCCCATTTCCAGTGGTCCCCAGGGGTGAGCATATTCAAACTTAAAAAAAAATGAAGCCTTTTGCGACAGGTAAAAAACAGGCGAGAGGCCCATAACGCAAGTTCGCGAGAAAGGTAACCCGCCACCCGTGAACCCGCAGGATGAATAGAAAGGGCAGTGGAATTAGAGAGAGAGAGAGAGAGGAAAACAAACCCAAATTTTAGCTGAATACCCAAAGGGGCAACCGCCCCCCAAGCCCCATTAAGGGCGGGATACACGACAACAGCAAAGACAATAAACAAATGAATAATTCCGCCCCCCTAGATGGGTTTAAAAAGTCGTAAAGGGGGGTGACAAACTCGTGAACAACTTGTTTTAAACTAAGATTGTCCTTTAGAGCTTTTCTACGAAGACTTTTTGCTTGTACCACCTTGAATGAGTTGTGTAAAAATTCATTAAATTTTTTTCCTTGTCTTGAAATTTACATTGTGCAGGAAGACTTTTTGATTTAGTGTGAAAAGAATCCCTGTTTTTTTACCTCCATTTCGTTTTTTGGGGTGAAAATTGGGAAAATTCAATGATGTATTTGCTTGGGGGGTTTAAAAAAATTCAGTAGACTTTTCGGGCAAAATTTTTTTATTCTCAGCTGCCCCAACTCCTTTTTTTTCGTCTGTAATGATTCAATAATGTCAAAAATTTATCACCGCGTAATTTAAAAGGGAAGAACATTCCCGGGTGAAAAAGAGTTTTGTTGTGTCTGTCATTCAACTATACAGTTAAAGATAATACAGACTTTCAATCAAATAATATTATCTGGAACAACAGCTCGTGTGTTGGGCCGTCTTTACTCAGTCCCAGACGTTACAACTCGGTATGTTTTCTTTCTCTTTCACTCGGTTCGGGTCATATGCAAATATAGTTAGAGGAACAGCATCCATTATAAAAAGAGAACAACGACACTACAGTAATAAAGATGAACCTGATGGGTGGGGAATGTTAGGGGGGAGTGAAGGGGGAGGTGGAGGAAGGTGTAGTGATAAGGGTGAACCTGATAGGGGTGGGGGGGGAGGGGAATGTTAGGGAGAGGTAAAGGGGGAGGGAGGTGTAGTGATAAGGGCGAACCTGATGGGGTGGGGGGGATCTTAGGGGAGAGTAAAGGGGGAGGGAGGGAGGTGTAGTGATAAGGGTGAACCGATGGGTGGGGATGTTAGGGGAGAGTAAAGGGGGAGGGGGGTGTAGTGATTAGGGTGAACTGATAGGGGGGGGGGGGTGTTTAGGGGAGAGTAAAGGGGGAGGGGGAGTAGTGATAAGGGTGAACCTGATGGGGGGGGGGGGGTGTTAGGGGAGAGTAAAGGGGGAGGAGGAGGGAGGTAGAGAACAGGGAAAAGCCAATCCTAACTCACATCCGCCTCAACTAGTTTCGGGCGGATGCGACCTAGGATTGGCATTTCCCTGTTCTCTACTGTTCTTTGATAATCCATCACACATTCTCTTTCAATAACCAAAAAATAACGATTTTTTACAACAACATACTGTGTAGGGTTATCCGTTTTCAATACTAATTTACTAAACTTTTCAGATTTCAGTTTTTGCTTATCCTGTGTTTTTCTTGGTCATTTTCAATAACATCATTTTCACGCATACAATCATCAAATGCGTCTCTGTCTTTCATGTGAATATAAAACTACAGTCTATTAACTGTTCTCTAAAGTCTTTTAAAACGGAGTTATATTTTGACATAAAATCCACACACTTATCCCATCATGTCTTCCGCTGAAAGCCAGTTTTGACAAAGTGTTTCTCTTTTTAACTATATCTTTTTCTGCCGAACAGTCATCTATATAAAGAGTGTCTGCGTTCCTTCAAACACTTTATAAAAGTATTCTAAACACATCACTCAGTTTTAGTGCTAGGATTAACTAAATATACGTCATTGTCTGTCCATATAAACCTTCTATCATGATATGCTTTGTTCCTTTTAAGTGTTGGGCAGAAAATTACAATATAATCAAAATTTAGCGATAAACTGTTTGTAATAGGTCGAGGACAAATATTGTTTTCCCACAACCAGTTTGTCCACAAATTAATGAACAATGAGGGGTTTTTGTCATAAAGTTTAAACTGCTCCATAGTTTTATAACAGAACTTAATCTAATCCAGTTATTATTTTTATCATGCTCTCCGTCAAAACCTGTTCAGTATAATAAAATCCTATGAGGCCTAAATGCGTAAGATTAATCCAATTCAGTTCTGTAAGATTGTTTCTATTTAGACTAATATTGATTTTGTTGCTTGTTGTTATGACCTTAATATCCTCCCATGTGAAGAATGACACAGTAACTTTAAGTTTTTCAACGTCTAAGTTTTTGCCAGCTAATTAGAATTCCTTTTAGAAGGACGTCACTAACGCCCACAACCCCATCCCCCCCCCTTATCTTTAAGACAGAAATTTCAAATATCATTTGTGAACGCATCTCCTAATTTCATTTGTGGAATGAACTGTAATTTTGTAGAAGCATCCTTTAAAACCGTTTCTCTTCTGTGGAGGATGTATTGGTTTATTCCCATACGGCTTTATTTCCATCTCTTTCCGACTATTGTCGTCTGGCATAAGACTTACATGTAAAGGGCCAGAGTTGAATGCTTTTCTGAAACTTTTTTGACGGCAAAAAATGTAAATGGACTTATGAATTCAAATTTTTATGTCCCATTCTAAATATGGTTCCAAGTGCCATTTGAGGTCAGGTTTTCGAAACTATTTTATATTCATACTGGCCAACATTATTTGCTTCTAGATTGCGCAGCTGTTCTAGTTTAGGAAACTTTTTGCTGTCGCCAACCTCTTTGCGTTTATAATCACCATCTTTAGTGTACTCAAAACCATACAAAGCGCCTATCTCACCATTCTGTTCAAAGTCTACAACGTCTGCAAGGTCTTTTAATTCTAAGGTTATACACCTCACAGGCGCTAATGTAACTCCTGGTTCTTCTGGCCCCGCGACATTTTTTAGTACAGTTTATTATTTTATTTCCAAAACAATGTGCAGGTTATCACATTTTACGACTTTCCCTGCTTTGTCTGCAATTTTATATTAAATGATCCGACCCTCCCACAAACAAAACTTTTAAACTGTAAATTAGGAATTGTATAATTTCATAATCGCAATATGCAGCTTTCCAGATGGAAGAGCTCTTAAAAACAGTTGAGGGCCTTCCATCATATAAGTTTTCATCAGTGCTTAGCTCGTCCAAAATGAACATAGAGTAATGAATGTAATGCAAGATCGAGCGGATTTTTCCCTATAAGTAGTTTTGCTTGGTGAACTCAAAATCTATGATTGTCAGCTGCAAAGCTAACATTTTAGCTAGTCTTATCAAAATAGTACCGCTTTTTCTTCAGGCTTGAATAATAACATTGTTTTCCCGATTCGCATTGTTAAGTTTGAGAGTAAGCCCAAAGTTACTCATTGCTTCTTTTAGTGAGCAAAACCGTAAACCATCAGGTATTGTTAACTGGCTAACTTTGGTCCCCGTTTTGTCAATTTTTTGAATCTTAATTTTTCTTCTTTGATTCACTTATATTAAAACCATACGACTTTGTAAAATATTTCATGAAGCGCAACCATTTTTGCTTCCGCCAAATTTTTATCAATAGCATGTTCTAAAAAAGAAGGACGGTCTTGGGTTGTTATTGTTACAAACATTTTTTAAACGAAATAAAAATGAGTGCGTTTAAATATACGATGCAAAATATTCTGTTGGGCCGCCCCTACAATCTTTAAAAATATAACAACTGACACCTTATCATTTCTTTTGACTCAGCTGACACCTTCAAGTAAAGGTGAGTACGCCATTAAACAGAATCTTAACCCCCCTATTAAAAAAGACTACATCCCCAAAAATGTGGTTCAGTCATCCGATGCAGTTTTATCAGAACCAGTTAAACTTTGCTGTGTTTTTTTGCAACAACTGGGTGTGGAGTGTCGTATGCTGATCATTTAAATCATCCAGATCCCTTGGTGAGGTCAGTGGGATAGATTTCATTTTTATTACACTTCAGACGTTTTTTTGACTGAAAATGCAAGCACCATTGCCAAATGACAAAACGTTTAATCCATTTAGCAACAGAATAGACATGAAGGCTTTTGAAAGGATCTGTAACGAATTTAATATTAATGTTAAGGAAGACTTTAGACAAAAGTTGGACGCAATCATGGCTTAGGCACCCTTTATTTTTGGGGCGTGCACAGAAAGTATAACTATGACTGGATCCTCCTTATACATCTTTCTCTTCAGGCACGACTGTTCACCTTGGGTCCATAGAGCAAGAGCATAAAACAGCATGGACAACATTTATCTTAGACACTTCTAAGGGCCTAACTAGAGCGGGAATAGAACGAATAAACGACTCTATTTCGTACTTACGTTTGGTGTTTGCTAGGTTCGCAAGCACAGACAAGGTCGAGCATAACTAATCCTTCTACTGGCTTTGATGCACAAAACAATACTTAGCAAATTTAGAGGACGCCATTAATTCTACAATTGATTTGCCTTCAAGTATTAAAAGGTACCAAAATGTTTTACAATACGCAAGATCGAAAGTAGACTTTGCTGTTGGCACTGGTTATACATGCTGCCTTCTGACCTCAGACTCCAGATAGGTACAATATAAACTACAATAATGAAATCCTTGTGGCAGGCAATGAACAGAAGGTCGGAAAAAACGACATAAATTCTGAGCCAGTAATATTACATACAATAAAAAAACACGATGACCCCCCAAGATTAAGTCATCCAATCCTGAGGTCCAAAGCCCAAAGACTGTTGAAGTTAAAATAATGCCATGATATGAAAAGACAGCACTTGTTGTTGTATTAACTGGCCTAGGATTACTAAATATTAACCCAATATTAAGAGAACTAATGTCCATAAGTGCTCAGCCATAAAGCCAACTACTTTGCCTGCAGTAGACAAAAGCCAGCTAACAATACCTCCTATATACCTGGTAAAGAGTCTATAGCTTTACCAGCTAATTTTTTTTAATAAACTCGCAAGATGATCAAGCTGTTTTTTTACCCATGATTTATCAGGCGGCGATGGAGGCGATGGAGGTGGAGGCACTGAACTTTGCCCTCCACCACCGCCTGTAATAGCCATCACCAGTGTACTTATTGCAAAACCTAAGGCCGTTATAACGCTTGCTAATGTGACGCCCTGCTCTCTAAACAGTGTGTGATGATATTCTACGGTCGAACTTTCTTGCGCGACAGAAAATTCCGTCTCATCGATCTCACGATGTTGGTTGGTATCGACATGCGCGAACATTAGTTTCCATTACGC
>CM031621.1:44824255-44839767 GCA_018398815.1 Conus ventricosus | reverse complement strand
TCCCCCCCAATTTTCAGAAAAATTTTTTCTCAGTTTGCTTGATGTGCCCGGACTTTTTTTTTATTATTTCAAGATATTCTTTCCCCCATGTTTGATAATCAAAATTGGGATTTTGGGTTGTAGGTGATCTTGATGCATTGCATGTGCTGATGAATCCCCGCAAATGTTGCACTAATAGCAGAACTCAAATCAAATAATTCTTCTATTAATTCCCAGGTCTTTTCCTTTATCATTCTTGTTTCATTCTGTGCTTCCTTCTGAGCCTCCATTTAGACTCAAATATATTTATGTAAATTAATTAAAGCGGAACTGTGTCTGGTGGAATTATCTGCAGTTCTTCCTTCACAAAAGATCTTTGAGGAGCCGGTTGTTTCGTTGTGTCAGATTCTCGTAAATAATACACAGGCGGATTCATTTTTACAATTCTTTTTATTTCATATGGATCAACACTCCAAACTGGATCGGTTGCCCTGATGCGAGTGTCACCTTCTGCTTCCCCTGGTAAATAAAGGTACCTTACTTTAAACCAAACGGTAATAGTTTGCTGGTTGTACTGGAGTCCCCTTCAACAGCATTTATTGTTTGTTTTTTGATTGTTTGTACTGGTTTTAGACCTGTTAATTTAAATTCTTCATTATTCATTGCGCGCAAAACTGAGGGCAGTCTTCTAACCCATTCTGTGTTGCGAGAATTGTCAATCAGCTCTCTGTGATACTGGTAGGAGAAAAGTCTTTCAGCTAACTGTTTGTTAAAGTTTTCAACTAAAGCCTGTGATCTGTGAACTCCTGGAATGCCTCTTTTAATGGTAACTCTATGTTTTAACAATAATTGATTCACTCGACCTTTAATTCTTTTCCATCATCGGCTTGAATCATGCGAGATAAGTTAACGGGCCTCGTTGATATATTAGTTGTATAGCAACAGCAACAGCAGAAGCACTCTTTTGTGTTAATGGTTCCGCATCTTTGTATCTTGAAGCTACGTCAATGACTGTAAGTGCGTACTTAAATCTTTTTTGCCTAATCGTATCATGGGGTAAATATAGAAGATCCATTTGATGGGTGTCGTTCGGTATTGTATTCACAAAGTGTGGTCTCTGTATTCGTTTAATATATAGGTGCAGGTAAATAAATTTGCCAGATCGCTTGTTTAGATAAACCATTCCTTCGCTGTTTGTTCACTGACTCCCGCTGCTTGGCTTAGCTTTTTGATTGCCGTGATTCCCTTCCAATATCCTTTTGGCGAATAATAGATTTTGTTCATTTTTTATTCAGCCAATATTATGCGCAACAAAATACACAACGGTCATACCAAAGACAATAAACACGATTTCTTGCATCTTTTGTTTTTTCTGATGGATGATAAAAGTCGCTGAATTTTGGTGGGGGCAATGTCTCAATTGGTTTGCCTGTTACAAGATAATATTCTTTTATCGCTTGATCAACATCTTTAAATGTGTAAGCTGCATGTCCCTGTTTTTTCAGGGTATCGTTAATAAAATCTAACTGCTCAATTCTCTGCTTTTCATAGCGATCTTGTGCTGCGGCTAGTTGCTCCACAGCTTTGTTATGTCTTTTTCTCTCGCCGTCATCCCGCAGTTTACTAAATGCGTAATTACTTCCGCTAAAAGCAAGCGCATTCACTACTGCGCCGCCTATCATCATTACGAGTGAAGCCATTTTTATAAATGTATTTTTTCAATTTTACATATTTATATTCTCTGAAATTATATCTTGCTTAACTAGAAAATCTTTCGTAGCGAACGAAGCTGCAATAATAGCAATCAGTTTTGCTGAATCCTCAAAGTCTAGTTTGCCAAGATCTGCTGGTTTTATTTTTAACAGGCTTTTACCAAGCATTGTGTATCCTACACTTAGACCTCCAATAACAGCAGAATGGTATACAAGGTTGGCGACAGTTTTTTTCGGTGCTCATTTTTAGAAAATAAAATAATTATAATTAATAAAAAACATGAACAGCGATGATCTACTACAGCTACAGGGCAGCCTAAACCTTCCTGAACTTATGATTCCAAATGATCAAGTTGATGGCCAAGCTATTATGCCCAAAAAGGAAAGGCTGTATTCTTTGGCAGCATGTGGAAAAACAAAACAGTTCCTCGGAACTGAATTCAGCATAGAACAAATTCAACAAATGTCGCCACAAGACATTGTAAAGTATCATAACAGGTATGAAGCGCAGCTGGGGTCGAGAATGGTAAAAAGTGTTGGGCAAACGGTTCTTAGTTTGTACACTAAACTAGTCAGTAGATTTGCTCCTATTGATTCTGAACAAGACTTTATGTATGATTTAACGCAGGATCCAGTTTTAACTAAGTCATTAGAGTCTCTAGGGTGTGATCTGTATTACAGATTGGAACATTGTTATCGCCATTAATCATGGGATTAATTACTTTTAATCATATAGATTTTATTTCCCTTCAAAATGACCGAGCCAGAAAATCAGCAGAATCAGAAAACATTGAATCCAGTGAAAAAAGTAACCAGTGAAAAGCATCCTGGACGTGTTGAAGCAGGAAAAGAGTAGCAGAGTGGAACAAACAACAAAAATTAAAATTACAATCACAGAATATAACTCATCATGAAAACATAACACCGCCAATGCCAGAACAAGTTGATTCAATGCCAGCTATAAAAACTCCATGTGATTCAAGGCCTACAGCGCCAAAGTCTTCATGGAATATTGAACTTAAAACTGTTGTCATTTTTGGCGCCCTTGCTGCTGCTGGGGCGGTTATTACTGTTAAAAATATATAAACAATGGCAACAAGAACCAAAGCAGTCAAAAGAACGAACCACTAAATACAGAAGACAAAGCATGCCAGAACCACAACAAAAGACGGGTGTTAAAATAGACCCACCCAAAACACAAACATCGCCCCTGTCAGTTATGGCCCCTTGGCTCACAGGTGACCTTTGAACGACAACTCAAGAATCCCATCTCTTTCCAAATGGGCACACTACCCCCCAAGGCATCAATATCCAAAAATAACCAAACACACATCCAAACTCTTCCCATCAGTTGGCAATTCCCCTAAAAACACCAAAATACAACACAATACCACAAACTTACTCACCCCCAATCCCTTCCTAATTTCAGTAGTTACAGCAACCCTCCTCTATCTAATTTTAAATTTTGTTTTGATCCCCCCCTTAAAAACCCCCCCCCCCCCACACACACACCCACCTTTCTTCCCTTTTTTTTTTTTTTTTTTTTTTTTTTTACCCCCATTACCAAACCCTCAAAAAAGTATCATACCACCAATAAATAGACACACAACCCTTAATCACACCAACCCTCCGCGTCCCCTGACGCCCCCCCCCCCCCCCCCTCTGTTTCCTCCCCCAAAATCCCCTGGCCTATGTCATTTCCGCCTTTATGGACATTAACGGATGAGTCATTTTTCATTCTCTTTTTTTGTTTTTTCGTGTTTGTACGTCCCACTGTTAAATGTGTTTTATTTTTTGCCTGATGAACCCCAAGTGGTTGAAATGCTGTTGTCTTGTCTTGTGCTTTTTTTGCATTGTCATTGGCGGTAAGTTTAAAAACTCTTTCCTAATCTCTTTATCTATAGATCAACATATCACCTAAAATTTCAGACAATTTTTTTCCGTTTGCTTGATGTGCCCGGTTTTTTTTTATTATTTAAAAGATTTTTTTCCCCCCCCATGTTTGAAAATAAAATTTGGGTTTTTGGGTTTTGTAGGTGATCTTGAGCATTCCCATGTGTGATGAATCCCCGAAAATGTTGCACTAATAGCAGAACTCAAATCAAATAATTCTTTATTAATTCCCAGGTCTTTTCCTTTATCTTCTTGTTTCATTCTGTGTTCTTCTGAGCCCCCTTTTTAGACTCAAATATATTTATGTAATTAAATTTTAAAGCGGAAACTGGTCTGGGGGATTATTGCAGTTCTTCCTTCACAAAGATCTTTGGGGAGCCGGTTTTTTCGTTGTGTCAGATTCCAAAAAATAAACACGGGGATTCTTTTTTAAATTTTTTTTTTTTCATTGGATCAACACCCAAAACTGGATGGGTTTCCCCTGATGCGAGTGTCACCTTCTGTTTCCCCCGGTAAAAAAAGGTACCTTATTTTTAAAACCAAACGGTAATTTTTTGGGGTTGTACTGGAGCCCCCTTCAACGATTTATTGTTTTTTTTTTGATTTTTTTGTACTGGTTTTAGCCCTGTTAATTTAAATTCTTCTTTTCATTGCGCGCAAAAATGAGGGCATTTCACCCTTCTGTGTTGCGAGAATTGTCAATCAGCTCTCTGTGATATGGTAGGAGAAAAGTCTTTCAGCTAACTGTTTGTTAAATTTTTACAAAAGCCGGTGTCGTGAATCCTGGATCCCTTTTTTTTAAATGGTAACTTATTTTTTAAAAAATAATTGATTCACTCGCCCTTTAAATTTTTTCCTCATCGGCTTGAATCATGCGAGGAAAAAGTTAAGGGGCCCCTTTTGTATATTAGTTGTTAGCAACGAACAGCCGAAGCCTTTTTTGTGTTAAGGTTTTCCGCATCTTTGTATTTAAAGCTCGTCAAGATGTAAGTGCGTACTTAAATTTTTGCCTAATCGTATCTGGGGTAAATATAAAAGATCCATTTGAGGGGTCGTTCGGTTTTGATTCACAAAGTGTGGTCTTGTATTGTTTATTATAGGTCAGGTAAAAAATTTGCCAGATGTTGTTTAGAAAAAATTTCCTTCGTGTTTTTCACTGACCCCCGTGCTTTGGCTTAGCTTTTTTTTTGGGCCGTGTTCCCCTTAAATTCCCTTTTTGGCGAATAAAGATTTTGTTCATTTTTTATTGCAATATTTGCGCAACAAAAACCCCAGGTCATCCAAAGAAAAATAAACACGTTTTTTTGCACTTTTGTTTTTCTGAGGAGTAAAAGTCGCTAAATTTTGGTGGGGGCAATGTCTAAAGGGGGTTCCCTGTTCAAGAAATTTCTTTTTCGCTTGTCAACATCTTTTAAATGTGAAAGTGCATGCCCCGTTTTTTCGGGGTATCGTTAATAAAATCTAACTGCTCAATTCTTGCTTTTCTGCGACTTGTGCTGCGGTAGTTGCTCCAGTTTTGTTATGTCTTTTTCTCTCCCCGTCATCCGCATTTTTCAAAAATGGTAATTATTCCCGCCTAAAGAAAGGGCCATTCACTACGGGCCCCCCCTTCCTTCGAGTAAAGCCTTTTTTAAAAAATGTATTTTTTCTTTTACATATTTATATTCTCTGAAATTTTCTTGTTAACTAGAAATTTTCGTAGCGAACGAAGCTGATTAATAGCAATCGTTTTGCTGATCCCCCAAAGTTATTTTTCCAAGATCTGCGGGTTTTTATTTTTAACAGGCTTTTCCCAAAGCTTGTGTTCCTACACTTGCCCCCAATAACAGCAAAAAAGGTATAAAAGGGTTTGGCGCAGTTTTTTCGGTGCTCTTTTTAAAAAATTTAAAAAATTTTAAATTAATAAAAAACATGAACGCATGATTATACAGCTACAGGGCACCCAAAACCTTCTGAACTTATGATTCCAAATGTAAAGTTGTGGCCAAGCTTTATGCCCAAAAAGGAAAGGCTGTATTCTTGGCAGCATGGGGAAAACAAAAACAGTTCCTCGGAATGAATCAGAAAGAAAAATCAACAATGTCCCCACAAGACATTGTAAAGTATAAAAAAACGGGTATGAAGCGCAGCTGGGGTCGAGAAGGGTTTTAAAAAGGTTGGGAAAACGGTTTTTATTTTGTCACAAAAACTGTCAGTGATTGCTCCTATTGTTTCGAAAAAGATTTTATGTTGTTTTTAAGCAGGTTTCCAGTTTTCAAAGTCATTAGGTCTTAGGGGTGTCTGTATTAAAGTTTTGGGAAACATTGTTCCCCATTAATCAGGGTTTAATTATTTTTAAAATCTTATGATTTTATTTCCCTTAAAAAGACGAGCCAGAAAATCGCAAAAATCGAAAACATTGAATCCAGTGAAAAAAGAAACCGGGAAAAAGCACTGGAGTGTTGAAGCGGGGAAAAAGAGTAGCGAGGGGAACAACAACAAAAATTAAAATTACTCACAGAAAACCTATGAAACAAAAACACCCCCAAATGCCAGAACAAGTTGATTCATGCCAGCTATAAAAACTCCAGTGATTTAAAGGCCTACGCCCCAAAGTTTCAGGGAAATTTTTGAATTTAAAAAAACGTTGTCTTTTTGGCGCCCTTGTGCTGCTGGGGGCGGTTATTACGTTAAAAATATATAAACAATGGCAAAAAAGAAAACCAAAGCAGTCAAAAAAATTTAAACCCATAAATACGAAGACAAAAGCATGCCAAACCCCCCACAACAAAAGATCGTTTTGACCCATTTAAAAATGAATAATATTTTAAAGAATTTAAATTTTTAAATTTTTTTTTTAAAAAAAATAGATCATGGCATATTATAAAATGTGGAGTAAATTAAAAAAAGCCTTGGAGTTATAAAAGACATTTCCATAGACCGAATTGAAATAAAATGGGTTTGCTTAGGATGTAAAAACTTCATTAAAACTTGCAAACCGATCTTGCGCAGAGAACGCTGGAAAAGTATTCTAGCGAGGGGCGTTTTTTGGGGGGGTGTGGTTATATTAGACATCTCTTTTTTTAAGGGACAAAAAAAAAGATTGTATTGTTTTTTTGTAATTAAAAGAAAACTTGAATAAGAATTTGGTTGTGTTTTAAGGATGACTTGGGTGACTTGAGGAGACTTGGTAAAAACTTGGGATGATTGAGGAAAACTTGGTAAGAACTTAAAAGGGATTGGGGTGACTTGAGGAGATTGGTAAGAATTAGAAGTGATTTGAGGAGATTGGGGTAAGAATTAAAAAGTGATTTGGTAAGAACTTGAAGTGATTTGGGGGTGACTTGAGGTGCTTGAGTAAAAAATTAGAGTGACTTAAGTAAGAATTTGAGTAAGAACTTGGTAAGAATTAGAAGTGATTTGGGGTGCTTGATTTAAAAAACTTAGAAGTGACTTGGGGGGGATTTGATTTAAAGAATTTAGAAGTGATTTGATGTGGGGCATGGTGGGGTGGGGGTGGGGGGGGTGGGGGTGGAGGGGGGGTGTCGGCGGGGGGTGGGGGTGGGGGCTTTTGCGTGCGTGGGGTGGGGGTGTGCAGGAGTTTCCCCCTTGTGCCCGCCAAATAGCAAGTACAGGCGAAACGCAGCCCTTTGCTATAAATAAGGCTTTATGCCGTCGGTTTTATAGAAAGGCGGATTTTATGTAGCCCTCTTGTGTAAATTAAGGCGTTCATCCCGTAAAGGCTATTTATAGCAGGCGGATTTTACCGCAGCCCTCTTGCTACAAAAAATAAGGCGTTCACAGCATGAACGCCTTTTTATAGAAGGTGGTTTTACTGCACCCCTTTTGCTACTAAAAAAAGGGTTCAGCCGGAAGGCTATTTATAGTAGCAGTCAGCAAGGCTAACCATACGGCGATGTACAAAGGTTTGCCAGCCCTATTAGTTTGTTTGCCGAACTCCCAAAAAGTCGCTATTCTTTGGGATAAGCCAATGATGCTTTACGTTTGCTACACGTTCATTTATACTGACCTAGCTTGCGAAAATTTAGGATAGTTTAAAAAACTGAAATTTGAAAAATTTTTTTGCATACGAATAAACCCATGTTTCCCTAGTCTTAAAAAAATGAACCCCCATGTTTGACGGGGTTTTTTGTTTTTTAAACTTACTTGAGCTGTTTAAGCCGCGCTAAACAATCAACGCTTGATGGATTGTTTTGTTTCGGCCAACTTTCAACACCCACAGCGCTATTTTTTAGATAAGGAACCATCTTTCAATAGCAAACACATATTGAAACGGCTACTCTTGTTCACAATATTTCTTTCAGCGTTTTCATTTTCTTAAACCCCAACAAAAACCCTTTAAGTAGTCGTTCATTTTTCCAAAACAGTCGGTTCACTTTTTTTTCCTTTTCTGTTCCTTCCAAAAAAGCAAAGCTTCTTTTCGGTTAACGGGGAGAAACATGCTTCGCGTAGTTTTTTTTGACAAATACTCTAACATGCTAGGAAAAAAAACCTTGTGATTTGAATAGCACAAGCTGTTCTTCGGTAACCCGTTAGCATTTTAAAAAAAAACACAACCAAAAACAGTGGTCACCCGGAGCACAGTCAAAAAACAACCTTTTTGGGGCAGTCGGGGGAAAAAATGGCGAAACGGTCTTTCTTTTTTGATTGCACCACAAAGTTGGGGGTTTTAACCCGGGGCAGGTGAGGCACCGCCCCCCTTTTGGTGGTTTTCAGTTAGTTAATTACAGGGATCGCATGGCACCCCGGACCCCCGTAATGGTACTGCCTGCCACAAGCCCCAAGCCCTTAAATTTGGGTTTCGCACGTGCCTCAGCAAGTCTTAGTTTGAGACTGTCTGCGCAAAAAAAGTGTTATTTAAAAGCTGATGCGCGAAAAGAGTTATTGTAATGATCAGAAAAAAAGCGGGGGGGAAAACTGAAAACTGAAAAAGTTTAGAAAAATTTTTATTAAAAGGAAAAACCCCTTTCAGATGTTTGTTTGTAAAAAATCGTTATTTTTTGGTTATTTAAAGGAATGTGTGATGGTTATAAAGAAACAGTAGAGGGAAAAGGGAAATGCAATCCCAGGTCGCTCGCCCGAAATGTGAGGGCGGATGGGGTTGGATTGGCATTTCCTGTTCTTGAAGTGTGTGTAAAGGTGAAAAGATGGGTGGGGAATGTTAGCGGGGTAAAAGGGGAGGGGGTTTTTGTGAAAAGGGTGAACCCGATAGGGGGGGGGGGGGGGGCGGATGTTAGGGGAGAGTAAGGGGAAAAAATGTAGTGATAAAGGGTGAACCCCTGGGTGGGGGGAATGTTAGGGGGGATAAAAGGGGGGGGGGGAGGGGGGGTGTAGTGATAAGGGTTTAACCCATGGGTGGGGAATATTAGGGGGAGTAAAGAAGCAGGTGGGGGGAGGTGTAGTGTAAAGGGTGAACCGATGGGGGGGGGGAATGTTTAAAGGGTGATAAAGGGGGGGTGGAGGGATGGTGATAAGGTGTGAACGAGGATGGGGAAGTTAGGGGGTGAGTAAAGGGGGGGGTGGAGGGGGGTGTAGGATAAGGGTAAATCGAGGGGGGAGAATTTAGCGGAGAGTAAAAGGGGGGGGTGGAGGGGGGTGTAATGATAAGGGTGAAAAGATGGGGGGGGGAATTTGGGGTGGTAAAAGGGGGAGGTGGGGGAGGTGTGTGATAAGGGTGAACCCTGGGTGGGGTGTTAGGGGTGAGTAAAGGGGGCTGGAGGGAGGTTTGTGTAAGGGTGAAAAGGGGGGGGGAATGTTAGGGGTGAGAAAGGGGGGGGTGGGGGGGGTGTGTGTAAGGGTGAAAAGAGGGGGGGGGAAAGTTAGGGGTGAGTAAAGGGGGAGGTGGGGGGGGGTAGTGATAAAGGGTGAACCCATGGGTGGGGAATGTTGGGGTGAGTAAAGGGGGGGTGGGGGGGGGTGTAGTGATAAAGGGGGAAACCCAGGGTGGGGAAAGTTAGGGGTGAGTAAAGGGGGGGTGGAGGGGGGTGTAGTGTAAGGGTTTAACCCATGGATGGGGAATTGTTAAGGGTGAGTAAAAGGGGGAGGTGGAGGGGTTGTAGTGTAAGGGTGAACGTGGAAAGGGGAATGTTAGGGGTGAGAAAGGGGGGGGGAGAGGTGTAGTGATAAGGGGGAAACCCATGGGTGGGGAATGTTAGGGGTGAGTAAAAGGGGAGGTGGAGGGGGGGGGAATGATAAGGTTGAACCGATGGGGGTGGGAAAAAGTTAGGGGTGAGTAAAGGGGGAGGGGGGGGGAGGGAGGTTTAGGATAAGGGTGAACCAGGGTGGGGGGAAAGTTGGGGTGAGTAAAGGGGGGGTGAAAGGGAGGGGTAGTGATAAGGGGAACCCATGGGTGGGGGATGTTGGGGGAGTAAGGGGGAGGTGGAGGGGGTGTAAAGATAAGGGTGAAAGGTGGGTGGGGAATGTTGGGGTGGTAAAGGGGGGGGGTGGGGGGAGGTGTACTGATAAGGGTGAACCGAGGGTGGGGAATGTTTGGGGAGAGTAAAGGGGGGGGTGGGGGGGGGTGTAATGATAAGTGTGAAAAGATGGGTGGGGAATGCTAGGGGTGAGTAAAGGGGGAGCTGAGGGAGGGGGAGTGTAACGGTGAACCGATGGGTGGGGGATGTTAGGGGTGAGTAAAGGGGGGGTGGGGGGGGGTGTGTGTAAGGGTGAACCCATGGATGGGGAATGTTAGGGGTTTTAGTAAAGGGGAGGTGGAGGGAGGTGTAGTGATAAGGATGAACGATGGAGGGGAATGTTGAGGTGAGTAAAGGGGGAGGTGGGGGGGGTGTAGTGATAAGGGTGAACCAATGGGTGGGGAATGTTTGGGGGAGTAAAGGGGGAGGTGGAGGGAGGTGTGTGATAAAGGGTGAACCGATGGGGGGGAATGTGGGGGAGTTTAAAAGGGGGGGGGGGGGGTTTTGTGGGTAAAGGGTGAAACCTATAGAGGGGGGGAGTGTATTTGTGGTAGTAAAGGGGGGGGTGGAGGTGGGTGTAATGATAAGGGTGAAGTGGGGGGGGGAAGTTAAGGGAGAGTAAAGGGGGTGGGGGGGGGTGTAAAGTAAGGGTGACCGTAGGGGGGGGTGTTAGGGGAGAGTAAAAGGGGGAGGTGGAGGGGGGGGTAAAGTAAGGGTGAACCGATGGGGGGGGAATGTTTTGGGGAGAGTAAAGGGGGAGGGGGAGGGGGGTTTTTAAGTAAGGGGAACGAAGGTGGGGAATGTTAGGGGGGGGTAAAGGGGGGGTGGAGGGGGTGTAATTTATAAGGGTGAAGATAGGGGGGGGAATGTTAGGGGAGAGTAAAGGGGGATGGGGAGGGGGGTGTAACGATAAAAGGGGGAACCGTGGGTGGGGAATGTTATGGGGAGGTAAAGGGGGTGGGGAGGGGGGGTAACGATAAGGGTGAACCAAAAGGTGGGGAATGTTTTGGGGAGTAAAGGGGGTGGGAGGGGGGTGTACGATGGGTGAACCCATGGGGGGGGGAAGTTATGGGAGAGAAAGGGGGAGGGGGGGGGGGGTTTTTTAACATAAAGGTGAATGATAGGTGGGGAATGTTATGGGGAGTAAAGGGGGTGGGGGGGGGTGAACGATAAGGGTGAACCCAGGGTGGGGAATGTTTTGGGGGGGGTAAAGGGGGATGGGGGGGGGGGTAAGATAAAGGGGGAACGTGGGGGGGTGTTTTGGGGAGTAAGGGGGATGGGGAGGGGGGGGTTTTTTAACGTAGGGTGAACGATGGGTGGGGAATGTTATGGGGAGAAAGGGGGATGGGGGGGGGGTGTAACGATAAGGGTGAACCCCATGGGGGGGAAAGTTTGGGAGGTAAAAGGGGGGGGGGGGGGGGGGTGTAAAATAAAGGGTGAACCCATGGGTGGGGAATGTTTGGGGAGTAAAAGGGGGATGGGGGGGGGGGGGGGGGGGTGAACGTAAGGGTGAACCCCATGGGGGGGGGAATGTTATGGGAGAGTAAAGGGGGATGGGGGGGGGGTTGTAACGATAAGGGGGGAACCGATGGGTGGGAATGTTATGGGAGAGTAAAGGGGGGGTGGGGGGGGGGGTGTAAGATAAGGGTGAACCCATGGGTGGGGATTTGGGTTTTTGGAGAGTAAAGGGGGATGGGGAGGGGGGGTTTTAACGTAAAGGGGGAACCCCATGGGTGGGGAATGTTATGGGGGAGTAAAGGGGGATGGGGAGGGGGTGTAAAGATAAGGGTGAACCGTGGGTGGGGGGAAAGTTATGGGAGATAAAGGGGGGTGGGGAGGGGGTGTTTTAAGGGTGAACCGAGGGTGGGGGTGTTAGGGAGGGAAAAAGGGGATGGGGAGGGGGGTGTAACGAAAGGGTGAACCATGGGTGGGAATGTTTGGGGAAAAATAAAGAGGGTGGGGGGGGGGGGAAAGTAAGGGTGAAAGTGGGTGGGAATGTTGGGTGAGTAAAGGGGGGGTGGAGGGGGGGTTGATAAGGGTGAAAACCCAGGGTGGGGAAAGTTAGGGGGAGTTTAAAAGGGGGAGGGGGGAGGGAGGTGGAGTGATAAGGGTGAACCCAAAAGGTGGGGGGGAAAGTTTTGGGGAGTAAAGGGGGATGGGGGGGAGGGGTGTAGTGATAAGGGTGAAGATGGGTGGGGAATGTTAGGGGAGTAAGGGGGAGGGGGGGGGGGGTGTAACGATAAAGGGGGAACGATGGGTGGGGAAAGTTGGGGAGAGAAAAGGGGGAGGTGGAGGGGGTGTAAAGATAAGGGTGAACCGATGGGTGGGGGAAAGTTAGCGGTGGTAAAAGGGGGGGGGAGGGGGGCTTGTAATGATAAGGGTTAAACCGAGTGGAAAGGGGGGGGGGGGTGTTAATGTAAAGGTGAACCCATGGGGGGGAATGTTGGGGTGGAAAGGGGAGGTTTGGGGGGGGGTGTAATGATTCCGGGGGGGGAAAAGGGGGGTGGGGGGGGGGGGGGAATGTTAAAGGGGGGGGAAAGTTTTGGGGGGGGGGAAAAAAAATTTGGGGGGGGGGGTTTTTTAAAATGGGGGGGGAAAAATTTAACCTGTCCTGGTTTTCCATAACAGCGGTTACTCGTTTCCCTGCATCCTGTAGCCCTGTTGATTTTGTCTTTGCTGCCTTTGGAGATACTGTTGTCTTGCCGGCATTTGCTGGACTGTCCTTGCGCTGGCACCACCAGCACGTCCTTCTCCCTGTTCCCGTTTTGATTCTCAGTGCCTATTTATAAAATAACGCACTAGAATCAAATCACCCCTAAAATGATCACAAGTCGTAAAGCTCCTTTTGTTAAACTATTAATTCCTTCTTACCCCTTGATTCAAACTTGCCTTATTCATGAAATAACGCAGTTTGAATCAATGCCTTCAATTATAATTTCATAACAAACCCCATCCCCTGATTCAAACTCGCCTTATTTATAAAATAACGCAGTTTGAATCAGTGCCTTCATTTATTCTTCATTTCGGTTTGCCTTGTTAAACAACAACGCAAGCTGAATGAAAAGAACGTGTCACGTGAATAATCGGATTTTCCCTTCTATTAATAGTTGATTATCATATTACCTATTAAAGATAGCGATATGAATCAAATTGTCCTAATCCTTTAAAAAGAATAAGAAGTATCAAATATACTCTATTCTTTTCATTCAAGGAGGACCTTGAATAATCGAGAGAAGGGGAGGGAGAAAAGTGTTGAATATTATTAAATTTTACTTTATATATTTTGAAGGGGCCAAATACAGGAAATTGACAGGAAGTGGAGTTATATACCCATCCTAGCACCTGTCCCAACTTTCGATTCAATGAGGGCATTGAAAAACAAGAGTAGGGGGCAGATGTGAGAAGTGAAGAAAAGTTATTTACGATTTTTTTCAGCCATTATTACAAGAGAAATCACTCTTAACAAACGAATGACGTCAAACGCTCTTTAATCATAAAGATCAATTGTAGATCCAAAATAGTATATGTTTCCATGGAAGATAGTAAATATAAGTATATCGAAACAAGACAAACATTTAAGCTGTTTTTAGTTCAAACATAAAGCATACATCAATAACGAAAATATCAACGAAGAAGAGAAATCAATTATTTGGAATATAAATTTTGATACAGTTGCTAAGGGTTAGTTGCTACGATGATTACTTGTTTACATTTCGTTTTAGGAACGAAGACAAGCAAATCATCGGAAACTTGATTAAGTTTCATTTAATAGTTGTTGGTTAGAATTAGATTATTATACTGCGTTTATCGATAGTTTGTTATAGTATTATTTTGCTTCGATGTCATGTTGGTAGGATGATGTCGTAGAGTCGGTCGTTAGATTTGTTTCGATGTATGTTGTTAGGGTGATGTGGTAGTGTTGGTCGTCCGATCAACTGACGACGAGCATGTATAAAAGGAGAGTGTGTTTGTGTGTTCAGGGTCGTTGTTGTTCTTGCGCAGTTGTTCTTGCGTTGTTCTTGCTGACGGGTCTCGCTGACAGATGCTTGCTGACCATCCTTGCTGACATAAAAGAGAAGAGAAACATCGATTCTGGTCTGGTCTCAAGATTGTTTCCCTGCTGATCTGGCGCTGGTTGCTTGCTGTCTCTGCTACTTCTATTGATCCACAACACCCAGCAGATTTAGTCTGCATGATAATCTGTGCAAAGTGCAGGCACGAAGATGAGATGACATCCAACAAATATAAGATTGAAGTTGAAAATCCTTGGTTCGATCGAGCTCTTGCCTTTGCCTAAGTCCACTTTGCCACACTTGTAATTCGTTTGCCCGTGTTAACTGCGGAGTATTTTAAATACCTTTAAAATTGTCTGTGAACGTTGGCTGGCGACATTTTAAGAAATCGATGCATTTTGTGTGTGACACATAATGTTTGAAAACATTTGAAACATTAAAAGAAAAATTAACTTCCCTAAATTCTTTAGTCCCCTTCTTCTCTCCTCCTCCTCTCTCCTTCCTCTTCCTCCCTCCTCTCCCCGGCCTCCAGATTGAATTTTTTAATTTTGTTTCCCCAAAATTTTGGGGGAGAAAAGGGGGGGGCGTAACACTTATCAAAAAAAAAAGAAAGATATAAACAAAAAAATTAATCAAAATTAAATTATCGCAGGTGCCAAAACACACACACACACACACCCCACAAAACCCCACACACACCCCACACACCCCACAAAAAATATATATTAAAAAATTTATATAAATATAAAAATATAAAATATAAAAAATATATATATATACATAAATAAACAAAGCTTGCTTTTAATTCTTAGATTGAAGAAATGGGGGAGATAAGCATCAATCTCAGTGGAAATTTAAATTCGGGCCTAACTAACATTTTGGTTTATGTGGGGAATGGGAATAATAAATGTTTCCCCTCATAAGAGTCTTCTGCAAGCTTAATCCCCAAAGGGGGAAGCAGTCTCCAAAAGGGGAGGATACTCGCTAAAAATACATAACCCCCGGGCCAGATACCGGTTTTTTTCAAAACCTAATTTTTTTCTCGTCAGTGACCCTGGGAGAGGGGAACGGGACTCCTGGGGCCTTTTTTTTTTTAAAGCAAATGCTACCCCAAAAAAAGCTGGTGTGATATATATATATATATAAATATATATAAATATAAAAATATATATATATATAAAATATATATATATATATATTAAATTTAAAACAAAGTTTTGCTCTTATGCCCTTTTAATTTGAAGAAATAGGGGAATAAGCATTCATATCTGCAGGGCAGTTAATACTGTCTAACTAACAGAAAGTGCTCAAGTGGTGGATGGGGAAAAAAAAAAAATAAATCTTCTAAAAGTGACCCTTCAGCAAGCTTATGATCCCAAAGGGATAAACCCTTTAACACATAACTCCCCTTGGTAAATAAACCCGGTTATTTGGGAAACCTTTTTTTTTTCCCTCAGTGACCGGGGAAAGTAGGGTATTGCCCCAACCACCCTTTTTCCCTG
>CM031621.1:44786755-44819255 GCA_018398815.1 Conus ventricosus | reverse complement strand
GAGTTTCTGTTCAGAGAGGTAGTAGGCCTTCTTAGATTTGATGTTCATTGTGGCATTACAATTTTGTCTTTTCAGCATGAATTGTATTGGATGTAGTTGATAAATGACCCGTCTAATTTTGGCCATGCGATAACTGTTAACGTTAATACATGTTATACAGATCTAAAGTAGGCCAGTTATGCCTGGTCCGTACTTCACATAACCCACTGGACTGACCTAAACACTGCATGTCAGAAAGCACTTAACATTCTGAGAGTTGTAACTCACACGGATTGCGGCTCTAATAAGAAAAATCTTTTCCATCTTAACAGGGATCTGATCCGCTCTAAACTGGACCACGGTGTGTAATCCACGGTTCGGCCAGACCTCCCACCTGAAAAATCTACATCCCATCAACCACCAAGAGCTTCGACTCTGTCTGGGTGCATTCCGCACTCCTGGTTCATGCTGAGGCAAGAGAACCATTCCTCACAACCGTCGGCTGAAACTTGCCTTGAACTACTGTTTGAATCTCTCTTCTGAACCCCCAAACCCTCCATATGACTGTGTTTTTGACCCTAAGTAGCAGAAATTCGATGACCACCACAGTTCTATTCCACCCTTGGGAGTTCGTACTTTCCCCCATTTAAACAATGCAGATATAGACTTTGCAGTCGTGTGTAATTTATCCCAGTTTCCTGATGACCCACCATGGACTCTCTTCACTCCGGAGATCCTGTTTGATTTAGCCTTTATTGTAAAGATGCCACTAGTTCCTTGGCGTAGAGGTCCTTTTTCGCCGAACTGTGTTCGAAGTTTCCATCCTTGAGAAGAATTTTCAACGACGGTTGTCTCTGCTGTGTTTTGAGCAACACATCCTTCTCAGAGATGTTCTAAACACATTCCCACAGTGGCACTGACAGTTCCATCTACACCACTGAGTTAACAGCCTTGGTCCTGGCTCTTGAAATGGTCTCTAAATCAGAACATAAAGATTCCCTCATTTTGTCGGACTCACTCTCTACTTCAGAGGCCATTGCTAGCCATAAGCTCAAGTAGCCTCAACTGCTGAAACTATTCGAACTGTACACCTGTCTGGAATCAGTTTTTAATTGGGTTCCCAGCCATATGAGCATTTGAGGCAGCGAGTTGGTTGATCTGCCAAGAGTGCCACAAAGAAAGAGTTGAGCAGATTGTCTATCCTCACACTGATCTGAAACCTACAGCCCAGCCTCTGGCAAGAAGAATGGGAGCAGCAGTACAGACCGATAACAAACTATTCCTAATACGTCTAAACGTGAAAGAGTTTCTTTCATGTTCAAGGGGCGGCCGTAAAGAAGAAACTCCCTTGTGCCGTTCGCATACAAGCCAATCCTTTTACACACATTCTTATCTTTTAAAAGGTGAAGAAGCTCCGTGGTGCATTCCAAATGTTCTTTTAGAGTGTTGGGACATGCATTATGTTAGACATCAACACTTTGCAGCAGACTCCATTAAAACCTTGTTCAGAGATGTCCCACCTGATGGGATATCTGAAAGAAATAAAGATTCTTCACCTGATTTAAGATTCCACGGAAGAAAGATTTTTAACAAGATTTTTGGTGTTTTTTTTAGGTGTATTTTAAAGGGTCATACGATTGGGTTTTTTTTTCTTGTTTTTGTTTTGTTTCTTTTTTGTTTATATTTTTTGTTCTTGATAAATGACTTCTGAGTTCACTTCAACGCAGTGACAGCCATGATATGGCCTTTGTGGTCAGCTGGGCTATAAGCAACATTATCTCCATATCTACAGACTGTCCTAGCTGACTAGGCCTAATAATGCCGCCCCTGAACAAGAGGGGTCCTGCCGCTGTTCCCAGGTTCTTTGTTCCCCAGTCTCTATATTCCCCAGTCCCGATGTTCCCCTCAAGAAAAAAATCGAAATTCAGTCCCTAAGTCCCCAGTTTCGTTGTTCCCACCCTGTGGCGATCCGCTGTTCCCCATTCCCGCAAATCCCCGGTCCCGGTGTTCCCAGTCCCGGTGTTCCCCAGGCCCGCTGTTCCCCAAGTTTTTGCCGTTGGTGCATTGAAATCTGTTTGGGGAACAGCGCTACTGGGGAACAGAGAACCTGGGGAAACACCGGTACGGGAACACCGGCACGCTTTTTCGGTCGGGGAACATCGACACTGGGGAACAGAGACACGGGAACAGCGCTACTGGGGAACATAGAACCGGGGAACACGGCACGCTCCGAACAAGATAGCACCTTTTCTGTTCTTTTTTCCACGTCGAATAGGCCTAGATCTATTAGGTCAGATTGACTTGGTTTATTTTTTCCCCTTCAGCGTCTTTTAAAAGTTGAATTGTAAAATATCCTCAATTTTCAATTTATCAAACTCCCGTGTTTAAATTATCATTATCTAATAACTTAAATCTAATTTAGTAAAGTTAATTCAAATTGACCAGTGGGTGTTGTTGTCTGCTTTTATGAGTGATGTCCCTTTGCTGAGCATGGTCTCCATGAAACGGCCTATCTTAAGATCATCTTCATCATCATCATCATCATGGCTTGCTGCTTACCGCGACCATCCGCACCAGTGGCTAAGCAAGAATCTCGTGTGAAACCTCCCGGAGGTGAGTACAAACCATATTCGCATGGTTCCTTCGATTTGAACCAGGTTGCGTAAGCCGAATGCTGCGGGATTGGAAATCTCCCCCGCGGCTGATCGTCGCAGACAGGCACGATTAGGCCTGTGTTTCAAGATAGCGGGGAAATCTCCCTTCCCGCCATTCCCCCCAAAACTTTTCCCGACCCCTGTGAGGTGCTGGCCGCAGAACGGCACGACCCCCCCCCGTATGAGGACTTCGAAGTCTTCAATATTACAGAACACCGGGGTGGTCAGTAACACTCGCGGCTTCAAAACTAAACCCGCTGTAACACAAGTCATACACCACTCCTTCTTCGTGCGGACAGTGATGGAGGAAAATCACCTGGGGGGAGGATTCGTCGTGCGGCTCTGTCGTGCATTTCAGCAGCATTGGCAGATAAACTCGCCCCCCTATTTGCTCCTACAGCGAAAGGTTTTTACCCTTTTTTTTTGTTTTTTTTTTAAACTGTAGAAAACCTGTTGTGGCTACCCAAAGGCCCTTAACCAGTAGAAGATTGTGAGGAAAAGTGGGGCTTTTTAAACATTTTTGCGCTTCCCCATTCCGTGCTTTAAAAGCCTACCCTTTGTTTGGGCTTCTGCGACGTATTGTCCAGATCCAGTCCAGTCGGCTGTAAAAACATGGACCCTTTTTGGGACGTAAAAAATAAGTTTTTTTTTTATTTTTTTTATTTTTTTGAATGTTTTTGGTGTGTGTGTGTGTGGTGTGTGTGTGTGTGCGGTGCATTTGTATAAAATAGAACTTCGGAAAATTTTTCAATTTAAAAAGAATGAGAAAAAAAAGAAAAGAGAATAGCCCCTTAAACTACCAACAAGAAATGTCTTTACAACAGAACAGCAATTTTCGTATTTACTACTAAAACCATGTACAAAGGGGAAAAAAATGAAAAGTTGAAACGAAAAAAGATATATAAGAGAACTACTTTGACGCGTGTGTTTTGCCCAATACATTTTGTATTATCCTAGATCTAACCCTTGCTAATGCTGTAGAAAAGTCAGGGTACCGGGAGCTTTTTGTCTGGGGTGGAAATTCTGATTGGGGTTATTTCAGTTTGTTAATTCCCGACATCCCAGGGAATGCCTGTGGAATATTTTCCCACGATGGCAGGGGTGACATGCATAAAATATTTTGTTTTCTATCTTTCATCCCCTTCTATGTAATTTAATCACCGGCCTGGCCCCGGAAATTCGGGGGGTTTTCCGGGTTTTTCCCCCGGGGTTTTGTGTTCCCAGAGCGCTGTTTCCCCTGTCTTGTTCCCCCTGTCGATGTTCCCGGCCGAAAAAGCGTGCCCCTGTTCACGTACCGGTGTTCCCCAGGTTCTCTGTTCCCCAGTAGCGCTGTTCCCCAAACAGATTTCAATGCACGTTAGCGCCTGGTTCCAGCGCTGTCCAGTCAGCATGAAACCCCTCTTCTACGGCCCTCCCGCTCCACCCCCAATACCCCGACCCTCCCCCTCCTTCCCCCCTCCCACCCCGCCCTCCCACTCCCTCGCCTATAGCAATGAAAACAACAGTAACAACGTTTAAGTCAGCAAAACCCACCAACACTACCAACGGCAAAAACTTGGGGAACAGCAGGCCTGGGGAACACTGGGACTGGGGAACACCGGGATCGGGGATTTGCGGGAATGGGGAACAGCGGGATCGCCACAGGGTGGGGAACAACGAAACTGGGGAACTAGGGACTGAATTTCGATTTTTTTCTTGAGGGGAACACCGGGACTGGGGAATATAGAGACTGGGGAACAAAGAACCTGGGGAACAGCGGCAGGACCCAGAAATTCAACTGAAAGTAGTCAGGTCGTGACTGATATTTTGTAAACTGAAAATTTCTTTTCAAATCCTCAACGGTGCTGATAACTCTATACAACATCCGGAATTTCAGCAATCCTAGTTGAATGTTTTCATACTGTTATCCGTCCATTCGTTTATGAATATATCCCACACTCTTTGTAGATGCCAGAATCTCAGCTTGATGAAGGCTGGTAGGCCTAGGTAACGAAGAAGAAGAAGAAGAATGAGAGAGGATCCAGTAAAAATGTAAAACGTCTGATTAAGATTTAGATTTCCAGATCTAACTTAATATCATCCAGTAAAAATGTAAAACGTCTGATTAAGATTTAGATTTCCAGATCTAACTTAATATCATTAGCCGTCTTCAGAGCCTCGTTCAAAATAAATGTTCATCTGCTACATTGTCTACAATCCACCTTAATTTGCTGATACTTTGTTGCATATGGCTAGATCTTTATTTGATTTTTTAAAAAGATATTGTATGTGATGTACGTAACAAGTATGACGATACTTTGTTGCATATGGCACGATACTTTGTTGCATATGGCTAGATCTTAGTTGATTTTTTTAGATATTGTTAGTGATGTACGTAACAAGTATGACGCTGACATAATGATACTAATAACAATAATGATAATAAAAATAAAAATAATAATAATGATAATAATAACAAAAAGATGACGATGATGATGATAAGAAGAAGAAGATGAAGAAAAAGGAGAGAAGGAGAACAGGAAGAAAAAGAATGATGACGATGATGATGATGACGATGATGATGATGACGATGATGATGATGATGATATTAGATAATAACAACAACAACAGCAACAATAACAACAAGAACCATCTTTATCATCATCATCCGCATCCTCATCCTCATCACTGTCATGTTTCCTTGAAATTCTGAGTTGAAAGCCATCAACATAGCGTACCTTTTCATGTCAATAATATAACACCAGTGATTCGTTGATAGGCATTGGCAGCCTTTCGCCTCAATATTTCTAGAGATCGTACGCTTTTTTTCTTCTTCTTTTTTTTTCTTCCACAGTACATGAGTGCGTAGATTACTACTGTAATGGAGTGTTTCCAATAGTGAAATATGTCTGGAAGCTATAAATAGTATAATCCCTCCAGTATGTGTCTGATGATTTTGGGGAAAATGCGAAGTGTTTCTGTGGTGGCATTTGATGAGCCAGATTGCTCCACAAGTTAATGGCTCTTTTCAGTTTGAAACAACAACAAACAAACAAACAAAAACAAAAAAGGCGCAAAGAAGATTGGATTTGGTAACGGTTTTATCATAGTTTGTGGGTGTCTCCCTAATATGTACATTGTCTTTTCTTTTAATGCAAAAAGATGTTCATTTGGTGCTTTCATCATGGAAAATGTTTGTAACTTTAAGTCTCGATCATATCATACCTGAATATCCCATACTCAAGGCATGGAAGTTGCAAATTTACTTTGTCCTTGTAAGTCAATTTACTCATTTCCAGAATTTGCACGGTGACTCTTCTCTGCAGTACAATTTTGTGGGGTCGTCGCAAGTCCACATTGCATGATTACGAGAATTTTCATTCAAATCGACTCGGCGAAACAATCGACCTTAGCGGAGGTCACGAAGAGCACAGGGGAAGGCGAGATAAAGGGGTAGAAATGGGGGAGGGGGGGGGGGGGGGGGGGAGGGGGGGCTGGACGCTGGAAAGGGGATCAAATCAGGGATTTGACGTCATCCACTGAGACTGATGAGCTTGCCTTACTGAGACAAACCGTTTTTTGCAGATAAAAAAGGGGATATTTCCTGTTATTGGTCTTACAAACTGGAATGAGGTACGTTTCCGTTGCTGTCGTCTCTGTCTTGCTTCTCAGTGATCCATGTTCAGTGCCAGCTAAGCCACACTGACTTCTGGACGAGTTAGATCACTACCAGCTATGCCAAAGGACTGGACCAGTTACATAATTGCAGCTATGTCAAAGGATGGACAACTTGTATCACTGCCACTATGTCATAGGACTGGACGGCTAGATCACTGCCAGCTATGTCATAGGATGGACAGCTAGTCACTGCCAGCTATCTCATAGGACTGGACAGCTAGATCACTGCCAGCTATGTCATAAGACTGGACCAGCTAGATCACTGCTAGTTATGTCATAGGACTGGACCAGCTAGATCACTGCCAGCTATGTCATAGGACTGGACCAGCTAGATCACTGCCAGCTATGTCAAAGGCTATATCACTGCCAGCTATGCCATAGGATGGACCAGCTAGATCACTCCCAGCTATGTCATAGGACTGGACCAGTTACATCACCGCCAGCTATGTCATAGGACTGGACCAGTTACATCACTGCCAGCTATGTCATAGGACTGGACCAGTTACATCACTGCCAGCTATGTCATAGGACTGGACCAGCTAGATCACTGCCAGCTATGTCATAGACTGGACCAGCAAGATCACTGCCAGCTATGTCATAGGACTGGACCAGCTAGATCACTGCCAGCTATGTCATAGGACTGGCCCAGCTAGTATCACTGCCTGCTATGTCATAGACTGGACCAGTAGATCACTGCCAGCTGTGTCATAGGACTGGACCAGCTAGATCACTGCCAGCTATGTCATAGGACTGGACCAGCTAGATCACTGCCAGCTAATCTCATAGGACTGGACCAGCTAGATCACTGCCAGCTATGTCATAGGACTGGACCAGCTAGATCACTGCCAGCTATGTCATAGGATTGGACCAGCTAGATCACTGCCAGCTATGTCAGGACTGGACCAGCTAGATCACTGCTAGTTATGTCATAGACTGGACCAGCTGATCACTGCCAGCTATGTCATAGGACTGGACCAGCTAGATCACTGCAGCTATGTCATAGGACTGGACCAGTTACATCACCGCCAGCTATGCCAGAGACAGGAACAGTTAGATCACTGCCAGCTATGCCATAGGCTGGACCACTTAGATCACTGCACGCTTATGTCACGTTGTAGTTGTTGTACCCTGGCTAAAAGATTCCAGGGATCATCCTAACAGCCGAAGTACTGAACACATGGTACAAATGCATAGGTAGGGATGAGAACATTACGTGTGTGACGTTTTTTCTAATTTTATTATCTGCCACATGGGCAGCCACACTCCGTCTTTGAGGGATTTTGAGACTGTAATGTTATGCTAGGGCTTGTCACGATGAAGACAATCCCGCATAACTATGCATGACATAACAACATTTCGATGTAGCCTTGGTGTTTTAGCCTATGTCACTGGTCTGACACTGCTTAAGCAAGGCGTAGCTGTGTCAGAGGACTGGACCAGTTAGATCATGCCACTATGTCACACGTTCTGCTATGTAAAACCACGCTTTTATTCTGAGTTTCTTGCCACATGCGACCAATACCACAACATCTCGATGATGTTTGTAAGTTAATCTTGTCAACGTGGCAGGTCTTCCGATTGCCTAGTTTATTTCATGTCACCTTCTTTGTCGTCGTTATTTGAAGATTTGAAAAGAATCATTAGTGTGTCCGCCAAACAACAGGGACAAACTTATTACAAGACTAAAAATCCTTTATTCAGTTTTCTTCTAGCCAGTTCTTTTCGAAAGCTGTTAAGTAGCCTATATAGTGGTCATTCGGCTATTGATACCAGTTCCGAACTTAATTCTTTTTAATTTCCGTGCGGATGCTGTGTCGGGATCTTGATCTGTGGCAACATTTAATTGTTAGTTTCTTCACCGCTTTAACAATAACTTGAATATCATCAGCACTGAAACAGAAAGAAACGAGCATGAAGAAGTACGGGCGATCCCCATGAAATGTGAAATGGAAACTCGCATGTAGAAGTTGCATGTGATCCCCATGATTTTTCTCCTTTTTTTAAATTATTTTTTTAAATATTTTTTTTCCTTTTTCTTTCCTTTCTTTGTGGGGAAGGGGTAGGTGAGATTGGGGGCTGGGGATGTCGCATTTTCATCGATTTTGATATTAAATGAAAGACATGCTAGTTAGATATAAAATAATTCAGAATGAATTGGACGTTGTGCAAGAAAACGTTCTGCTATATTCACTATGCAGAAATGAAACCGGTGCCTTTTGTGTTGTAAATAAAGCGACCTGTGACATTATTACTTTGAAAATACCATCTTTTCAAGTCCGTGCACGTGCACAGTCAGGGAAGACGTTACTAATGTCACGCAGGAAGCGTCTTTTCAGGGACAATCCTTCGATGACCCCTATTCTCCTAACGCTGAATGTGAAGGCCAGAGAAAGGTCATGACCTTTCTGATCGTGAAAGCCTCGCTTTCGTCCTCACTTTCTTGCGTGATACCCGTGTGCGAAGACGTCTGCTGCTGTTCTGCTAACCAGTAAGTCTGTTCAATAATTTGCTTTTTTCTTCACAGGACCAGTTTCAGCGGCCCGCGGTAGATGTGTCCAAATCGGAGAAAGATGCGGAGAACTGTAATCGTCAGTTTTGCTTTGAGATCGCCTTCGCGGAGTTTTTGTTCTTGTCCTTGGGGTAGGCCTAGATGGCGACCTTCGCAATAATTTCGTAGTTGTGAAGGCCGATTGTGATTGTGCGGTTTCAGCTGCGATAGCAGCTTCGTGAATGTCAGTGGTTTGCGTTAAGTTAAAGAACAACGAAGAACACATCTTATGAAATTAAGAAGAAGGCTTATATAGAACCGGATATAGAAGGACAGATAGAACGATCTAGCAATACAGTGGAAGTGCTGTAAGATGAGACGCCCACTAAAAATAATTGTCCCTCATTGTCTTCATAAGATTTTCATTTTAGCTCTCAATACACTCGCCCACAGCATGTCTTCACGATGGCTGGGCTTTGTACAGATTATAGTACACTGATTGCTCAGTACAATCGGGAGGGAAACGAGTCTAAGGCATTTTGTGCAAACATGAAAAAAACAAATATGTGTGAACTAGGAAGAAGAAAGCCGGTCTTTTGGCAGACGAAACGACCTTGACTTACGACGACCCTTGACTTTCAGAAACTGATGCGTGCGTACATTCCGTCTGTTTCTCAGACCTACGTAAAGTAAGAGTTCCACATGTTTAGTTAATTATACTGGAATGAAAACTCCTAATGCGAGGGCGCAGCTTCGAATATTTGAAGACTTTGGACATTTGGGAAATTGTTTCAGTGTTTCTGTAACAGATTTTCAATTTGAAGTTAACCCTCACAGTGCTGCATAAATTTAAATGTAGTTCAAGGAAGTGTACTTAAAATTAAAGGCCAGCAGAGCGTTACTACTCTCATCATGTTTAAGGCTGTTGTGTGCTTATTAGTAATGCTAGATAGGCAAACCTATACATTTTTGGAAAGTAGAGACTCTGTAGAATTAGAATAAAAAAAAAAAACAATCTTTACCTGGTGTGTAGATGGAGGTAATCCTCTGGATATATCCAGCAAAATGTCTACACGGATAATCCAAAAAAGTGTTCCACAATGTTAAAAAACTGAACCAAAAATAATTCAAGCAATGAACAGTCTCATGCCCTCCCAGAAAGTTTACCAAAGTAAAATTTAAAAAGTATAAAATCATAGCATAGACAAAACATAATTTACAGCCATGTAAACATCATGCTTTGGTTGTTGCCACGCCCACCAAATGTTCCACCAACACCTTTCCGCAAAAAAAATAAAATAAAATAAATAAAAAACTTTTTTTTTAAAATTACCATCTTGCTTGTTACCAGAGTTATTTTTTTTAACTTTACAATGCTTTCAGAAGCATAAGAATAGCAACGAAACAAGTCCTCTAGCTCAATTTGAGTGAAAACAAACTGCTTGTACAGTGATCACACCCCCCCTCCCTATCAACCCCATTTTCCGTACGTAGCGGAGACGAAAAGCAAACTGAACAACACAGCGGGCTCTGCACTCGCTCGATGACTAAACAAAACCAAGGTCACAGCTGTCTGTTCCATCGCTTTCGCTGGCAACGAACGACTCGCCACTTGTTCCACCTTCGCTCATCACCTCTTCCGCTTCGTTCTCGGGTTTACTCATGTTGTAAGCTTCAAACTTTGTAAAAAACTTGAAAATAGACCACTTGTTGGCACACTCTGACAAAGACTCGATACACGGATGGAAGAATAATCGCGTGACAGGAAGTTTAAAGAGTGGTAGCCTAACGGTTACAACCCCACTACTCACAGGTCCCGATCGGGACCCATCGCACTCTACGGGAAGTCCCGATCGGGACCCATCGCACTGTGACGTTTTTCATTCTATATACAGACAAAATGTAATGAATCAACCAGGTTGCGTTGAGTAACGGCAATAGTTCTCAAGTAAAGTTAGTATCACCCTTCTCTCCAACCCATGTTTCCACTTTCAGTATTTACCCAACCCATACCGATTCCTGAACGAATATGGAGGCAAGCGCATTCCTCATCACACCCATTTTACCATTGCAACACATGCCCTGCCTTCCACACACATACAAAATGCAATGTCAAAAGCAGCAGCATGGTAGATTTTTAAAGAAAGAAATAGAAACCATGCAAATTGGCGAAAACAAATAAAAAATGTTTCCAATAAGTTGGCTAATATAAATAAGGTATGTAGCTCTTATTCTTTAAGAAAGGCTGGCTTTTTAGGCCACATCATATGACTGTTTCCAGGAGGAATGACTACTGGGAAGAGGCCCACAGACTCTAGAACAATGAGAACTGCAAAGCTTTTTCTGTCGCGTAATAAAAGTCCAGCAGCAAAATGCCATGGCACCAGTTTTGTTGCACTGAACCACTGACTGCTCAACTAATGGCATGAAACAAGAATATGTGAGATCGCTTTGCTATAACTTTAATGCTTGTTTCTTTCAGTCTTCAGTATTGTGCCCCACAAGTTAAATGGCAGTGGAATCCATGGACTCAAAACAAAGTTTTGGCATCATATGTGTTCTGTACCATGTCAGAATTTGGCAAGCTGCAGCATGATAGTTCTGTTAGGTCCAATTTTCATGGCAAATATAGCAAGATGATGCCTTGCAACCACCTTTTACTTCTATCAGATGATGCAGGGTTGTTTTTTGTTTTGGCTTTCTCCTTATTCTGCAGTTAAATGCCTTGTTCAGCCAATCAGGTTAATGCTGTTGTCCTGTCTCTCTCTTTTCTTTACTTTAGTGTATGTTGCTTTTGTCTTCCTTTTATGGCATTTGTTAACTCCCTTGTATTCTTGACCAGTGGGCCCAGGACTGATCCATAGGCAATCATCCATGTTTAGCGATCAGTATTTCCCCACTTGTTTTTCCCTTTGGCCTCTTCAGATCTTGCTCAAGTCTCACCTCTTGCACTGTGCACTGTTGTTCTGGCAATGGGTACCTGAGTCAGGAGTCCGGGGCCAGTTTAATTAAATTAGAATCCAGCCCAACCTGTTAGGACCCTGGTGTCTGATCGTGGGGTACTTAACGACTGTAAGATCTGGGTTCAGATAAAGTTTTTGTGCACAAGGACTGAGTGGTCCATTGTTTGGCATTCACCATTGAACCCTAACCTTGACCTGGTCGAGATGCCAAGCAGAAGGAAGAGTGGATGGAAGGATAATGGGGTCCTGACTGGTTGCTGTGATGATTTACATGGACAATTGCCGTCAGCAGAATACAGGCTGCATGGTTCAGCCCTAATCTCCTTGCCATCAAACGGGTCTCAGCAACCTTTGCCATGTTCTGTTCTCCATTTTGTTGGAGACTTGCACCAGTCAAGGTGGACATGCTCTCTCTGACGTGGGTGTCCAGCTCTCCCTGTCTGTGCACATTGATCTAATCTAGTAGTCAGCCAACCATCACTGGAATGTCTGATGGGTTTGTTTGGAAACAATGATCAGACACAGGATTTGATCTGTAAAAATGAGAAACTGAGAGTCAGAAAAATGAAGTTGTGCAGGGGGGTGGGGGTGGGGTGAAGGGGGGGAGAGGGAGATGTCATGCCCCTTGACCCCTCTTGTGTCCAGGAACTTCCTCTATCTCTCTGCACTTCTGCTTCTTTTTCTTCTTAGTTATCTTTCTAAACTACACTTTTCACAAACTTGTACTCTTATTCTTTTTGCCTAATGTTTTCTCCACATTATATGTGTCTGTGGTATGTGTGTGTGCACTCATGTCCGTGTGTGTGTGTGTGTGTGTGTGTGTGGGGGGGGGGGGGGGGGGGGTTGGGTGCAGGCATTCCCATGTGTGTGTGTGAGTGCTAAGAACATTGTAAGCACTTGGGGGCTATTTATAGATTAAGCATCATGAATATCCATTATCATCACTGCTCTTCCTTTAGTGGAGCACTGCATTTTCCTGTCATGATGTGCATGCATATGCGTTTATTAAAAAAGAATTATATGGTGTATGATGCTGGCTTTTTCACCACTGGCGGCTTGTTCTGTTCCAGCCAACATGCCCGAGTTTGCCGTGTACCTCACTGATGAGCAGAAGAAAAGCTGTGTGGCCACTGCACGAGCCATTGTGGCCCCAGAAAAGGCATTTTGGCAGCTGATGAGTCAGTAGGTGGGTAACTGGATTGGTGCTCTTTCTTCCTTTTAAAGAAAAAAAAATAGAGAGTGAGACCATCACATGTCTAATGAAAGTGTATGTGTGGTGGTATAAGTGTGCTTGGTAGTAGGAAGAAACTCTAGCGAGAGCTTGACAGCGGAAGGTGTCCAGAGAAGTACCCTCCCCTCAGACCAGGGTTTCGGCCCTGAACCCTTTACACTCTTAAGGGGGCCAGGCTGCATCCAGGTCATGACTCCAGATGCCCTTCTAATGCCAATTTTTTTATTTTTCCCCTGGTGCTGCCAGGATTCGAACCCGCAACTTACATTGACTCCTCCTGTGGATTGCTGGGAGCATCTAAGAGGGGCTAAACAGGCGTGAATGTGGATAGATAGATAGATAGATAGATAGATAGGGCCAAAATGAGGGGGTAATGCCAATAGAATAAAGCAAAAAAAGAAAAAAGAGAAAGACTGGGCGTGTGGATGAATGTAGCTTCTGCCTGGGAGCAGAAATTGACCAGTTAGAAGATGTCAAAACAAAGAATTTGTTCTGTGTTCTCTTTCTAATCTGATTCAAGGTAGAACTATGGTAAACACCTTCCATGAGCTTTTTGTTTATTTTATTTTTTTTTTTTTTTTATATACATGACGCAATGATAATGCTTTTTTTTCAGGAGAGGGATGCTGGTGCTGTTGATGTAGACAAACCAGCAGATTTGAAAAACAGGCTTGGCAACGTAACTTTGATTTTACAGCTTAATTTTACCAAGAGGCTTGTGCACATGGTGCAGATGATAAGGGCCATAAATGAGTGCCTCCGTGGGGAATCTTACCTGTGACCTTCCAGCCTGCTAGTCTTATGACATTAACTGCTGCAGCGTGGTGGCTGCATCCAATTTTTTTGTTACAGCAACAAATACTAGCATGGTTAGCAGTTCCTCCTGCTGAGTTGTTATTTTAAGATCAGAAAAAAGGATAGTTTAGAATCTTACAGCTCCAAGCACATTTTATGATTGTAATCATAACACCCTTTTTGTTGTACAAACATCCTTTTTTTCCTTTGTTTTGTTTTGTTTTTTGATTTTGTATTGTTTTTTTGTATCTCGGGTTTAAATCTCATTAGGTCAGTACTTTTTATACATGTTACAGAGGTTTACTTGTAAAGCAGATCAAAAAATTTTTTTTTGACAGGTCAGTCAGTTCTGAGAAAGATTGACAAGTAATTCAAGATATGACAAGTAGAGTGATGCTTGAAAACAATACCCAGGCTGTGTAATGTTGTTGTTTTTTCTTAATTTTCTTCATGCAGAATTGCACACAGCCAATGAAATTTGTGTTCAAGTCCCTTAATTTGCCCAAAGTCATTTTTTTTCTAGTCTACAGTTGCTGGTATTTACAGCTACATGAACACTCTGGTCGCCTTCCCATGCTGATAATGAATATTGACAGTCCAGTAAAGACAAAAGCTCTGTCCATGCCTCTGTCCCACACTTCCACCCTCATCATCAGTACTCTCTCTCTCTCTAACGGCTGCATTCGTACCTAGCTTCATTCTGCCTGATATTAGCCCTGCCTGTTTCAACTTGCAATCAATTCGTTTGTTTTCAGGGCTCCCACTTTTGACACATTGTGAGATTTCGGCTCAACGTATGAGTGAGAAACTGTAGAAAAAGGAAAAGAAAGAATCTCAGTAAAAAAAAAAAAAAAAAAAAAAAGGAATGAGGGGACTGGGAGGGGGCACTGCTATGCACGGAGCTTTGATCACAGTTTTTTTTTTGTGTACACAGAGCTGCCAAGTGCAGTGCTCTTTGCATAGCAGGCTACAACTTTGTTGACAGTGCTAGGCTTTTACACTGTGTGACGAAATGCTACATGGAAAAAAAACAACAACAACCAAGAATGTAAAAAATTTATAAAAAAAAACAAAAAAAAAACCCCACTGTGTGGAACTAGCAACAGCTTCAATGGGAATGAGACAGCATAGGTCAGTACATTTGTCAAGAAATTGCCAGTGTCAGAAAGGATAGAAAGAAAAAGCGGAAGAATAATCACTAAGATGGCAGTGATTTTGCTGCATGATCGATTTGTTTCATTGTCATGCATTTTGATTTCTGTTGTAGGTCAAGTCAAAACCATGTGATAGTTGGCGAGATTTCCATCGTCTTAGTCCACCATCATGTTGTGTGCAAAACAATACAACTGGAAGTACTGTGGAGTCTTGACTTGTCATGTATTGAGGACGCCACAGGGTCTGTTTCATGAAAGAAACCAGTGGACAAAAATAACCACAACAGCTTCAACAATATCACGTACAGATGCTACGCTTACATTTGCAGTACTACACTTAAAATGTCAGAATGCTACACATGTACTTTTGAGGCCTTGGCAGGTGAACTGGACATCTTGAGCTGTCATGTAGACTTCTTTGTGAGAATAGGCAGTCGCCATTTTGTCTGCTCAGTTAATGGTAAAATGATGTCACTCTCTGGTGTCATACTTTGGCAACGTTCTGCAAAAGGGTGGGGGGAGGAGCACATAGATCCTTACAGAATCACAGGCATCCTCACAGAATTTCAGGGAGTTTTGGTTTTTTCCTCAGTGAGAGCCATGTTTCAAGATAGTCTTTGAAAGCGACACACCTGTCTCATTGAGGATTTGGTTCTCTTGTTTTTTGAATGAATGTTGTGTAAATATGTTGTTTACAATCGCAGTCACACTGGTAACCAGGATTCCTTGCCTCTTGTAGGCTCCATGGGGAAGCGCCTGCAGGCCATCGATGTGGAGAACACGGAGGAGAACCGCAGGCAGTACCGCGAGGTGCTCTTCACCTCCGACAAAGCCCTGGGCGATAACATCTCGGGGGTGATCATGTTCCATGAGACCATATACCAGAAGGACAGCAATGGCAAGCTGTTTGTGGACATTCTTAAGGAGAAGAACATCATTCCTGGCATCAAGGTAGACAAGGGAGTTGTGCCCTTGCTGGCAGTCACAACGAGTGCACAACCCAAGGTGAGCTCCCCCCCCATGAGTCCTAGTCCTGTGTGTCTGCATTAGTGTGAGGTGAATGGGTCCTGCAAGCAAGCTGAGTGTGTTTGGTTGAGTTTGTGAGGTTCTTGTTGGTGTTCATCAAGGGAGCCAAACTGTTGGCCACATGCATTTCCCACCTCTCTGTAGGCTACCCCCCTTCTTCTGTTGTCGTTTTCTGCTTGTGCTACACCTCTTTTGGTCTTGGTTTGTTCTTGGGTTGGGGCTATTTGGTTCTTTTTCCCTTCATTTTGTTATATCTGCAATCTTTCCACAAAATTTTTTTTGCAAATGTCCACATTTGAAAATGTATATATGAATTTGAAAATGTGGGCAGTGTTGGTGGTGGTTTTTTTGAGAGGGGAGGGTGAAGGGTAAGTCCAGGTTTTTTCATTGACTAGTACTTGCTAGGTATTATAAAGTGAATGTATGATTAGTTGTGGCATCTGGAAATGATTAAATTTGATAAAGCTGTGTTTTTGGAGCATAAAGACATGGAATGTCCACTGATGATCTCTGTTCACAAGCACTTCCACCTCCGAGTAATCACAAATCCTTTCATAGGTCATTCTTTCCACTGCGTGATGATACTCTGTGGAACAACCCAGGTACGAACTAGCTCAGCTGGTAAGCGCTGGACTGGTGACCCTGGAACTGCATGACGTCTTGCACACAAATAAAATCCCATTACTTACTAATGGAAGAGAAGGCCAGTTCAGCTCTTTGTATGGATAACACATATGGACTTATGTGCCATCTGTGAAAAATTCAAAAGAATGAGTGAAAACCTGAACGACTGATTTTTGACTGAGGTGACGTGGGAAATTAGTGAATGTAGCACCAGCAGGCAGCTCTCCTGTTGACTCTATCCAGGTAGGCAGTCTGTTGTGTAAGCAAAAGTATGGATCGTTAAGTGCTAGGATCTTGATATCTAATCGAAGATAGGTGTGGTATAAGGAAATCCTATTGAGGGCTATGATAGAGACAAAATAGCCAGGATTATCTCCTTTTGATGGCAGATGCATGAGAGAGAACAAATGTTTCCTAATACACTTGGTGTGTGTGTGTGTGGTGTGTCTCTGTTAGGTCTGGATGGCCTGGGGGAGCGCTGTGCAGAGTACTACAAGCAGGGAGCTCGGTTTGCTAAATGGCGTTGCGTTTTGAAGATCGCCAAGTAACACGCCGTCCTATCAGGCCATGATGGAGAACGCCAATGTCCTCGCCCGCTACGCCAGCATTTGCCAGCAGGTATGCTACATTTTTTGTTGGTTGGTTGTTATAGGTCATGGTCATTGGTGGCCCAGTGTCAGTCCTGTTCGGTATTCTCACTGGAACTATGAAGCTTTTTTGACTCTTTGACAGGTTGTGTTAAGTTTCCTTACCTTCTGTTTGGCGGCGCTTGATTGATACAAAATTAACTCTTGACTTCCCATACCGCACCGTTCCGCAACTGCCGCACAGTCCCAAACCGCACCACACCGCAACAACCGACATGCCTTATTTGGAGCCGTTGTTAAGGAAGTGAGAACTCTCTAATGCAGAGAGGAAGGTTTAACGACATCCGGAAAGCGTTCGCCTTCCGCCTTCTGCCCGCGGTTTTCAGCCTAGCTGTTTACATTGCGATTTTGAAGAAGTTTTTTCACGAAGGTTTTTTTCCAAGATTTTCTGGTCAAGATGGCGTCTTTCCAACATATCGACAACGATGTTTTCGATGGATTTATCGAAGATTTGTGCAACCAGCATGCGCTAGGGCTTGGAGATGATCAGCAGAGTGATGTGTGTGTGGGAACTGGAGTTAGTTTAGCTGACGTACAATCGGAAATTTCAGATGAAGATTCGCCACCTGTGCTTACCTGTGTACGCTGTCATTACGCAATATGAAGCTCATCATTCCTACTCCTTGTGTCCAGAACATGAACATTGACCACATGTGACTTTATTTCTGTGGTTATAGGCCTACTGTGACTTTGTGAACAGAACTGTGCAAAATACTGTAGCCTACAAGGAACTGTGCAAATTTTTTTTTTCTGTGCTTGCATTCTTACCTGTATATTACGTCATTTACAAGACTACATAAAGGTCAGTTAACATTTTTTCTTTGACTTGTATTGTTTCTATGGTCATGTGTGTGACTGTCTGTCTGCATTGTTTTTACTAACAAACACACCACACATTGATTTTTCCAACCTTTATTGAACACACCTGACATTTTTTAATTATTCTGTAATTAATTACCATACTGACATTCAAAATTTTTTTTTGGTACATTTGACCGCTTCAGTATAAAAAATAACATCATTTCCATAAAACTTCCAAATTTCAAAGCAGTCAATCAACAAACAAGAAAGATATAATTATTTTAATGACCATACTCATTTTTAGCTCATTTCTAGCCAATCCTTATGGGCTAGAGGACTGAGAACACACTGTTTCTTATGGGAAGTCAAGAGTTAAAGAAGAAAAATCATTGACGACCTCCAGACGAAAGGACAAACAATCACAGACCAAACACCATGCATTTCGACCTCTTAAGTCTTCTTCAGGCAAGATAAACAACACTCAGGACAATGAAAATGAAGCTCAAACAGATGGTCACTTATCTCCTCATACTGGCGCAAAATGGATGTGGAATGATTTGTTTCAGTTCCCGCCTGCAGTCACCTCGCTATAAAACCTGCACTGAGCCATGTTTGGTTGTGATGTTTTTAGACCATTGGAGTCATTCATGCAGGTTTCTGTATGTGCTGTATGTGTCTGTTTCTCTGGCCTTGTGCTGGCTGTCTCTCATTCTGTCTGTCTGTCTGTCTTTCCCTCTGTCTGTCTGTGTCTCAGTCTCTGTCTCTCGCTCTCACACATACATACACATACACACACACACACACACACACACAACACACACGCTCTTACTCTCTCTCTCTCTCTCTTTCTCTCTCTCTCTCTGTCTCACATACGCTCAAGCACGCTTTTTTGCAATGGATTTTGAGAAAATCATATATGGATCATGTATATTGATAATGCTAATAAAGATGTATGTTAATGCTTATTTCATGAATAAGTCAACTCAGGAATTTTAAATAACTGGGAAGAATACAGAAAGAAAGCAAGTAAAAGATTAGATCTAAAGACAAAACCTTGATGCCAGCTTAACCTAATTCCTAACTTTAGTTTTACTCCCTCCCCCACCCCTACCTCCCCCTCCCCCCACCATACGCCATACGCCGCTTCTCCTTCTCCCAACATTTCTTAATCTGCCCACACACATGGATACAAATTCTCACACGCACATATAAACACACACACACACACACACACACACACACACACACACACACACACATACATTCACACCCTCATGTGTGTGATCAGATGCACATGAACACAGTATTGGGAAGTGGGAAAGAGCAATGCCCAGCCTTAAGGTACATATTTTTAAGTGTCGAACCTAATGTTGGTAATGTGCTTCATGTATTGTTGATGTCCATAGGTCATTTTTCTTTTCTCTTTGAATTGCAGGTCGTTACAGCTATATACATCACATCAGTGTATGGTAACAAGATCTTATGAGATGCCTTCACAGAATTAATTCAAAATGTATGAATACTGACAGAATGAAACAGCAATGCTGTACTTTGTTATGGAGAACGATGTCAGACCGCCTGTCCATATGCTTTTGGCGTATTTTGTAGGCCATTTTTCACAGAATACGACTGAACACCTCTCAAATGCAAAATATACCAAGCAAAAATTCTAGTGAAGTTTTGTTTTGTACTGTACATCAGACATGGCTTGGATTGTGAATCTGTGGACTCTTGCTACTGGATATTGTTGATAGGGACTGTACATGCACGTCGGTTTTGCCGTTTGTACTTTGCACCATTTCTAGTCTGCACAGCTGAACTGTATTGGTTTTTGAAAGCGTAAAATGCGACTAAATTGATGAAATATTAGATTTTAGTATTCATTGAAACTGCTTCAAAACAAAAATGAAATATACCTCTTTTCCCCCCAAATACACCTGTCTATGTGAGAAAATACTCCACAGACAATATTTGGGTAGACAGGTATGTCATGTATAACTGGCATTGCCAGTCTGTTATGAACATCAAAATCAGCTCCAGACAGGAAGTCTGTGACCTTTGACCTGTGCACAAGTGCGTTTTTTTAATGCTTGGTTGTCACAGTGTGCTAGTAATGGAGTTGGAGGTTTGAAGGAGTTGCAGAGGAGTAATGCCATCAGGGGAGACAGGGGACTTGCAAGATGAAGCAGAAAAAAGATAGTTGGGGAGCCCCCTCCTTCGGCCTTGAAACATGGTCATGTGCTTTGGGGTTTTTTTTGTGTGTGTTTAAGATGACAGAAAATTTAGCTGTAGAATGTCTTGAAAAATTCCAAAAATGGCAGAGAAATCATCAGGACTGGTTGAACCTGTCTTTTGGATAGAACGCGACAATCTTCCAAACGGACATTCTCATGGGTTTTGAGCAGAGGGATCCTGACCTCCAGGTGTACTGCCAGTCCTGCACATGGGGTTAGCTGGTGTGTCATTTTCATAGGTTTCCTGCTGTCTTGGAATGGCTGTCTGCCTCTACATGGCAAGGCTGGTGATATGATTTCTGTCATTGTACTGGTGAATCTTCAATAGGTTCATTCTTTGACTGTCACCTTTAAATGTTAAGATTGTCATACAAAAAAAAACGTGCAGTTGAAAATTTAGTGATGCCTGTTTCTTTGGAAGTAGTATCATCAGTTTGTTGAAGAGGCTTACAATTCATAGAGCAGTGAAATTTTCTGTGTATTCTGGGGGCTGAGCTCTTGTTATGTGTGTGGTCCCTTAATGATAAAAGCATGATAGGCCGAATAGGTCCAGTGTTTTGGTGAGATGACCTGTATTTGTGACATCCCTATCAATATTTTGGTCTTTACTGCTTTCTGATCTAGAGCTGCAATGCAGATAAAGTTTGGTAATTGTTTACTCAGTGAGTTTGATTGAGGGACATTAACCCTTTCACCGACAGACGTTCTATTTTGCATAAATCCCCAATGCCAGCCATTTTTCTAAAAAAACTCTTATTTCATACCAGCATATGTGGAACACGGATATATCTGGAACTAAACAACCAATTTTCATGCTATTTTTTTTGTGAAATGGAAGAGATACACTGTATTTTTTATTATAGTATAAATATGTTAGTAATGGTTAGTCAACAACAGTTTCAAGTTTTTACTACTTTCAAGTGCAAAAAAAAACCAGCAGATTAAAAAAATGAATGTTATTTTTCTTCTCAATGTAAAAAAAGAAGAAAGCATGCCAACAAATTCTCAACAAGTGAGGAAAAATACTCCACTCACAAATGAAGACCAGAAAGTGTGGTATATCCAACATGGAAGAAACGGCATAAATCCAACTACTCCGATAGCAGGGAACACACACACACACACACACACACACACACACACACACACACACACACACACACACACACACATTCTTATTCCTTGCTGGTACACATGAAAGGAAGAAAAAGGGAACACACACACACACACACACACACACACACACACATCCCTTTCACCTTCACCGTTGAAAGCAATATTTTTTTAATGAAAACAAAGTCATTCACGTGCCTGTTGGTCTCTGAACCCTGGGGAGCCATTCAAACTGATCATAAGTCCTACTCAAACACATATCTGCTGCTCACCTCTGGCACATGTCAGTCGGGCATGCCCTCTTCAACCTCGACCTGCAAGCCAGCTGTGTGTGAAGTTGATTACCTTTTACTAGCCTTAGCTCGCCCCGTCACATAGACTTTAAACTCAGTCACTGCTGGTTGGCTCAACGCCAGAACACTGGGCACACGCGGTATGCCAGCATCTAGTCTGATCTCTTGTCTGCTCATCTCTCCCATCACTTGGCCATGGTCCAACGTCTCACTTTGCAGTAATTCGGTCAAGCTCTCACTATCCCATAATGTTTTCTGGTGACTATCTGGGTCTTCTCATCTGAATCAGAATCAACTGACCGTCTATGCAATATTTCCAGCACCTGATCTGTGGTAAATGCACAGCGAGGTTGAGTTCGTGAAGTGCTTGGTTGAGACATCATAATGAATGGAAAAACACTCAGTATAAATCTATTAAAAAAAAAACCCACTTAAGTGAACAGTGCTGTGACGAAGCAAATGGCTGTGAGCATAGGTCAGGGAATCCCCCAACTGTGGCGTTTATTGCTGGCATTCTATCTTGTCAGCCTGCTGAGTGAGAGTATCGGGAGTTAGGTAACCCTAGTTGGTCGCATTTCGGCGACGTCGGCGGTGAGCCACGTGGTCGCCGAAATGCGACGTCGGCAGCGTAAGCGTTAATCAGTGGTGATGGGCCATGGACTTGCCAGGTGCCGGTGGTGGTGGTGCAGGGTCATTATGACAGTGATGTGCCAGTGGCACAAAATACAGTGTTTTGTCCTCATCCAGACCTGACCCTGTGGAATGCTTTGTTGGATTTTCTTTGCTTTCTGTTTTGCTTTGTTTGTTTTGTTTTTGTTGTTGTCTTACACAAGATGAATATTTGTTGCCATTTTGAAGCATACTGCGCTGTAGCGCGGTTCAAAACAGTCTTGATATTAATCGAAGATAGGTGTTGTATAAGGAAATCCTATTGAGGGCTATGTTAGAGACTAAATAGCAGGATTATTCCTTTTGATGGCAGTTGCATGAGAGAGAAACATCTGTTTCCTTAATACACTTGAGGTGGTGTGTGTGTGTGGTGTGTCTCTGTTAGGTCTGGATGGCCTGGGGGAGCGCTGTGCAGAGTACCTACAAGCAGGTGAGCTACGGTTGCTATATGGGCGTTGCGTTTTGAAGATCGCAAGTACATCCGCCCGTCATATCAGGCCCATTGATGGAGAACGCAAGGTCCTCGCCCGCTACGGCCGCATTTGCAGCAGGTATGCTCATTTTGTTGTTGGGGTTGGTTGTTATAGGTCATGGTCATTGGTGGCCAGTGTCAGGTTTCAGTTCGGTATTCTCATGGATAACTTGAAGCTTTTTGGACTCTTGGACAGGTTGTGTTAAAGTTTCCTTACCTTTCTGTTTGGCGGCGCTTGGATTGTACAAAATTAAAGAAGAAAAATCATTGTACGACTCCAGACGAACGGACAAACCAAATCACTGACAAACACCATGCATTCGGAACTATTAAGTCTTCTTCAGGTCAAGATAAACAACACTCAGGACAATCGAAAAAGGTAAGCTTCAAACAGATGGTCACTTTATCCCTCATACTGGGCGCAAAATGGATGTGGAATGATTTGTGTTTCAGTTCCCCGCCTGCAGTCACCTCGATATAAAACCAGCACTGAGGCCATGTTTTGGTTGTGATGTTGTGTAGACCATTTGGGGTCATTCATGCAGGTTTCTGTATGTGCTGTATGGGTTCTGTTTTCTCTGGCCTTGTGGCTGGCTGTCTCCATTCTGTTCTGTCTTTCTGTTCGTTCCCTCTGTTGCTGTGTCTCCGTCTCTGTCTCTCGCTACCCACACATACATACACACACACACACACAACACAAACACACACGTCTTACTCTCTCTCTCTCTCTCGCTTTCTCTCTCTCTCTCTTGTCCTCACTTACGCTAAAGCACGCTTTCTTGCAATGGATTTTGAGAAAATCTTATATGGATCATGTATATTGATAATGCTATATAAGATGTATGTTAATGCTTATTTTCTGAATAAGTCAACTCAGGAATTTTTAAATATTGGGAAGATATTACAGAAAGATTAGCAAGTAAAAGATTAGATCTAAAGACAAAAACCTTGACGCCTGGCTTAAACTAATTCCTAAACTTTGTTTTACTCCTCTCCACCACCCCTACTCCCCCTCCCCCCCACCATACGCCATACGCCGCTTCTCCTTCTCCCAACATTTCTTATCTGCCCACACACATGGATAATATTCTCACACGCTCGTATAACACACCACACACAGACACCACACACACACACACACACACACACACGGCCCACCACACACACACATTACTTTCACACCCTCATGTGTGGATCAGATGCACTTGATCACAGTTTTGGGAAGTCTGGGAAAAGAGCATTGCCCTGCCTTAAGTACCTATTTTTAAGTGTCGAACCTAATGTTGGGTAATGTGCTACTTCATGTTGATGTCATAGGTCATTTTTCTTTTCTCTTTGATGCAGGGTCGATACAGCTTACGTAAGTTCGGTCTATTGAGCGCACATGTATATAAGCCGGCACCCCACTAAATTTTTTAAAAAATCTGAAACTTTTGCACAAATAAGCCGCACCGGTTTATAAGACCGCAGGATTTCTACAACACAGTGTTCGATGTGCCGCAGGCGGGCAGCTGGCGTCCGAGCGTTGAGTTCACATAGTGTCGAAAATCATCACATACAATGTGTTCACTGATTCTTTGGGCGTTTAAATTAAGGTCAGGATACAAGAGCATGTTTCCAGCTTTTCTTCTGTCTTTTTTTTTTTTGTACGATGTGTTTTGAATCAATTAGAATCGAAAGTATTTTATTGAGGCTTCTTACAACGTGTTGTCTTTCCAACATCATTGCTTTAAAAAAATAAACGAAAAAAAAAAACGCATTAACGCTGCGCTAGAAAGCAGATCTCTCCTGCATTCATGGTGTATCAAGCTAAAGCGATTGGTTGAGTACTCGAAATGCCGCAAGCCAATCAAAGCGATTGTTTCAAATGCAAACCTTCACTCCCTGTCCACGATTTCAACAATGGCGGATCGAAAGCAAGGTCTGACAATGACCGAAGTTGAAGCGCTAATCGTTTTTGTATTGCAAAAGACGCACTTGGTAAAGAACCGCATTTTAATAACAAACCAGAACATTATGAAATAACGATTGATTGTTTTTTATTTCGCTTACTAATACGTGCAGTGCTTAGTTATTTTGTTCGTAATTCAGTGGTGTTTAGTTCAAGATTAATCAGGTCGGAAAACGGCCTCACATTGCGCCGTTCGATGCGATCGTATTTTTGTAGAAGACAAAACTGATGAAAAAAGTTATCGCAGTATGGGCTTTACTTATGTCGATTCCAGTATGTCTGAACGTGTTACTGATTCCTTTACTCGATTACACTGAAAATCATAGTTTATAAAGATAATAAAAATTCATGAACAGTAAACACGTATGGTGAGTTACAGAGAAGCTCAGAATTGACGAGGGTTTTGTGATGCTTCTGAATCGGGAAAAAATCCACACATAAGCCGAAGCGTTGTTTTAGCCGCAGGGCTTAAAGCTGGGGAAAAAAAGTCGAGGACTTATAGTCCGTACTTTACGGTATATACATCCACATTCAGTGTATGGTAAAAGATCTTTGGAGATGCTTCACAGGAATTTATTCTAAAATGTAATGAATACTGGAACTAGAACTGATAATCAGCAAGCTGTACTTTGTTATGGAGAACGATGACAGACCGCCTGTCCATATGCTTTTGGCGTATTTTGTAGGCATTTTTTCACGTAGACGTGCTGTAACACTCTCAATGCAAAATTTATACCAAGCAAAAGATTCTAGTGAAGTTTTGATTTGTTACTGTACATCAGACATGGCTTGGACTGTGAATCTGTGGACTCTTGCTATCTGGATATTGTTGATAGGGGATCTGTACATGCACGTCGGTTTAGCGTTTGTATTTGCACCATTTCTAGTCTGCACAGCTGAATGTATTGGTTTTTGAAAGCGTAAATGCGACTAAATTGATGAAATATTAGATTTTAGTTTTCATTGAAACTGCTTCAAAACAAAAATGGAATATACCTCTTTTCCCCCCAAATACACCTGTTATGTGAGAAAATAACTCCACAGACAATATTTGGGTAGGAAGGTATGTCATGTTATAACTGGCATTTGCCTGTCTGTTATGAACATCAAAATCAGCTCCAGACAGGAAGTCTGTGACCTTGGACATGTGCACAAAGTGCGTTTTTTTTTAATGCTTGGTTGTCACAGTGTGCTAGTAATGGAGTTGGATGGGGTTGAGGAGTTGCCGAGGAAGTAATGCCATCAGGGGAGACAGGGGACTTGCAAGATGAAGCAGAATAAGATAGTTGGGGAGCCCCCTCCTTCGGACCTTGAAACATGGATCATGTGCTTTGGTTTTTTTTTTTGTGTGTTTAGATGAAAGAATATTTCGCTGCTTAGAATGTCTTGAAAATTCCAAAAATGTTGCAGAGGAAATCTCAGGGGACTGGTTGAACCTGTCTTTTGGATAGGAAACGCGACAATCTTCCAAAGGGATAATTCTTCATGGGTCTTGAGCAGAGGGGATTCCTGGACCCTCCAGGTGTACTGCCAGTCTGCACTTGGGGTTAGCTTGTGTGTCATTTTCATAGGTTTCCTGCTGTCTTGGAATGGCTGTCTTGCCTTCTAATGGCTAGGTGCGTGATATGATTTCTGTCATTTGTTACATGGTGAATCTTTCAATAGGTTCATTCTTTGACTAGTCAACCTTTAAAGGTTAGAGTGTCATACAAAAAAAAATCGTGCAGTGAAAATTTAGTTGATGCTGTTTCTTTGGAAGAGTAGGATCATAAGTTGGTTGAAGGGCTTACAATTCATAGAGCAGTGAAATTTTCTGTGTATTCTGGGGGCTGAGTCTTGTTATGTGTGTGGTCCTTTATTGATAAAAAAGCTTGATAGGCGACTAGGTCCAGTGTTTTGGTGTGATGGACCTGTATTTGTTGACATCCCTATCAATTTTTGGGTCTTTACTGCTGTCTGATCTAGAGCTGCAAAGCAGATAAGTTTGTATATTGTTACTCAGGTGAGTTTGATTGAGGGCCATTATCCCTTTCACCGTACAGACGTTCTATTTTGCATAAATCCCCAATGCCCAGCCTTTTTTCTAAAAAAAAACTCTTATTTCATAAAACCAGCATATGTGTGAACACGGTTATATCTGGAAAACTAAACAATCCTATTTTCATGCTATTTTTTTTTTTTTGTTGTGAAATGGAGGTGATACACTGTTATTTTTTATTATTGTATAATATGTTAGTAAGGGTTAGTCAACAAACAGTTTCAAGTTTTTACTACTTTCTAGTGCCAAAAAAAAAAACAGCAGATTAAAAAAATGAATGTATTTTTCTTCTCAATGTATAAAAAAGAAGAAAGCATGCCATACAAATTCTCAACAAGTGAGGAAAAATTATCTCCACTCACAAATGAAGACCAGAAAGTGTGGTATAATCCAACATAGGAATGAAACGGCTTAAATCAACTACTCCGTTAGAGGGGAACACACACAACACACAAACACACCACACACACACACACACACCATCAACACACAACACCACACACATTCTTATTCCTTGCTGGTAACACATGAAAGGAAGAAAAAGGGAACACACCACCACACACACCACACACATCACCACACACACTCCATCCCTTTCACCTTCTCCGTTGAAAGCAATATATTTTTAAATGAAAACAAAGTCATTCCGTGCTGTTGGTCTCTGATCCTGGGGGAGCCATTCAAACGTGATCATAAGTCCTACTACAAAACATTTCTGCTGCTCACCTCTGGCACATAGGTCAGTCGGGCCATGCACTTCATACTCGACCTGCAAGCCAGCTGTGTGTGATGTTGATTACCTTTTTACTAGCCTTAGCTCGCCCCGGTCACATAGCTTTAAACTCAGTCACTGCTGGTTGGCTCAACGCCAGAACACGGGGCTACACGCGGTATGCCAGCATCTTGTCTGATTCTCTTGTCTGCTCATCTCTCCCCTTCACTTGGCCATGGTCCAACGTCTCACTTTGCAGTAATTCGGGTCAAGCTCCTCACTATCCCATAATGTTTCTGGTGACTAATCTGGTCTTCTTCAACGGAATCAGAATCAACTGACCGTCTATGCAATATTTCCAGCACTGTTGATCTGTGGTAAATGCACAGCGAGGTTGAGTTCGTGAATGGCTTGGTTTGAGACATCATAATGAATGGAAAAAACTCAGTATAAATCTATTTAAAAAAAACCCCACTTAAGTGAAACAGTGCTGTGACGAAGCAAATGGCTGTGAGCATGGTCTGGGAATCCCCCAAACTGTGGCGTTTTATTGCTGGCATTCATCTTGTCCAGCCTGCTGGTGGAGTATCGGGAGTTATGGTAATCCTAGTTGGTCGCATTTCGGCGGACGTCGGGCGGGTGAGCCACGTGGTCGCCGAAATGCGGACGTCGGCAGCGGTAAGCATTAACAGTGGTGATGGCGCGCCTTGGATTGCCAGGTGGTGGTGGTGCAGGGGGTCATTATGACTGTGATGTTGCCAGTGGACAAAATACAGTGTTTTTGTCATCATCCGTAAAAGAAAAAGCCAAATTCCTGGGGAGTTATTTTTGCCAAAAAAACTCAAACTTTCTCAGCACATCAAAAAAACCTCAAAAACTTCTTGCCAGAAAAGCTCCTGATGATTTTCTGGGGTCGTAAGCACACACCGACTGGGGCGCTCTGGATAAGAAAACTTGCTGCACCTCTACAGAGCCTTGGTCACGTTCAAAACTAGACTACGGTTGTGCCGTGTTGACGGCTCTGCAAGGACCCTCTTACTTGTCAAACTCTTTGGACCCTATCCACCATCTAAGGGACTTCGTCTCTGTCTTGAGCGTTCCGCACCACCCCTGTGTTCAGCCTGTACGCAGAGGCGGGGTGGTGAACTTCATTGTCCAACCGCAGGCTGAAACTTGTCTTTGATTTTATATCCGACTGTCTCGAAAACCGCAGATCCTGATATGCTGTGTCTTTGTCATTCCGTTCCCAAAGTAAGTTTGAAAACAACTCCGTAATGTATGCGTGTTTGGTCTTCGTATGCAGCCTCAGTGGGAATGCAGGTATAGACTAGGAGTTGTGTCGGATTTTTCCAAGTTTTCCGGATCAAACCTCCGTGGGACCTTCTTCCGCCAGAGATTCGTTTCGATCTTGCAGCTTTTCGCTAAGAGTTCTACCAGCTCTCTGGGCGTACAAGGCTTTGTATGCTGAGCTCTGTTCCAAATTCACTCTTTCAAAAAGTTTTCACTGACGGTGCCAAGTCTGAAGAGGGAGTGGCCTGTGCAGCCTACTGCCTGGGGCTTCCTTCTTCAGTACTGTTGAAACCCCCCCTAACAAAAAATATTCATTCAGTTGCGTCTGTATATTTGCTGAACTTATGCTAGGGTTTTGGCTTGGTAGATACTATCACAATCTTCGAAGTGAGGACTTTCTGGTTCTGTTCGGTGCGCTGTCAGCTTTGGAGGCTATAGCTGGCTGCAACCTTCAGCATCAGACCTTTTCTTTGTTTTGAACTGTTTAGGCATGTTGAAGGTGGACGGTTACAACAGTATCTCTTGCTTGGGTTCCTGGTACTTGTTGTGCATCGGCGGGAACGATAAATGGTTGTTCGTTTAGCCTAAGAACGACCACAGAGAGAAACTGATCCAACATTTATTTCCCCTGCTCAAGACGTGAAACCAAAATATTAACGATTATGTGAGAGACCTCTGGCAGGGGTTTGGGAAACACACAGACGACTAAAAAAAACTCTTTCAGACCCGTCAAACCCTTTAAAGGACTTCCTCCATCCAGTGGGAGGTCGTAAAGAGGAAACGGTTCTGTCCCGGCTGCACCCGGCCATTCGTTTTTACCCGCTCCCTTTTTAAAAGGGAAGAAGCCCCGTTGGTTGCTTCCTGTCAGCCCCCACCCAATGAAACATTTTTTTTTGAGTGTTGGGCTTGCACGATGGAAAACCAACTTTTTACGGCGGAGTCCTGAAGCCCTTTTCAGGGATGTCCGCCGAGGACCTTTGAGTTTTGAGGGATTAACATTTTTTTAGTTTGATTTAGGGAAAGGGGGTTTTTTCAAGTTTCTGGGGTTTGAGCGAAGTTTTAAACAAGAGGGTGTGGGGGTTTTTTTTTTTTTTTTTTTTTTTTTTTTTTTTTTTTTTAAAAAGGGGGGGGGGGGGGGGGGGGGTTTGGGGGGGGGGGGCCCTTTAAATTTTTTTGTTTTGTGCCCTGGGGGGGGTTTTTGGGTTTTTTTTTTTTTTTTTTCTTTGTTTTTTGTTTTTTTTTTTGTTTTTTTTTCAAAAAGAAAGAATTTTGTTCCCTTTTAAAGGCATATGCGCTGTAGCGCGGTTCAAAACATTTTGGAAACTTTGCAGTGAGCTGTAAGCTGGGTGTCCCATGAGGGAAATTTGATGCTGTTTTTGCAGAATGGCCCGGTGCCCCGTGGAGCCAGAAGTGTTGCCTGATGGGAACTGAAATGGAGGTGGCCCAGAAAAATCACAGAGAGGTAAGCTTTGGGTTTCAGCCCGGGGTCAGGGCCTTATGGGTCTTGACCACAAAAAAAAAGACGTCTGTGTCCCCCAGTTGCTGACTGTGGCTGTGCTTCACTCCCTTGACTTTTGTGATTGTAAAACAAAAGGTTGGAGATTTCCCCAAAAGGGTTAGGGATTTCTAGTCTGAAACTCCCCGGTAGATGAAATTTAAAATTAGCCCCCCTTGTGAAGGTCAGCTGATGACACACATCTGCTGTCGTTATTCTGTTTCTTGGATTTTTTTTTCCCCCCTGTTCTTGGATTTTTTTCAAGCATTAAAAATATATGTACCCAATAAAAGTCTTGCTTGGGGTTTATTGGTGTGGGTAAAACCCCGTTCGCTCCAGGAATGGTAGTCACATGTCCCCCGTCGTGGTCTAAAACCCCCCATGACCACTCCTGTGGTGTGTGTGTTCCCGATGAGGGGTGTTTGTGGGGGTGGGGGGTGTGTGCAGGTGTAGCCTTCCAGTAAAGGGGCTTTTCGGACCACCCTGTCTTTTGGAGGGCACCCCGTGAAGCCCAACATGGTACCGCTGGCAGTCCGCGCCACCAAATCCCCCCACGAGCAGATCGCTGGCCACGTACTGCTCTCTCCCGCTCGTGCCTCCTGCTGTTCCTGGTGGCCTCCGTCTGAGTGGTGGCCATCAACAAAATTGATGTTTTTTTCTGGAAAAAAAAATGTTACCGGTATTGAAAATTTATGTCCACGGGCCTTAAAGGGTGGGGGAAAAAGAATGCCAATTTTGTCCTCTGAAAAAAATAAAGACATTTGATTTTTTTTTTTTTTTTTTTTGTAAACTTTTTTATTTGTTTATATTCTATAGGGGATGGGGGAAGAAGAATGTTGGAAACTAGACCCAAATAGATGTTCTGAACTGCTAGGAATGACAATATCAACTGAAAGAGTAAGTTGACCAAAATATAATACATAATTTGAAGTAATTGTCGTAACAGATTATTACTGTGTTAATTCTTTCCAGCCGAGCGCGGTGCACAGCGCTCATTCCTGGCGCCGTGCGCCGCGCACAGCGCTCAGTCCCTGCCGACGCACAGATTTGGCACTTTTTAATTTATTTTTACGGTAGCTCTACAACAACTGACGGTCTTGTGTTAGGTGTCACAGGAAAGAACAAACACTCAACTCCAATCATCACCAGATCCACTTTGTAATACGATTTCAAGCACTTCATTGCACGAGAAATTGTTACCAACCCTTTGTCTGACCGACATTTCTTCTGACACAGGAAACGTGCCGCGCGCCGCGTGATCGCACTCTCAGTCCTTTGTTCCAAAGCTCGTGGGGTCAGCCACATTCACAATAGGCCACTGAAAGTATGGTTGACAACTCGTTCCAACATCCCAAGACTAGTTACAGAGGTTATTTCCTTGGACCATTTCATGGAAAGTGTAGGAATTTTTTATGTTCCCGTCGTCCGATTGTGGACGACACGGCAGACTGTGAGCTGTCTTTCCGTCATCCGGACTTGGACGACTCGGCTCAAGGGAGAGAAATCCTGTCGTCCAGTATTGGACGACTCGGCTGGTAAAGGTTAATAGAAGTTGATGGGGGGAATGGAACGCATGAGATACCCTTAAAGGCCTTTTTTAAAGTCTACAAGCAGTTTAGATATCTGAAAAAGAAAACATGTTTCTGTGTTTATTGAGGTGATTAGTGGAGGGGGAGAGGGCGACACATGCAATAGTTTTTTTGTATAAACAGTGAAATGTTCACCTAGACCGAGGCTAGCATTGTACAATTTTAGGATTGCTGCATAGCTGCATACATCTTGCAAAATGTTTGTGCAGGCTGTGTAGATGTTCCTCCTGATCACCTGCACTAAAAATTAGCATGAGTTTGGACAAGGTAAGGTCATGTTGCTTATAGCCCAGCCGACCCCTAAGGGCCATGTCAGGGCTGTCACATGTTGAAGTCAGTTCACAAGTCATCAAAAAACAACAACAACAAAACAAAAGCAAACAAATCACCATTCACACATCTCTTTAAAATACACCTGTAAACACACACAGAAACTGCGTTAAAAATCTTTCTTCCGTAAAATCTTAGATAGATGAAAAATGTGAATCTCCTTCAGAAATCCAAAGATCACATGGTGGGACATCTCTGAACAAGTTTTCATGGAGTCTGCTGTAAAGTATTTATGTCTCAGATCGCGCAAGTCCCAACATTCTAAAGGAATATGTCTCACTGTAAGTGGAAATGT
>CM031621.1:44673964-44785755 GCA_018398815.1 Conus ventricosus | reverse complement strand
GGGAGGAACAGCTATGTCCTCGTTTCCTAAACCTGATGTTGTGTGTGTTGGTGTGTCTCTGTTGGTCGATGGCTGGGGGACGCTGTGCGAGTACTACAAGCAGGGCTCGTTTGCTAAATGGCGTTGCGTTTGAAGATCGCAAAGTACACGCCGTCCTATCAGGCCATGATGGAGAACGCAATGTCCTCGCCGCTACGCAGCATTTGCCAGCAGGTATGCTACATTTTTGTTGGTTGGTTGTTATAGGTCATGGTCATGTGGCCCAGTGTCAGTCCTGTTCGGTATTCTCACTGGAAACTATGAAGCTTTTTTGACTCTTTGACAGGTTGTGTTAAGTTTCCTTACCTTCTGTTTGGCGGCGCTTGATTGATACAAAATTAAAGAAGAAAAATCATTGTACGACCTCCAGACGAAAGGACAAACAAATCACAGACCAAACACCATGCATTTCGACCTCTTAAGTCTTCTTCAGGCAAGATAAACAACACTCAGGACAATGAAAATGAAGCTCAAACAGATGGTCACTTATCTCTCTACTGGGCGCAAAATGGATGTGGAATGATTTGTTTCAGTTCCCGCCTGCAGTCACCTCGCTATAAAACCTGCACTGAGCCATGTTTGGTTGTGATGTTTTTAGACCATTGGAGGTCATTCATGCAGGTTTCTGTATGTGCTGTATGTGTCTGTTTCTCTGGCCTTGTGGCTGGCTGTCTCTCATTCTGTCTGTCTTTCTGTCTTTCCTCTGTCTGTCTGTGTCTCAGTCTCTGTCTCTCGCTCTCACACATACATACACAACACACACACACACAACACACACGCTCTTACTCTCTCTCTCTCTCTCTCTTTCTCTCTCTCTCTCTGTCTCACATACGCTCAAGCACGCTTTCTTGCAATGGATTTTGAGAAAATCATATATGGATCATGTATATTGATAATGCTAATAAAGATGTATGTTAATGCTTATTTCATGAATAAGTCAACTCAGGAATTTTAAATAACTGGGAAGAATACAGAAAGAAAGCAAGTAAAAGATTAGATCTAAAGACAAAACCTTGACGCCAGCTTAACCTAATTCCTAACTTTAGTTTTACTCCTCCCCACCCCTACCTCCCCTCCCCCCACCATACGCCATACGCCGCTTCTCTTCTCCCAACATTTCTTAATCTGCCCACACACATGGATACAAATTCTCACACGCACTATAAACACCACACACACACACACACACACACACACACACACACACGCACACACACACATACATTCACACCCTCATGTGTGTGATCAGATGCACATGAACACAGTAAGGGAAGTGGGGAAAGAGCAATGCCCAGCCTTAAGGTACATATTTTAAGTGTCGAACCTAATGTTGGTAATGTGCTTCATGTTGATGTCCATAGGTCATTTTTCTTTTCTCTTGAATTGCAGGTCGTTACAGTACGTAAAGTTCGGTCTATGAGCGCACCTGTATATAAGCCGCACCCACTAAATTTTAAAAAATCTGAACTTTTTCACAATAAGCCGCACCGGTTTATAAGCCGCAGATATATACAACACAGTCCGATGTGCCGCAGGCGGCAGCTGGCCGAGCGTTGAGTTCACATAGTGTCGAAATCATTCACATACAATGTGTTCACTGCATTCATTGGCGTTTTTAAAATAGGTCGGATACAAGAGCATGTTTCCAGCTTTTCTTCAGTCTTTTTTTTTTTTAGTACGATGTGTTTTGAATCAATTAGAATCGAAGTTTTTATGAGGCTTCTTACAAGTGTTGTCTTTCCAACATCATTGCTTTAAAAAAAAAAAACGAAAAAAACAACGCATTAACGATGCGCTAGAAGGCAGTTCTCTCCTGCATTCACTGGTGTATCAAGCTAAGCGATTGGTTGAGTACTCGAAAGCGCAAGCCAATCAAAGCGAAGTTATCAAATGCAAACCTTCACTCCCTGTCCACGATTTCAACAATGGCGGATCGAAGCCAAGGTCTGACAATGACCGAGTTGAATGCGCTAATCGTTTTTGAATTGCAAGACGCACTTGGTAAGATAACGCATATAATAACAAACCAGAACATTAATGAAACGATTTGATTGTTTTATTTCGCTTAATACCGTGCCAGTGCTTAGTTATTTTGTTCGTAATTCAGCTGGTGTTAGTCAAGATTAAACAGGTCGGAAACGGCCAACACATTGCGCCGTTCGAAGCGATCGTATTTTTGTAGAAGACAAACTGATGAAAAAGATATCAGTAATGGGCTTTACTTATGTCGATTCCCGTATTTCTGAACGTGTTACTGATTCCATTACACGATTACACAGAAAATCATAGTTAAAAGCATAATAAAAATTCATGAACAGTAAACACGATATGGTGAGTTACAGAGAAGCTCAGAATAGACGAGGTGTGATGCTTCTGAAATCGAAAAATCCGCACATAAGCCGCATCGTTGTTTAAGCCGCAGGGCTTAAAGCTGGGAAAAAAGTCGCGGCTTATAGTCCGAACTTTACGGTATATACATCACATCAGTGTATGGTAACAAGATCTTATGAATGCCTTCACAGAATTAATTCAAAATGTATAATACTGACAGAATGAAACAGCAATGCGTACTTGTTATGGAGAACGATGTCAGACCGCCTGTCCATATGCTTTTGCGTATTTTGTAGGCCATTTTTCACAGAATACGACTGAACACCTCTCAAAATGCAAAATATACCAAGCAAAAATTCTAGTGAAGTTTTGTTTTGTACTGTACTCAACATGGCTTGGATTGTGAATCTGTGGACTCTTGCTACTGGATATTGTTGATAGGGACTGTACATGCACGTCGGTTTTGCCGTTTGTACTTTGCACCATTTCTAGTCTGCACAGCTGAACTGTATTGGTTTTTGAAAGCGTAAAATGCGACTAAATTGATGAAATATTAGATTTTAGTATTCATTGAAACTGCTTCAAAACAAAAATGGAATATACCTCTTTTCCCCCCAAATACACCTGTCTATGTGAGAAAATACTCCACAGACAATATTTGGGTAGACAGGTATGTCATGTATAACTGGCATTGCCAGTCTGTTATGAACATCAAAATCAGCTCCAGACAGGAAGTCTGTGACCTTTGACCTGTGCACAAGTGCGTTTTTTTAATGCTTGGTTGTCACAGTGTGCTAGTAATGGAGTTGGAGGGTTTGAAGGAGTTGCAGAGGAGTAATGCCATCAGGGGAGACAGGGGACTTGCAAGATGAAGCAGAAAAAAGATAGTTGGGGAGCCCCCTCCTTCGGCCTTGAAACATGGTCATGTGCTTTGGGTTTTTTTTTGTGTGTTTAAGATGACAGAAAATTTAGCTGTAGAATGTCTTGAAAAATCCAAAAATGCAGAGAAATCATCAGGACTGGTTGAACCTGTCTTTTGGATAGAACGCGACAATCTTCCAAACGGACCATTCTCATGGTTTTGAGCAGAGGGATCCTGACCTCCAGGTGTACTGCCAGTCCTGCACATGGGGTTAGCTGGTGTGTCATTTTCATAGGTTTCCTGCTGTCTTGAATGGCTGTCTGCCTCTACATGGCAAGGCTGGTATATGATTTCTGTCATTGTACTGTGAATCTTCAATAGTTCATTCTTTGACTGTCACCTTTAAATGTTAAGATTGTCATACAAAAAAAAACGTGCAGTTGAAAATTTAGTGATGCCTGTTGTTTCTTTGGAAGTAGTATCATCAGTTTGTTGAAGGGCTTACAATTCATAGAGCAGTGAAATTTTCTGTGTATTCTGGGGGCTGAGCTCTTGTTATGTGTGTGGCCCCCTTAAAATGATAAAAGCATGATAGGCCGAATAGTCCAGTGTTTTGGTGAGATGACCTGTATTTGTGACACCCCTATCAATTTTGTCTTTACTGCTTTCTGATCTAGAGCTGCAATGCAGATAAAGTTTGGTAATTGTTACTCAGTGAGTTTGATTGAGGGACATTAACCCTTTCACCGACAAAACGTTCTATTTTGCATAAATCCCCAATGCCAGCCATTTTTCTAAAAAAACTCTTATTTCATACCAGCAATGTGGAACACGGATATATCCTGGAACTAAACAACCAATTTTCATGCTATTTTTTTTTGTGAAATGGAAAGATACACTGTATTTTTTATTATAGTATAATATGTTAGTAATGGTTAGTCAACAACAGTTTCAAGTTTTTACTACTTTCAAGTGCAAAAAAAACAGCAGATTAAAAAATGAATGTTATTTATCTTCTCAATGTAAAAAAAGAAGAAAGCATGCCAACAAATTCTCAACAAGTGAGGAAAAATACTCCACTCACTAATGAAGACCAAAAGTGTGGTATATCCAACATGGAAGAAACGGCATAAATCCAACTACTTCCGATAGCAGGAACACACACACACACACACACACACACACACACACACACACACACACACACACCACACACACACATTCTATCTTGCTGGTACCATGAAAGGAAGAAAAAGGGAAAACCACACACACACACACACACACACACACACACACACACATCCCTTTCACCTTACATCCGTGAAAGCAATATATTTTTAATGAAAACAAAGTCATTCACGTGCCTGTTGTCTCTGAACCTGGGAGCCATTCAAACTGATCATAAGTCCTACTCAAACACATATCTGCTGCTCACCTCTGCACATGTCAGTCGGGCATGCCCCTTCAACCTCGACCTGCAAGCCAGCTGTGTGTGAAGTTGATTACCTTTTACTAGCCTTAGCTCGCCACCGTCACATAGACTTTTAAACTCAGTCACTGCTGGTTGGCTTCAAACCAGAACACTGGCACACGCGGTATGCCACAATCTATCTGATCTCTTGTCTGCTCATCTCTCCCCCATCACTTGGCCATGGTCCAACGTCTCACTTGCAGTAATCGGTCAAGCTCTCACTATCCCATAATGTTTTCTGGTGACTATCTGGGTCTTCTTCACTGAATCAGATCAATGACCGTCTATGCAATATTTCCACACCTGATCTGTGGTAAATGCACAGCGAGGTTGAGTTGCTGAAGTGCCTTGGTTGAGACATCATAATGAATGGAAAAAACACTCAGTATAAATCTTAACAAAAAACCCCACTTAAGTGAACAGTGCTGTGACGAGCAAATGGCTGTGAGCATAGGTCAGGGAATCCCCCAACTGTGGCGTTTATTGCTGCATCTATCTTGTCAGCCTGCTGAGTGAAGAGTATCGGAGTTAGGTAATCCTAGTTGGTCGCATTTCGCGACAGTCGGCGGTGAGCCACGTGTCGCCGAAATGCGACGTCGGCAGCGTAAGCATTAATCAGTGGTGATGGGGCCATGGACTTGCCAGGTGGTGGTGGTGCAGGGTCATTATGACATGTGGATGTGCCAGTGGCACAAAATCGTGTTTTGTCCTCATCCCGTAAAAGAAGCCAAATTCCTGGGAGTTATTTTTGACCAAAAACTCAACTTTCTCAGCCACATCAAAAACCTCAAAACTTCTTGCCAGAAAGCTCTGAATATTCTGCGGTCGTAGCAACACCGACTGGGGCGCTGATAAGAAAACTTTGCTGCACCTCTACAGAGCCTTGGTCCGTTCCAAACTAGACTACGGTTGTGCCGTGTACGCTCTGCAAGACCCTCTTACCTCAAACTCTTGGACCCTATTCCACCATCAAGGCTTCGTCTCTGTCTTGGAGCGTTCCGCACCACCCTGTGTACAGCCTGTACGCAGAGTCGGGTGAACCTTCATTGTCCAATCCGCAGGCTGAAACTGTCTTTGAATTATTAAATCCGACTGTTCTCAGAACCGCAGAATCCTGCCTATGACTGTGTCTTTGTCCTTCCTTCCAAAGTAAGTTTGAAACAACCCGAAATGTATTCACGCCGTTTGGTCTTCGTATGCAGCCTCACGTGCGGAATTGCAGTCTAACCTAGGAGTGTGTCGGATTTTTCCAAGTTTCCGGATCAACCTCCGGGACCTTCTTCACCCAGAGATTCGTTTCGATCTTGCAGCTTTTCGCAAAGAGTCTACCAGCCTCTGGCGTACAAAGGCTTGTAATGCTGAGCTCTGTTCCAAATTCCCATCCTATCAAAAAGTTTTCACTGAGGTTCCAAGTGAAAGGGATGGCCTGTGCAGGCCATACTGCCCAGGGGCTCCTTCTCAGATAACTGTTGAAACATATTCATTCAGATGCTTCTGTATATCTGCTGAACTTACTGCTCTGGTTTTGGCTTTGAAGATAATATCAAAATCTTCGAAGAGGGACTTTCTGGTTCTGTCGGATTCGCTGTCACTTTGGAGCTATAGCTGGCTGCAACCTTCAGCATCCAGAACTTTTACTTTTTTTGAACTTTTTAGCAAGTTGAAGGTGGACGGTTACAACATACTCTTGCTTGGGTTCCTGGTCCATGTTGGCATCGGCGGGAACGAAATGGTTGATCGTTTAGCCAAGAACGCCACAAGAGGAAACTGTCCAACATTTATACCCTGCTCAGACGTGAAACCCAAATTAACGATTATGTGAGAGACCTCTGGCAGAGGGATTGAACACACAGACGACTAACAAACTCTTTCAGATCCTCCAAACCTTAAGGACTCCTCCCATCCACGTCGGAGGTCGTAAAGAGGAAACGTTTCTGTGCCGGCTGCACACCGGCCATTCGTATTTTACCCATGCTTACCTTTTAAAGAGTGAAGAAGCTCCGTGGTGCATTCCATGTCATGCGCCACTCACATGAAACATTCTTTTAGAGTGTTGGACTTGCACGATGTAGACACAAACATTTTAACGGCGGAGTCCATGAAGAACCTGTTCAGGGATGCCCGCTGACGTGATCCTTGAGTTTTTGAGAGAGATTACATTTTTTATCTGATTTAAGTTTTACGGCAGAAAGATTTTTAACAAAGTTTCTGGTGCGTTTGTAGACGATGTCATTTAACAAGATGTGTGAAAGTTTTTTTTTTTTTTTTTTTTTTTTTTTTTTTTTTTTTTTTTTTTTTTTAAAGACTGGTGAGTTGATTTAACATGGTGACAGCCCTGATATGGCCCTTTGCGGTCGGCTGGGCTATAAGCACATATCTTATCTTGTCCTCATCCAGACCTGACCCTGTGGAATGCTTTGTTGGATTTTCTTTGTTTTTGTTTTGCTTTGTTTTGTTTTGTTTTTGTTGTTGTCTTACCAACAAGTATGAAATTTGTTGCCATTTTGAAGGCATACTGCGCTGTAGCGCGGTTCAAAAACAGTTTGGAAACTTTGCAGTGAGCTGTAAGCTGGGATGTCACCATCAGAGGCAAATGTTGATGCTGTTGTGCAGAATGGCCTGGTGCCCATCGTGGAGCCAGAAGTGTTGCCTGATGGAGAACATGAACTGGAGGTGGCCCAGAAAGTCACAGAGCAGGTAAGCCTTTGGTTACAGCCAGGGCTCAGGGCCTGTATGGGTCTTGACCACAGAAAAAAAGACAGTCTGTGTCCAACAGTCTGCTGACTGCTGGCTGTGCTTCACATCCCCTTGACTTTTGTGATTGTAAGACAAAAAGGTTGTAGATTTCCTCAAACTGGGTTCAGGGCATCTTCTAGTCTGAAACTCCCAGTGTATGATAGAATTAATATTAGCACCACCATCTGTGAAGGTCAGCTGATGACACACGATCTGCTGTCTGTTATTCTGTTCTCTTGGATTACGTTTTCCACCCTGTTCTTGTGATTTATTCTCAACGCATTCAAAGTATATGTACCAATAAATGTCTTGCTTGGATTTACTCTGGTGCTGGGTAAAACCATCGTATCTGCTGCCATGGAACTGGATAGTCACACTGTGCCCCTGTCAGTGGTCTAACCCTCCCCATGACCAGCTCCATGTGGTGTGTGTGCATTCCTGATGCAGGTGGTGTTTGTGGGGTGGTGGCTGTGTGCAGGTGCTAGCCTTCCAGTACAAGGCGCTTGCGGACCACCATGTCTTCTTGGAGGCACCCTGCTGAAGCCCAACATGGTCACCGCTGGACAGTCCTGCGCCACCAAGTACACCCACGAGCAGATCGCCATGGCCACCGTCACTGCTCTCTCCCGCTCCGTGCCTCCTGCTGTTCCTGGTGAGCCTCTCAGTCCTGAGTGGTGCTGCCTATCCAACAAACTTGACTGTTTTATTTCATGGAAAAAAAAATGTTACCGGTATTGAAATTCATGTCCACAGGGCCTTAAAGGGTGGAACAAGAATGCCAATATTTCGTCCATCTGAAAAAGTAATGACATTTGATTTTTTTTTTTTTTTTTTTTGTAAACTTTTTTATTTGTTTATATTCTATAGGGGATGGGGGAAGAAGAATGTTGGAAACTAGACCCAAATAGATGTTCTGAACATGCTAGGAATGACAATATCAACTGAAAGAGTAAGTTGACCAAAATATAATACATAATTTGAAGTAATTGTCGTAACAGATTATTACTGTGTTAATTCTTTCCAGCCGAGCGCGGTGCACAGCGCTCATTCCCTGCGCCGTGCGCCGCGCACAGCGCTCAGTCCCTGCCGACGCACAGATTTGGCCACTTTTAATTTATTTTTACGGTAGCTCTACAACAACTGACGGTCTTGTGTTAGGTGTCACAGGAAAGAACAAACACTCAACTCCAATCATCACCAGATCCACTTTGTAATACGATTTCAAGCACTTCATTGCACGAGAAATTGTTACCAACCCTTTGTCTGACCGACATTTCTTCTGACACAGGAAACGTGCCGCGCGCCGCGTGATCGCACTCTTCAGTCCTTTGTTCCAAAGCTCGTGGGGTCAGCCACATTCACAATAGGCCACTGAAAGTATGGTTGACAACTCGTTCCAACATCCCAAGACTAGTTACAGAGGTTATTTCCCTTGGACCATTTCATGGAAAGTGTAGGAATTTTTTATGTTCCGTCGTCCGATTGTGGACGACACGGCAGACTGTGAGCTGTCTTTCCGTCATCCGGACTTGGACGACTCGGCTCAAGGGAGAGAAATCCTGTCGTCCAGTATTGGACGACTCGGCTGGTAAAGGTTAATAGAAGTTGATGGGGGGAATGGAACGCATGAGATACCCTTAAAGGCCTTTTTTAAAGTCTACAAGCAGTTTAGATATCTGAAAAAGAAAACATGTTTCTGTGTTTATTGAGGTGATAGTGGAGGGGGAGAGGGCGCACACATGCAATAGTTTTTTTGTATAAACAGTGAAATGTTCACCTAGACCGAGGCTAGCATTGTACAATTTTAGGATTGCTGCATAGCTGCATACATCTTGCAAAATGTTTGTGCAGGCTGTGTAGATGTTCCTCCTGATCACCTGCACTAAAAATTAGCATGAGTTGGACAAGGTAAGGTCATGTTGCTTATAGCCCAGCCGACCCCTAAGGGCCATGTCAGGGCTGTCACCATGTTGAAGTCAGTTCACAAGTCATCAAAAAACAACAACAACAAAACAAAAGCAAACAAAATCACCATTCACACATCTCTTTAAAATACACCTGTAAACACACACCAGAAACTGCGTTAAAAATCTTTCTTCCGTAAAATCTTAGATAGATGAAAAATGTGAATCTCCTTCAGAAATCCAAAGATCACATCAGGTGGGACATCTCTGAACAAAGTTTTCATGGAGTCTGCTGTAAAGTATTTATGTCTCAGATCGCGCAAGTCCCAACATTCTAAAGGAATATGTCTCACTGTAAGTGGAACATGTCATGGAATGTACCATGGAGTTTCTTCACCTTTTAAAAGGTAAGAATGGGTGTAAAATGAGTGGCCTGTATGCAAACAAGCACAAGACTGTTTTGTCTTTACGGCCACCTTGGAACATGGTTAAACACTCTTTCACGTTTGAACGGATTTGTACAATTTGATATCCGTCTGCGAGTTCCATTCCTCTTGCCTTGAGTTTTGACAATGACAATAATGCAGTAACTCTGAATGATAGGAACAGTCATTCATACTCCCACAGTGCTTATTCTTTCTTTCTTTCTGCGCACGCAGGCTGATACTCCTGCAAACACCCCCGTACAGACAGGCAAGGGTTTAATCCCATCTTCCCAACAAAGGCTGTGGAGATTTGTGTGTCTGACCGTTTTTTTATCCTGCCATTAAGGTAGTCATACTCCAACTTCGGGGAAGGTGTATACATGCTATGTGTAACGTGTCATCCATACCAACGGCCAAACTAGCCTTCTCTTTCAAAAGTTGGTGATGGGATTTTTACCTGTGCGCAAGATGTTGTGCGTGTGTTCACACATGGAATCTCGGTTTATAGTCTCATGGACTGTATGGGAAATGGAGTCAGAACCAATGTTAACTCTGAGGGAAAAAAATCCCCCTGTACCGAAACGGCCCGGCAGGGTTTCGAACCCCCAACCCCAGGATCACCAAGATAATGAGTCTGGCGCTCCACCAATGAGCTATTCCAGCTCCCCCCATTGTACTTATGATTATTCACTGTATACTCTTCCGCTCTGCATTTGGCTCTTTGATAGCATGCACAGTTTGCAGTGGGAATATGGCCCTTTGCGGTCGGCTGGGCTATAAGCAACATGACCTTACCTTGCAGTGGGAAATCTGTGAGTTGGAATCCTGCTGATGTCTAGCATAGAGAGGGCTATTGTCACTGCCTGACTTAGTCTGGTGGTGTGGATATAATGATCGATTGATCCCCTGCCCCCTAGACTCCTGATATAGACAGCCCTACATGTTGTATGTCCAGAGATGAGAGTGGACCTGAAGGCGATGTTGGGGAAGGGGTTGGGGACAAGGGGTGGACTTTGATCTGCTTTCGTTTTGGCCAGAGGTTCAGCTGAGGCTGCCTCCCTTATGTCCCATGTCTGTTCCTGTCACTGCTAGAAGCACATACTTGTAAGGAGTCTTGTGATGGCCGCTTTGTTGACCAGTCAGTATTAACCACCTAAATCTCACGCGCCAGACATGGTGTATTACATAAAGTGAACACTTGCTTTTTGTTGCTGTTTTTTGGCGCGTGCAAGCCTCAACAAAAAAAAAAAGAAAAAAAAAGAAAGAAGTAGAACCTGATAACGTTCAACTTTGGCATTTTTGTGATTTGATGAAAACACCAGATGAGCAACCACCTGTTATTGTGCACTTGCTTCATTCTGTGTTATCTGTTCTTTTTGTGGAATGATGGACACCTGAAGGGTTTTCTGTTTATTTTAAAAGGTCTTGGGAAATTTTTTAACTGTAATATTCAAGAAGCAATGCTAAATGAAGAAGTGTTCATGATTTTGACGCCATCTTGCTGTCCTGTTATAACGATCGTTTCCTTCAGTATGTGTCCAGCTACAGTGATTTGATCTGATTGTCACATGATTGTCACATGTTTGTCACATGAATAGTGTGAACAGTGGGTTTTGGTCAGTCCTTTTTAAATTCAGGAATTGACTGTAGTGATTTTGACGTTAGATTTTGATTGGTACATGCTCCTGGCATGACCGTGCTGTGAGCCTTGACACGACCTCCATGACTGGCTGAGCCTTGTACAACGTACTGTGCCCAGGTATCTGCTTCCTGTCCGGTGGGCAGTCGGAAGAGGACGCCACGGTGAACCTGGATGCCATCAACAAGTTCAAGGGCAAGAACCCCTGGGCCGTCACCTTCTCCTATGGCCGCGCCCTGCAGGCCTCTGTGCTGGCTGCCTGGAAGGGGCAGAAAGAGAACGTCCCCGCCGCTCAGAAGGAACTGTTAGCCCGGGCCAAGGTGACTGGCTGTGGCTCCCTCTCTCCTCCTGTCCCTGACCCTTGCCTGGCTTGTAATACAGTGGAATGCCTTTACCCCCAGGCCTATTTGGATCCCCTCCCCAGATTAAATCGACCTATCCACAGCACTATGTGGATTAATTCCGTTTTATGACTTCCTCTTTAACCTATGTTTTGATCTGTTACAACTTTTACACAAAAAATTGACTAAGTAACAACCGAAATTGCAGCAAAATTGTTTTCTGAAGATCAATATCTGCAGCCAGCACTGCTTAGAGTGAATTTCCCTGCGACCACTTTGGTACATTCCATCAAGAATGTTGTTTGCCAAATGTTATTGCATCATTTGGAACGAAAGCTGACCTGGAAAGTGAGTCAAAGTGTTTTTTACCAAAAAATGTAAAAAAAGTTGATTGATTTTTTTTTTTTTTTTGTAAACTTTTTTATTTGTTTATATTCTATAGGGGATGGGGAAGAAGAATGTTGAACTAGACCCAAATAGATGTTCTGAACATGCTAGAATGACAATATCAACTGAAAGAGTAAGTTGACCAAATATAATACATAATTTGAAGTAATTGTCGTAACAGATTATTACTGTGTTAATTCTTTCCAGCCGAGCGCGGTGCACAGCGCTCATTCCCTGGCGCCGCGCACAGCGCTCAGTCCCTGCCGACGCACAGATTTGGCCACTTTTTAATTTATTTTTACGGTAGCTCTACAACAACTGACGGTCTTGTGTTAGGTGTCACAGGAAAGAACAAACACTCAACTCCAATCATCACCAGATCCACTTTGTAATACGATTTCAAGCACTTCATTGCACGAGAAATTGTTACCAACCCTTTGTCTGACCGACATTTCTTCTGACACAGGAAACGTGCCGCGCGCCGCGTGATCGCACTCTCAGTCCTTTGTTCCAAAGCTCGTGGGGTCAGCCACGTTCACAATAGGCCACTGAAAGTATGGTTGACAACTCGTTCCAACATCCCAAGACTAGTTACAGAGGTTATTTCCCTTGGACCATTTCATGGAAAGTGTAGGAATTTTTTATGTTCCCGTCGTCTGATTGTGGACGACACGGCAGACTGTGAGCTGTCTTTCCGTCATCCGGACTTGGACGACTCGGCTCAAGGGAGAGAAATCCTGTCGTCCACTATTGGACGACTCGGCTGGTAAAGGTTAATAGAAGTTGATGGGGGGAATGGAACGCATGAGATACCCTTAAAGGCCTTTTTAAAGTCTACAAGCAGTTTAGATATCTGAAAAAGAAAACATGTTTCTGTGTTTATTGAGGTGATAGTGGAGGGGGAGAGGGCGACACATGCAATAGTTTTTTTGTATAAACAGTGAAATGTTCACCTAGACCGAGGCTAGCATTGTACAATTTTAGGATTGCTGCATAGCTGCATACATCTTGCAAAATGTTTGTGCAGGCTGTGTAGATGTTCCTCCTGATCACCTGCACTAAAAATTAGCATGAGTTTGGACAAGGTAAGGTCATGTTGCTTATAGCCCAGCCCACCCCTAAGGGCCATGTCAGGGCTGTCACCATGTTGAAGTCAGTTCACAAGTCATCAAAAAACAACAACAACAAAACAAAAGCAAACAAAATCACCATTCACACATCTCTTTAAAATACACCTGTAAACACACACCAGAAACTGCGTTAAAAATCTTTCTTCCGTAAAATCTTAGATAGATGAAAAATGTGAATCTCCTTCAGAAATCCAAAGATCACATCAGGTGGGACATCTCTGAACAAAGTTTTCATGGAGTCTGCTGTAAAGTATTTATGTCTCAGATCGCGCAAGTCCCAACATTCTAAAGGAATATGTCTCACTGTAAGTGGAACATGTCATGGAATGTACCATGGAGTTTCTTCACCTTTTAAAAGGTAAGAATGGGTGTAAAATGAGTGGCCTGTATGCAAACAAGCACAAGACTGTTTTGTCTTTACGGCCACCTTGGGAACATGGTTAAACACTCTTTCACGTTTGAACGGATTTTGTACAATTTGATATCCGTCTGCGAGTTCCATTCCTCTTGCCTTGAGTTTTGACAATGACAATAATGCAGTAACTCTGAATGATAGGAACAGTCATTCATACTCCCACAGTGCTTATTCTTTCTTTCTTTCTGCGCACGCAGGCTGATACTCCTGCAAACACCCCCTGTACAGACAGGCAAGGGTTAATCCCATCTTCCCAACAAAGGCTGTGGAGATTTGTGTGTCTGACCGTTTTTTTATCCTGCCATTAAGGTAGTCATACTCCAACTTCGGGGAAGGTGTATACATGCTATGTGTAACGTGTCATCCATACCAACGGCCAAACTAGCCTTCTCTTTCAAAAGTTGGTGATGGGATTTTTTACCTGTGCGCAAGATGTTGTGCGTGTGTTCACACATGGAATCTCGGTTTATTGTCTCATGGACTGTATGGGAAATGGAGTCAGAACCAATGTTAACTCTGAGGGAAAAAAATCCCCCTGTACCGAAACGGCCCGGCAGGGTTTCGAACCCCCAACCCCAGGATCACCAAGATAATGAGTCTGGCGCTCCACCAATGAGCTATTCCAGCTCCCCCCATTGTACTTATGATTATTCACTGTATACTCTTCCGCTCTGCATTTGGCTCTTTGATAGCATGCACAGTTTGCAGTGGGAATATGGCCCTTTGCGGTCGGCTGGGCTATAAGCAACATGACCTTACCTTGCAGTGGGAAATCTGTGAGTTGGAATCCTGCTGATGTCTAGCATAGAGAGGGCTATTGTCACTGCCTGACTTAGTCTGGTGGTGTGGATATAATGATCGATTGATCCCCTGCCCCCTAGACTCCTGATATAGACAGCCCTACATGTTGTATGTCCAGAGATGAGAGTGGACCTGAAGGCGATGTTGGGGAAGGGGTTGGGGACAAGGGGTGGACTTTGATCTGCTTTCGTTTTGGCCAGAGGTTCAGCTGAGGCTGCCTCCCTTATGTCCCATGTCTGTTCCTGTCACTGCTAGAAGCACATACTTGTAAGGAGTCTTGTGATGGCCGCTTTGTTGACCAGTCGGTATTAACCACCTAAATCTCACGCGCCAGACATGGTGTATTACATAAAGTGAACACTTGCTTTTTGTTGCTGTTTTTTGGCGCGTGCAAGCCTCACAACAAAAAAAAAGAAGAAAAAAAAAGAAAGAAGTAGAACCTGATAACGTTCAACTTTGGCATTTTTGTGATTTGATGAAAACACCAGATGAGCAACCACCTGTTATTGTGCACTTGCTTCATTCTGTGTTATCTGTTCTTTTTGTGGAATGATGGACACCTGAAGGGTTTTCTGTTTATTTTAAAAGGTCTTGGGAAATTTTTTAACTGTAATATTCAAGAAGCAATGCTAAATGAAGAAGTGTTCATGATTTTGACGCCATCTTGCTGTCCTGTTATAACGATCGTTTCCTTCAGTATGTGTCCAGCTACAGTGATTTGATCTGATTGTCACATGATTGTCACATGTTTGTCACATGAATAGTGTGAACAGTGGGTTTTGGTCAGTCCTTTTTAAATTCAGGAATTGACTGTAGTGATTTTGACGTTAGATTTTGATTGGTACATGCTCCTGGCATGACCGTGCTGTGAGCCTTGACACGACCTCCATGACTGGCTGAGCCTTGTACAACGTACTGTGCCCAGGTATCTGCTTCCTGTCCGGTGGGCAGTCGGAAGAGGACGCCACGGTGAACCTGGATGCCATCAACAAGTTCAAGGGCAAGAACCCCTGGGCCGTCACCTTCTCCTATGGCCGCGCCCTGCAGGCCTCTGTGCTGGCTGCCTGGAAGGGGCAGAAAGAGAACGTCCCCGCCGCTCAGAAGGAACTGTTAGCCCGGGCCAAGGTGACTGGCTGTGGCTCCCTCTCTCCTCCTGTCCCTGACCCTTGCCTGGCTTGTAATACAGTGGAATGCCTTTACCCCCAGGCCTATTTGGATCCCCTCCCCAGATTAAATCGACCTATCCACAGCACTATGTGGATTAATTCCGTTTTATGACTTCCTCTTTAACCTATGTTTTGATCTGTTACAACTTTTACACAAAAAATTGACTAAGTAACAACCGAAATTGCAGCAAAATTGTTTTCTGAAGATCAATATCTGCAGCCAGCACTGCTTAGAGTGAATTTCCCTGCGACACTTTGGTACATTCCATCAAGGGAAAGTTGTTTTTCCAATGTTATTGCCATATTGTGGAACAGAAAAATGCTGACCATGGAAGAGTGAGTCAAAGTGTTCCAAAGATGTGCCAAGGTGAAAATGCCGAGTCAGCCCTCGATAGCTTGAGATTAGAAAGATAGATAGATATGGGCAAGTAAATATATAGAATATCAGTAAAGATCAAAGAATCAGTCTCGCAGATGAGAGCATCGGGGAGGTGGGACGGGAAGTTTTGAATGTTTCAACAGACTTGCACCGATATCGATGACATGGTTTAGGAGTGGTTTTGTCAGACCAGAGGAAACACATGATCTATTTGTTAGAACTGAAAAAAACCTTTTTCAGAGAGTTTATGCTTTACATAAAAAGTGTGTCTAATAAGCATGGTATCAGCAAGTTAATGAGGACTGTTCTTAGGCATGTATGGTGGTGCCCTCTAGAGGCCCTACCTCACGCCTGCTCCGCGCTAAGCAGTTATGGTGGTGATAGGGCATGAAGTAGGGGGTTGTGTGTGTTGGATGGGGAAAAGACAGCACTGCCACCACCAGAGTGGCCTGGTGTTTCAGTGTGCCCCCATCTACGGCACTGACCCCCACCAGAGTGGCCCGGTGTTAGTAAACCCGGTGTTCAGTGCTGCCCCATCTACAGCGCTGACCCCACCAGAGTGACCTGGTGTTCAGTGCTGCCCCCAAACTACGCGCTGACCACCACCAGAGTGGCCTGTGTTGTGGGGTTCAGTGCTGCCCCATCTACAGCGCTGACCACCACCAGAGTGGCCTGGTGTTCAGTGCTGCCCCATCTACGGGGCTGACCACCACCAGAGTGGCCTGGTGTTCAGTGCTGCCCCCATCTACGGCGCTGACCACCACCAGAGTGGCCTGGTGTTCAGGGGCTGCCCCCAAACTACAGCGCTGACCCCCACCAAGTGACCCGGTGTTCAGTGCTGCCCCAATCTACAGCGCTGACCACCACCCAAAATGGCCTGGTGTTCAGTGCTGCCCCCATCTACAGCGTGACCAAACCACCAGAGTGGCCTGGTTCAGTGCTGCCCCACTGGTGAAGGCGGGGCGGGCCCCCAGGGATACGCTCAACCTTGTTTTGACCGGGGGAGCCCAAATAGACCAAAAGGAACAATGTGTTTAAAGGGGGTTGGGGGGGGGAACCAATTTTGAAAAGGTTTTTGACTATAACAGGAAACCTTGCCTATTTTAAGATTCAAAGCCGGAAAATTTTTTCTTTTGGAGGGGCATTAATAAGGAGGTAACCGACAGTGTGACAAACCTGCCACGATGGTCTCCGGGCCTTAAAGCCAAGCAAGATGTACGCCATACGGAAATACAAGGTGGGAAAAAATTTTTAAAAAATTAACATTTTTAAAGGGGCGTTTAAATTTTAATAAAATTCCTTTTACAATTATTTCTGTTTAAATTTAAACAACTGGCCCTTAAATTAAAAAAGGAAAAACAATTACTAGGGTAAACTATGGTTAAGAAAAATTTTTCAAACATTAAGTAAATAATTATTTAAAATTAAAAACCCAAAACCCCCAACACCACACCACCAAACCAAATAGGTGTGTTGTTGGTTTGCCATTTATTTTTTAATTTTGGTAGTGTTTGTTGTGTGTTGCCTGGGCTTTTGTTTTGTGTTGTTTGTGTTGGGTTTGCCGTCTCTGCGGCTCGTTTGCGTGGTCCTCCGCGTCTTCGTGGGTCACTACTCTTTTTTTAAAAGGGGGGATCCGAAAAATTTTGGCTCCGTCTCCCACTTACTTTTAACGGGAAAGGCTTGTTTTGGGAGTGTGATGGGTTTCCGATCAAAAAAAGGTAAAACAATGGTGAAAGGTTTGGGTTTTCAAAAAAAAGGTCCAAGTGGTTTCTAGGGGGGAAGTCCTTAAAGGGTGTTTTGTAAAAATTTTATCCTGCCAAACCCAAAAACAGTCAAATTAGAAGAGGTCTCTTTAAAAGGGTCAAAATTTTGGAGGGTTTTACTGTACTTAACTTTAAAATTTCACAGAATTTTCAGAGAGATAAAGAAATTTTCTCAAACTTAATAACCGAAAAGAAAAGGGGAAAAAATTGAAAGGTACATTTTTTTTATTGAAACAACAATTGCCGTCCAAACTGTAAATGCCCCCGGAAGAAGAATTCCCTCAAAAAAAAGTTTTTGTGGAGTAATTTTCCCATCAAATCACAAAGTTCAAGGAGCCTTTAGTGCAGGGTCGTTCAATAGCATGCATTGATCCACCTCTTTTTCCTTTTTCCTCCGCCCTTTTGGGCAGGCTGGGCACTTGACAAACAGGGCTTATTTAATTTTCCCCTTGCTGCCCGTGTCATACCACATTTAAAGGGGAACATTTTAAAAAATTCAACTGGAAAAATTAATTTAGTAAAACTTTTTTGGAAAGGGACAAGAAATGAAATTTGTTTTGAAGATGGGACCTGAACCTCCAAAAAGCCACAGAATTAAACGGCAACAAGTCGCAACGTTGTTTCTTTTGGGAAAACAAAGTTCTAGGTTGTACTGGGACAGGTTTGTTCGGCGGCACCCTTCCCAGTTTGCAAATAAAATGCACAAAGTGGAATTCAGTTTGAAGGAAAAGAAAAGAAGAGAAAAACAACGTCAAAAACATTGCAAAGAGATTAAAAATGTTTGGGTTGGGAAAGAGTGGTGGGTTTTGGAATGGCAAATTCTCGGCATTAAGTGTGAAGGAAAAACTGCTAGCTTTGGGAAACGGGGGTTAGGAGATTGAGAATTAAGGAAATATCAATTGGACCCGGGGGTTTTTAAAAAAAAAAAAGGGAATAACAAAGAAAACCAGCTTTTGAAATTTTTGTGCAACACCCTGAAAACCCAGAAGGGGCCTTCACAAAGCTTTTGAACCCTTAAAAAATGAATGGAGGGAAACCCAAAAGCTTTTCCGTGTATGTTTTAAAGTGTGGATGGGTAAGGGGATCCACGTGCGATGCAAAACGAAGAGTTATGGGAAACAATGGGATCCCAAGAAAGGTTTTATCTCAAGGATTAAAGTATAACTGAAAGGGAAAAATGATCAAAGTCCTTTAAAAATGGGAAAACCTTTTTGACCTAGAAATTGGGAGGTTTGAACTCTCCCCCTTAATTTGCTGGAGGTTTCAAAAAATCCAATGACTCTTGTGATGGGGCCCTCTTTATTTGGGCTGGGAAGGTTTCCGAGAATCTTTTTGCATTTGGGATTTTGTAAGTTTCAGAGCAGAAACCCTAAAAGAAAAAAACTTAGCATTCCCTCTGGGATTTGGTTGAAGGCAAAAAAACCGGAGAAGTTTTGAGAAAATGAAATCAGCTTTATTGTTCCGGGGTTTTGTGCCAACACACAACTGAAGGGGTGTTTTGGGGCACAAATATGCCACGGGGCAGTAGGCTTTGTTGGGGAAAATGCAGTCTGGCGGGCAATCCCTCTTCGTGGCCGGGCACGCATACTGAAGGGCTCACTGTGCATCGACAGTGGCCCCCCACAACCTCCATCGTGTCCCACACCTTAGAACTTTCAGCGCCATCTTGTGGTGTTTCTGGTGGAGCGTGTAGACTTCTCTGCCGATGGTAGTCTCTCTTCCAACAACTAGTAGAGGAGCACAGCCAGCTGAGATTTCCACTTGTACATTTATGTTTAACGATGTGATGCAATAGTCCCTTTGTGAACAAACTGCATTCGTTTCTGTTTTCTTGCGGTTTCTTCTTCTGCCTGCTTCTTGTCATGTCTGTCTCCTCGGTTTTTGTCTGCTTTTTGTAGAACCCATTTTCTGTCTTTGACGCTGGTTTCTACACAGGGAATTTACAGCTACAGTTTGATACTGGAAAGCAATCTCAGTGTGGCATTTGTCAGAACGTTGTTGTGCAGTATTGTGTGGCATTTGTACAGATGAAAGCATTTCACCATGTACATGAAGTAGAACAACAACAAAAAATCGGTGTATATGTGTCTTGATACACAGTTCTTAGTTTTGTTGCAAATTTGTGATAGCCATATTTTGCGTATTGTGTGGCATAGCTATGTTTTGTGTATTGTGTGGCTTTTTAGGTGGGTTTTATTAACCATTTTCCTTTTGTTCTGTTGAATCTCAGCTGTTCACCTCCACCAGGTTTGGCAAAAAAAAAAAAAGAAGAAAAAAAACTGGCTTTAATGCTTTTCTTTATCAGCCATTTCAATTTATAGAAAATGGTCGTTTTTACCTTCCTGTTTTTCCTGTCTGAGGTTTTAAGATGTAAACCAATCCAGTTTTATTTATACAGCATTTCTTAATAATTGATTAAACACCCTTCCTCCCCCCCCCCCCCCCCCCCCCCCCCCCCCCCCCTTCATGTAACTGCCCCACGGACCCCCCTCCACCTCCCACAATTCCCACCCCCATTCTCCTTTATTGTTAGTTGATAGTACCCCATTCTCCTTTATTATTAGTTGATAGTTGTATGCTTCGGGCCTGGATTGGTACAGATTGTAGCGACTGTTCCATCAGTGAGGAATGCAGCCCACAAAGTTCTGGTGGGATTTGGAACATGGATTGGTGGGAGATGTGACAATCTGTTGGAGATACTGAACTCGAAGGTTTGATGCATTTGGCGTGTCTGTTTTCCCATTTGCCGATTTCGTTCACGCAAGTCACCGAGTCTGGAGCGAAATAAAAATGCAAGAATAACTGAACATCTATGTGTTGTGAGTGTAAATGGAAGATTGCGTGTGCGCATAAACTGTGAGCGGTGTGCTTCATGAAGGAGCAAAAATTTCAGCCCCATGTGGGAACGTACTATTTTTTTCTTTTTTGTTTTGTTCGGGGGGATTCTTTGAATATACACATCTTGTTGGAATGGTGAGAATGCTATGTTGGTGTGTGGGTAAAGCTCCCAAACCTGGGTTTATAAGTATCTGGAAGATGGAAGCTGCTTCCCCCCTCCCATCTTCATTGAACAATATTTGGAAGCTGGATACCTCCTCCACATCCCTGTTTTTCATTTCAAAATGTAACATGTTAAAAGAATGGTTCAATTTGATTGTTTCTTTTCCTCTCACTCTCAATGCTCAAGCTGGATCTAGAGTTGTATGAATGTGTCTTTGGGAAATGCGTTTTGGCTGTCTGCTGTTGACAAGGCATCTTGACATGGGAAACCCGTGGGGTTTTGTGTGTGCATGCATGTTGCAGTCAGTTGTAAAAGACTTACCAGGTGAAAACCCCACAAAAAATGACAACAAACGCTTATACCAGAACACTTCTATTCTCCATCAGAGAAAATGAAAATTGACTTTCACTTGAGCGCCAGTCATTTTATAATATCCTTTGCAAACTAAAGATAAATTTGAGCAGGAATTTCCACAGCTTGTTCTGCTTTTTTATTGAGAAAATGGTAACAAATTCTGTACCTTGCATCGGAGAACAGTGATAAGTTCTATATATGTTGTATTGTGAAAATGGTGACACAAATTATTGTGACAAATTCTGTGTCATATATTGAAAAACAGAAACACAACTATATCTTATGTTGGGAAAAAAAGGAGACACAAATTCTAAATCTCATGTATTGGGAAAATAGAGACACCCATTCTGTCATGTAGTTGGAGAAATGGTGGCAGAAAATTATGTATCATGTGTGAATGATCTTTTTTGCTTTCCACACTACTCATCAAAGACGTATGAATGTAAAGTGTCATACCTGACTATATGCATTGAAAACAAAACGGTGTTAAAGCACACTAGCAAGAGAAAGAAGAGCTGTTGTCACATGCAGAGCTGCTTCTTCTTCTTCAGTGTATGCAAGCTGATACTCCTGCGGACACTCCCTAAATGGACAGGCAAGTATTAATCCCATCTACCCTATACAAAGGGAGTGGAGTTTTGTGTGCATGACCGTTTTATATCCCGCCATTAAGGCAGCCATACTCCATCTTCGGGGGAAGGTGTATGCTGTGTGTAACGTGTCACCATACAAACAGCCAAACTGGCCTTCTCTTCCGAAAGTTGGTGATGGGATTTAACGTGTGTGCAAGATGTTATGCGTGCGTTCACACATGGAACCTCGGTTAATAGTCTCCTCCGAAGGACTGTATGGGAAATGGATTCAGAACTAATGTTAACTTACTTACTTAAATCTCTCTGTGCCAGGAGGCACATAAGGCGTGGACGTCTCTCTCCACTGTGTCCGGTCTGCAGCTGCATGGCATACAACACTTCATGTTTTCCAGCCTGCGCCGTTTCTCTCCGTCTCCACCATTCGCCGCCATGTTGTTTTCGGTCGGCCTCTTTTTCTTCTTCCCTCTGGTGTCCAACCAACTAATGTTAACTCCGAGGGAAAAATCCCCCTGTACCGAAACGGCCCAGCGGAGATTCAAACCCGCAACCCTTGGATTACGAGTCCGCCGCTCTACCAATTGAGCTATTCCGGCCCCCCACATGCAGAGCTGACTGTCATGAGTTCAAGCCGCTTGTGAGGTCAAAACTTTTTGGGGGCTTGAAAACTCTGTTCACCCTGCAGTAAAGGGTACTTGATTCAGTACAGGGAAGATTAAAGGTGGCAGAAGGAGTGAGATGGATGCTGCCTTCCATCATGCTGTGCTCTAGACACAGTGAACCTCTGATGGTTCACTGTCCCTACGGCCAAAAAGTGGTGGGAACTTTCACCCTCGAGGCAAAGAAACAAACATAATGATATTGCTCCCATTGTGTGTGTATGTGTGTTGTGTGTGTGTGTGTTCCCAGATAGCTCAAAGTCTGTTGAGCGCATGAATATCATGGGAAGTCTGATTACTGGTCCATGAATTTGTCTGATGAACTGACAGTTAAACAGAGTGCATGAATATCATGGGAAGTCTGATTACTGGTCATTGAATTTATCTGATGAACTGACAGTTAAAAATGAATGCGAAAGACAGGGTACAGTAGCCTAAAAACACACACACACAAAAACCCATACCAGCCAAAATATCTTGTTGCCTGTGCACTTTAATTTAAAACAAATAATGAATAGAGGCGTATATCATCATCTGCTCACAGACATGTACACATCCATTGTTTCATGAAAGAGTATCACGTTTTTATTCTTTAATAAATAACACCACACAGTACTGATGGTCTTCCCTTAATTTGTACAAAAATTCATTGCAACAAACTTTCACCCTTGCACTGCATCAAGGGAGAAAATCCTGTTCAGTGGTTGACTTCAACACTATGGCTGACATGTACAAAAATCTACTTCTTAGTCTTTGATTTCAAACCAAAAAAAACAACAACAGCAGTTTTACATAGTAAGCAAAGGATATTTATTACCACCAAAAAATAAATGTAATGACTTAATCACAACCGACTCGGCTTCGCCTTGGGTGTGTGACACAGTCTAGGAAAGAATTCTCACATTCTTCCTTCTACTAAGTAATGGATGCAGTAACATTCTATACTTGTTTAGTGAGAGATGTTATTTTTCTAATACCAGAGATGGTATTTTTTATACAAAGGTTTTAAGAAGGAATGTTAGGCATTTATGTGTCGGTCAACATTCTTTCTTTTTTTCATACGTCACAATAATGTTTTGATATCAGCTAAAAGGCATTTCACAGTATTATGAGGGATACATGTTTATTTCACTTTTTTATTGATATATGATGGCGGGCTTTTTCGTTTGTATTAAGAGGGGTAAATAAATCATATCTGTCGGCAAGGGAAATAATTCATATTGTGGCGTTGCAAAAGAATTGATAAGGCCGAACTTAGTTTTTCTACTTAACTGAATCTCCAGTAAAATAGACAGGATATTATTTGTTCTTTGCTCATTCATTTCTTTGGTATGTATGTCTTTTTTTTCCAATTGTTGTCGTTCTTTTATTTTGTTTTGTTTGTTTCTTTAAAGGTGGTAATAAAAGTCTCAGAACTGAACTGTGGATTACCAGAGAAGAGAACATTGCTCTGTGCAAAAAGCTCTGCTATCTTCTACTTTTTCCTGCCCTCACATGTGCTCTATAAAACCACAAGACATGTTAATTTACTTTCAGGGTATGGAGCTGTTCAGCAATGATTGGTTTCAGTGGAAAAATGAGCGAGCTGTTACCTCTTGTCTTCAAAGCAATGAAATTCGGCAAATTGACTCGATGATAGCGACGAAAGAGTACTGAGTAAAACATAATGGTTCCCAGGGGCATGACAACATAATATTGCATAATGCAGAAACAAAATGACGGCTTTACTAGTGAACACAATCGTATGCATTTCAGACAAAACATACAGGTATAAAGAGTTGTATATTTGCACAATAAAAAAAAATCACCTTTCAAAAGTTTCAGCCCTAGTCAATGGAAAACAAATTTCAAGGTATTATGCAAGGATTCATATATTTACAATTATGCATATAGAATCACAATTGTACGGTATATATTATGTTCAAGAAAAGAAAGGCCAACGTCGACTGCATTGACCTCTGTGGACTGACTCGGGGGCAAGGTGGTGCACTTCTCACAGGCAGTAATGCAGGGATAAAATGTCAATATCCACATGTTGGAACTAGACAAAGTACATTATTTGTACTGCCACTAATTTTTCAATGATTTTTTTTTTTCAGAAACGTGAATTGTACTCAAAACAAAACTTACACTACAAAACTTGCACTACTTTGTTTGAAGAGTACCTATATATCTATATATCCACATTTTGCAAGGATATTACTTTCAAATTTAGAGGATAACACTATTTTGGTGCAGCGCCCTGAAATGGGTAATGGCACAAGACATTGCATCTGTTCTTGTACCATGGACTCTTGTCTTTCAGGCTCCAAGCTAATGAAATATTAACCCGAGATTCAGTTTGACTTCAAATGAATTGTGCAACCATAGCATGGCATTCTGTATCTGATGCCTAACTGGTACAGAACTTGCCACACTGTGACCATTGAGTTTATTCCTGCTAGTTGATTCACACTGATTTCTGTTCAGGAGAAATTGGGATATTCTAAATGATGCAATACCACATTAATTCATTGATCACTGTGCTGAAATAATTTTTGTTGCAGAAAAATGAATGACGAAACCAAGCGAGTGTTCCCACATATATATATATATAGCATGAAAGGTACACACTTTGTTTTCCTCTCCCAGTGTCCACCTTATTCACTGTTCTTTCTACTATCATTCTTACTGGCGTGTCTTCCTCTTGTTTGGGACACGCAGGATGCAGGTAATTAAAATGCTGACTGAGCCTGACTTCCGCTTTAAAAACACACGGCCAATGAAAGATTATGATAGAAGTAAATCCATCTTTGGTTTCAGTGCTGAGACCTACTGTTCTGATGGTTCATATTTGAGTGCATTGTTGTTCACCTGATCAAAACGAACCACAAAGGCAGCATATGGGAGTTATTCTCACTTAGAATCCAATGGCTTGACTGCACAACTCAAAAGCCTAAGGGACATCTATTCAATAATAATGGAATGATGCGTCGAAAGTTGAACAGTAGACCTTTGCACTCACCTCTGTTTTCGTAATAATCGGTCAAAACCTTCATAATCAAACTGTCAAACATAACAACACACATTTTGGCTTGACATGGAAGACAGCAGAAAAAGAGACTGCCTTGTCAAACAACATTAAAAATCTTTGGGCTCTCAAGAACATCTCTCCCTAAATGGAGACACGGGTGATGACAAAAAGCAGGATCTGAGACCCCCATGTAGAAGTTAAGAGGAATGATTAAAAACCCATCTACACTGGACTACGATACTCATCAATGGTCTGAAAGGCATCAATAAATGGTCTATTCCTCATCCTGGTTGAAAACTAAATGACACATACAATTTGTATGAATGTGTTTTGACTTATTCTAGATTGAGTTTTCAGTAAGAGTCATCCCATTCTTCTTTTGCATATTTTTCTACATCTCCGCCACTTTGACTTTCTACGTTTTCAACAGATCTGCTTGGATTAAAAAAAAAAAAAGTAAAAAAGAGGATAAATAGTTACGTATTACACATGTGCGTTTAACAAAAATCATGAACTAGCATCAAAGAACATGTATAGAACATTTTCCAATAGCCACACAACAATCATCACAGCATACAAGAAGTCGGCACAACAAATTTTGGTCAAGAAGTTGGAAGTTCTGAAAAATCATACTGATGAACAGCAACATGGATGCCTATCATGCAGTCAGTAAGTTAAAAAATGTCTTTAAGTAATAGTGTATGTAACGTGTGTGTGTGTGTGTGTGTAAGATGGAGAGAGAAACTAAGCATAAATGACTAATGCCATGTACGTATTCAACCACGTGTAAATAAAAGTTACCCTCATCATTCCAACACTTTTAAATTGCATTACACAGCAACCTTTACAATTATACTAGTTTTTACTGTCAAGGAAAACCACCCCCACAACTGCAATTCAGTACAAATGCATACAAGACGCTTTTACACTGAACAATGTTTAACATATTCAGTAATCATGCTAACTGAATAAAGACAGAGATATGTCTACAGAGGCAAAACCCAAGTTTTAGGCTGTCTTCAGCAAACAGCTTTACTAGTTCCTGCTCGTTAGTATGCTGTTGCACAATCCAAAACTATATTATCTTCTGTGACTGAATGCCGGTATTCTATTGTTTGTTTCTTTGGGGGTGGGGAGTGTTGGCTGAGCTCATGACCACATGCTAGGGTTGGAAAATGTACATTTTACTGCACTGACTGCCCAACATAAACCTCATTGTGGAAATTTTAAATGACATCTTCTCCATGACTTTCCCCACAACAACAGCAAAGAGATCATGGTCCGTACCCCTTTGAGCGTAATACATGCTTCACAAACACACACACTCCCACAAAAACCAGACTACAAAATGGTCAAGAGATTGAAATGCTCTCCGAGAGAATCTTTTCGATATGAACACAGCAAACTTTGTAAAGCCAAGTTGTTGATAAGACACTTCAAAAGTTCAGGACATACAAGAGCAGATAACAAAAAAAAAAAACAGTCAGAGGTAAAGTATCACACAAATAAAGGGAAGGAGCCAAAGGGCCATCATCACAGCTGACAGTTCAATCAATGGTGCACACCACACCTGCCAGAGAGATATCACAACCAATCATCAGTGCTCAGCATCTGTTATGCTGGTATGCAGAATCAACATATATTAATATTCATAGATTCTTTGACGACGATGATAAACTTCACGACAATGATAACGGTTTTTTTTTTAATGACTGTACTGATGACTGTACTGATGATGAAATCACGGTCAACAATATCATCATCGTTAGAATTACTGTCAACAAGTTCAAGGAATCGTTTTGCTCAGAAGGAGCAAATGGAATATAAAAAGGAAGCCCACTACTGAATCTTCACAATGTACTATAGATCATAAAGACCCACAGATTGTCTCTTTTTCAAGCTCGTTACCCTTTACTATACTCTTTTGTCCCAAGACTACTTCAAGACATAATCATAGAGAATATTGCACAAAAAAATCATCAGAGTTCTGCTTCATGGCAGATCATATAGAATGTTGAACAAATTAATGTTCATCTTCACAAACCAAAATAGGATCTTGCAAAAATGTACCCTTGCCTTCCTCTGTGGGTAGACCGATGTGATACAGTAAACCATCATTCCTTCTTGAGATTCAGGGACTAAAATCAAAAAAGCTTGTACTTTCCTGAGGACAGGTCTTCCCTATGTGAGTCTGAAGAGACTCATGATGTTTGTGCATGCAGATACTGCTTGTGAACGTTTGTTCTTCATGGGCTGCACTGTTAACCCTTTCACTCCTGACCATGGATGTAGGCATTAACCTTGAGACATCACACAATCTGACAGTCTGACAATTTTAATGTCATGTCATTACTTTCATTTTGTAACAAGTGGTTGTCAGCCTTGCTGGGTATCTGAAGCGATTTCTAAACTGCTTTCAGTTCAATTTTGATCCAGTTAAACAAAATAAAACAAAACAAAAAAAAAGCAAAAAATTGTGGAGTGTATACTATCAACATTGCTGCCAGGAGGTATAACGCAGAAGTGGCTGAAACGTTGTTTGATTTGTCACGTGAGAGCTACAAATGGAATGATAAAAACATGGTAGGAATTCAGGTGATGTTGTTGTTGATCTGGATTATCCTGATGAGGGAAACAACCAGCAAATACACTGACAGGGAGGGACAGCAATCATGTCGGAGGTGGGCGTGAGGTGATAGGAAAAAAAATATGAAGCTTATGACTAGTTCAGACGACACTTTGATCTCAATATGTAAACAATGTCATAAATGCATGAACCCAAGGAATTTTTTTCCAATGGATGGAGGTATGGTTGACGTTCTTTGAGCAGGTGGGGTGAATTTCCCAAAACAAAAAAAAAGAGAATTGTGCCGGACTTTGAGATGCAAAACAAATCACCTCTTGAAATACTGTATACTTTCCTAGCGGATAACTGCACTTTGTGGTTATGTCCGATACATTTTGCAAATATTGTAGTACCATTTCCACTCACAAAATACAGATGTCTGAAGTTTTGCGGATTTTCTTTTCTTCAAAATATCTTCTAAAAAAAATCTGGTGTTCTCTTTCCATAATATTGAGTTAGCCTGTCAATATTAACAATATGTTTCTTGTATTATCCATTCCATTTCCTTCAAGAAACTATGTTTTGTTATACATTGTAGGTACTCACTTTCATTTTTGTCTTTTCTGTGGTAACCTTATCTTTTGTATACAAAATATTATATACTAAAATAGTGAAAGGGTCAGGCCACACTGCAAAAGAAAAGAAAGTCTGACCCGTTTGCTTCTTTGAGAAAGCAAATCTTTTTTTGACCCACAAAACAAGCTGAGATGCAGAAATTGATGAAGGGCGATGGTTTTAACTCTAGGAATTGTCTATGTGGGGCACATTCACACGACTAGATAAGATACGAAGCTTCCACTGAACTCAGATGGTGGTGAAAAGCCAAAGGGGACTCTGAACAGTGTGTGTGTGTGTGTGTGTGGTGTGTGTGTGTGTGTGTGTGTGTGTGGTGTGTGTGTGTAAGAGAGAAAGATAGAGAAGAGAGACAGAGAGAGAGGGAGAGAGAGAGAGAATGAGAGTGAAAGAGAGAGAGAAAGAAAGAAAGACATCGATGCAAATACGAAACAGAAACATTATGTGAGAAAGAAACGGAGTGCAAGGAAATCAGGGACATATGTTAAATCAGCAAAACTGATCAAAGAGAGCAGGAAGGGTTGTCAATCTCTTCCTTGCCATCACCCTAGACAATGAACAACACGCACACAACTGAGACAGGTAATAACTGAAGCACTGCTATACATAGCAAAACAATGTTCACACTAAATTACATCATTTTCAGACTATAAAGTGCTCTGGAGTAACGGATGTACCCTTTCATTTGGAGACACGATGTATTTCATCCACATGCAAGGTGCTTCTGAAAACAGGGCACCTGGCCTAGGGTGGGTACCAAGCTAACCTCTACCCAAAGCTGTGTGCACAGGACAAACCCAAAGATACACTGAGATTAATCAAGTCAAAACAACACAGCAAAAAGCTGCAGTATCAACACCAATCCCACCTATTATGTATACAATATATCATTTCAAAGGTATACATGTAAAAAGTGTATATAAAAAGAATTTTTTTTAAAAAGCATAATCAGAATGATATTGAGACCCGATCAAATTATGCGCTTGGATTCCTAGTGGGGAGACTGCAGATGGAAATTGAAACAAGATTAAAAACGGCATTACTGTGCCGCCAGACAAAAGAACAAACCAACGACAAAACGCTGATTTCTAACTTTTCAAAATTTCTTTTTGTTTGGTGGCATGGTATTCTCTTTCTAATCATGCACTTGGAGTCAAGAAGTCTGGTATGAACAAGTGCGAATGGCGGCTGGTGTTCGTCACTCTCTCCAACACGGTCATGAACTGGTCAGGTTAAAGCGCTCCTCTCTGACGCTCCATTTCTGAAAGGTTACTGACTTCGCCTTTTCATTTGAGTGCCTGACTCACATTCCAAGCGTACAGTGCAAAGACAGATGACCAGAAGATGCTGGGTGCTGGGCCACACACAGGTTTGGTCCTCAGGATACCAAAAAACAACAAAAAAAACGTTGGCATGATCAGAAATATTTCAACCACCTTTCATGGCTTTCATCAGTCTTGTGAAGAAAGGCGGGCTGGCTGACGTCTGTTGACGTGACTGTCACTCTGTTGTGGGAAACAGACCAGACTCTGTAACTGTGTCAAAGATTCATAGTGTGAACATGTGCAAGAAAGCACCCATTTGACCGACCTCCAACTGACAGAAACCCTTCTCTCAGGACCTGTCTTCACAGAAAGAAAAGTCAAAGACGCCATTGAGATAAGACAGGAGAAAACTAATCCTGAATGGGAATAAGGTTTATGATCTTCTACTTGTCTCCAGCCTACTACTGAGCATTCTGATCTCAACTGACCTCTACTGACATCAGGCTTAAATCAGCCCGCCCACTTCCCTTCGAGAGACTGGCGAAGGCCATGACAAATGGTGGAAACAGTTCTGGTGAGTTCCAACCTTGCTTGATCCCGATTCCATACCACCAACTCTATCAGCTATACCTGTAGTGCTAATGCTGGACCCATGAACATGCTTTGATGATGGATGCTCTGAGCCGTGTTGACTTGGACACTGAACATGAGAGTACATCATCTAAACAGGTGGCCTGTATGGTTGGTTTGCTGGAACTAATTTACCATGGTCAGGTCACATCTAACATGTGGCACCCTCGTCAGAATCTGACTGCCAAAACACTCTGGAAATGATAGTACTTCTTATGGTCCAAAAAAAAGTACTTTTGTGATGGATCAATAATGTGAAAGACTATAGAGGACACAAAAATGATGACAAGATAATTCTTTTTGTTCTGTCTTTTTCTTGAGAATGATAAATGTGCTCATGGTGATGACAAAACAGTGTAGTATAATTAAAATTTGATTGATGAAATTTTGGAGACACTTAAAGGACAGGAAAATATCCGTAAGCGATCACATCTGAAAATAACAGATTTATAATTAAAAAAATTGGAGATTCCACGGCTAGAGATAAACAATGAAACTGATGATAAGAAAGATGTTTTTGTTAAAAAATCTAAATAAAATGGAGCAAGGTAGCTTCACAAAGAGGTAATTTGATTGGCTTAGTTCAAACATTTAGTTTCTGACAAGTACTGTAGGAAATTTTCACAGTTTGATTGTCGCTCATCAGGATAAGGCAGAGGTTAAAAAAAAGGAGATATTTCTATAAAAAGAAATCAGACGCATGACATTGTTTACAAACGTTCCACAGCAATTAAAGCTGGATATATCTTGAAGTCTGGTGCACAGCTGTAAACAAAGCAACAGGTCTGACAGTAAACAAAGCCAGAACTGACAGCAAGATGACACGTACCACCATACAGAAACTCTCTTCCTCAGAGTCACTCCACCTCCAGTTTCTCCCCCTCCTTGGTGAAGGTAGACAGACACAACCTCTCCATTTGTTCAGGATTTTGCGACTGGAGCTGTCGAACAGACCAAATTCACAAAGTCCAGACCCGAGTTGCCACGGCGCTGGTGCAGCTTCCTGCGCACGCAGGTTTCAATCAGAGCGTCCATGAGCTTGGCCTCCCGGGAGTAGACCTTGAGCAGCTTGGTCAGGGCCAGTCCGGTCCCTCCCTCGGGTCTCCATTCAGCCCCGTCATGGACCCGTTCTCTTCCACAGCCGGGGACGGTTCGTTGCTCAGAAACTGCAGGAACAGGCACGGGGAGGGTCGTTGTCCTCCGTCAAAGTCAGGGTCGCGAAACTCCCAGACAGCTGGGAGAAGGGCAGGGAGAGGAGAAGCTCGCTGCGCAGGGGCGATCGATGACAGTGACGCAGTCCATGTTGATCGCAATCCACACTTCCTTGTCAGGTGGGGGCAGGATCAGCTTTTTCAGGCGCCCTGTCGGGTCTCCACCTGGCCGGAGAAGAAAGCGGCGCCATAGAAAGGATAGGTCCAGCAGACTTCCAGGTACTTGCGGTACAGGATGGACAGGCTTTTGTCAATGTCCAGGTCGGCATACTCTTCTGAAGCCTGCTCCAACACCAGAGAGAAGGGGTGCCATGTTAAAAGACCGTCAAGGCACAATACATCTAAGGCACAGACGACAGGCTAGGACAGTCTTTCTTCCACTTTTTTTGTACATACTTCTACAAATGGTTACAATGGGGTTTTTTTTTACATACTTCTACAAATGGTTATAATGTTGTATGAATTTTATTGTGAAAACATGTGCCCAAAGCTAATATTCTGGGATACATATGCATTTTTTTGTCTGTCACATACCTATATTTTCCTGTGCATAACTCATGACTAAGATTTTGTGTGTAACATTATTTGTTTATGTATTACCCACTCGTTTATTACATGCTTTTAAGGACAGAAAAATTGTTCCCCACTACTTTTCCTCTGCTTTTTCCAGCTAAAAAGGCGCAACACAAACTGTAACTGACACATGGCTTCTTCATGAATTGCTGGTGAATTTCACATCACTAACAGGAAACTATGTCTTTCTTCTGCTTTTGTGTGTGCTCAGTTTGTTTTGGAGATGGAAGCAGTGGTGACATTGCTTGTCTGGTTCGATTCATATGTTATGTCATTATTCACATGCAGAAACAAATTGTTATGAACATCGACAATAACAACAAAAACCACCACCACAACAACAACCACAACAACAACAACACCACAACACACACACACACACACCACACACACACACACACACACACACACACACACACACTCACACTCAAGCAAAGGAACTAAATTATGTCACCAGAAGAAAGAGGGTTTTCTTTCACTAGCATTTTTTTTTTTAAATCAGGACATGCTTCCCTGACAAGAGAGTACCAACAAATATTTTCTGCAAATGCTCTTCTTATTCAAAAATATTTCTCTCTATCTCTTTCTTTCTCTTTATCATGCCTTCTCTGCTGATGACAATCTATAAAACAAATTGTTTGAAGCAGAACCTGTATTATACATATAAAAATCATTTTGCCTACAAATAAAAAAAACAATCAATACTGGGCAGTGTGTGTGTGTGTGTGTGTGTGTGTGTGTGTGTGTGTGTGTGTGTGTGTGTGTGTGCATACATGTGTCAGAAAGAGAGAGAGGCGAGGAGAGAGAGAGAGAGAGAGAGAGAGAGAGAGAGAGAGAGAGACAGAGACAGAGAGAGTGAGAGAGAGAGCGAGAGAGAGAGAGAGAGAAAAGAGAGAGAGAGAGAGAGAGAGAGAGAGAGAGAGAGACACAGAGACAGACAGAGAGAGACACAGAGAGAGAGAGAGAAAGAGACAGAGAGACAGTGAGAAGAAGAGAGAAAGAGAGGGATGGTGGGAGGGAGGGAGAACACACACACACACACACACACACACACACACACACACACACACACACACACACACACCACACACACACACACACAGAAACGGTGGGAAATATTTTCTATTCTATAAGTCTCTTGTCATAACAAATTTGTCTTTAGAATGGCATACACCACTTCCAGTTTTCTTTGAGTCCACATATTATTTTCCCCCTCTTGAGATAATATAATATAATATATATATATATAGAGAGAGAGAGAGAGAGAGAGAGAGAGAGAGAGAGAGAGAGAGAGAGAGAGAGAGATAGAGAGAAAGAGAGAGAGAGTGCATGTGTGTGTGTGTGTGTGTGTGTGTGTGTGTGTGTGTTGTGTGTGTGTTGTGTGTGTGTGTGTTTTTTCCACCTGCCATCATCATGCATGCAACAGAGGGACACCTGATCCCATAGCAGCTCCAGTAAAAGTAGGTTCTTCCAACACAAAATGCTTTCAAAACTGATCCATACTTTACCACTCTTACTTTTTTTTTTTTTTTTTTTTTTTTTGGGGGGGGTTATGTTTTCCTTTTCTTTGTTCTTCTTTCTTTAAAAAAAAAAAAATTCAGGCCTGTAGCCATCACTATTGTTCTTATGTATATCCTCATGTTGTGGAAGAAGCCAACACAGCCAGGTGCAATTTCATGTGCGAGAGTTAGCAATAATCGTCACTCTCTGGTCAAAGCACACAACTAAGTCACCACCAAAGGTTAAATCCGCAGGTGTGGTTACCACTTATGAAATTAATCCCTAGAATTTTTTTATCTTTATTTTTTTTGGGTCCATCATACTCATATTTTTGCCAAGTATATGAACAAAATATGGTGAAACTGTAAAAGGTAAACAGCTCTGTGTATGTGTGTGTACATGTTTTTCTTAGCACAAGGCATAAAACACATCTGTGTCTCCTATCTAAAAGAACAGAAAACAAATGAACATGTTCACCAACACACACACAAAACACACAAAACACACACACACACACCACTTGCCTTTTTATGGGCATCCATGAAGAGCTCCTCACAGTCCTTGGCGTAGGGCTTGGCGCGGGCAAAGAAGAGGAAGCGCTCCTTGATGTACATGTGCTCAGGGTAAAACTGCACCAGGTTGGAATGGTAGTCGGCCAGCATGTGGGTCTGGCGGTTGAATTTGCCCAGGTGAATCAGTGCCTGGAGAGAACAACGATTCTTTTATTCGATCCCAGAGAACAACGATTCTTTTATTCGATCTCAGAGAACAACGATTCTTTTATTCTATCCCTTGTTGTACTTCCTCAGTACCAAACAACCCACGGAGACGATAAATACATGAAAATGAGCCTCGTTTTCATTCTACATCCATTTTGCACCTAATTTGAGGTGATAAATGATGGTTCGTTCTTCGTTTTCATTGTCTTGAATGTTGCTTGTCTTGCCTGAAGTCGACCATATGTGGATCATAAAGCACTTAGAGCTTGGTCTCTAGCCAAGGATAGATGCTATATAAGTATTCATAATAATAATATGTCTCTTGATATAATTCTAAAACTATGACATGCACCTACCTAATGAAAACCTCATCGCCTCAGATGTATTGTGGCAGTCACTGCAGATTTCTATCTCAGTTTGTTACTGTACAGTGGCTGAAGCTGAACGAAAAGGGTAGGTAGGCCTGAAATGTGAACAGAGTGTAAATTGTGAATGGTTTGTGAACCAACCTACAACGAAGTGTCTCACAACATGCATTTCAAGATTTGCCTTCTTTTTCAGCCTAGTTCTGGTATTTCTACTGAATGAATTTTTCAAGAGCCAGTCAGAAACCTGCTGTTTCCACCCTCTTCTGTTTTCCTACACAAGCTACAGGTCACAGTCAAGCCATCCAAGTTTGCAGCAGTTTCCACTCCAGAGAGCGGAGTGAGGTTTGTCTGTCATTATTTCACTGTAACACTGTGACTGCTTATGAAGCTTGTTTGATTTGGTGTATTGAATGGACTGTTCATCACTAGTGCTGATAGAATTGAAGAAAACATGTGCAACGCAGGTCGGAACGACACTTTTGACAGAAACCTGGAAAAGCGTTGTTCACAAATGGACCATTTGGATTTTAACAGAAGTCCAACTGCCAACAATGCAGGACAGAAGATGTTTAGGACACTCAGATTTGTGCATGCATACCTGGTTGTGTATTTGTATGTTTGTGTGTGCATGTGTATCTACGTGCCTGTGTGCGTGTGCTGAGTGTGTGTGTGTTTAAGCATAGCATCTTCACACTGCATGCAACCTCCATAAAAATCAAAGGAATGAGCAAAAGTCTGAATAACTGATTGTCGACTGAATGACATGGAAAATGATTAGCGGCAGCTGGCAGCTCTTCAGTTGTCTCTACCCAGGCATTCAGTTGTGTAAACATGAGTGTGGATTGTAAAGCATTTCCAGCTTGGTCTCTCATCATGGATGTAACAATACTTGTTAATCATATAATAATATCAACCATACTTTACTTACCGTGGCATTAGGTGCTCTTCCAATCTTTTGAATTTTGCATTTCAGTAGGTCTGTACTCTGTTCAGAGTTTAACTTTCCTCGTTTGCATTTACCTCAGGCACCCATGCCACTTCACACACACATTTCTCATTAAGAAGAAAATGCAGGTAAAAGTTTACGGCTGCGACCAACCAGAGTAAGGCTTCCAAAAAGATGTGACACATTTGGCCAGTCACTAACCCGTTATCTGTACAGTACACACTGATGCTGGTGAGAACATCATCTCTTTGCAACACAACAACAATAATAGTGCATCAAACCTATTATTTTAATGTATTGCTGAGGGCAGGCAGGATGGAGGAGGGTGGGCGAAGGTGGGATATGGAACTGGGTGTGTGTGTGGGTTATCTAAGAATTTTACATGAGAGGTATGATGCTACTCACTCTACTGTGGAAACCTTAATTGATTATGATCAGGAAAGTGGCAGATCTCACGGTTGAAACTTTAGGTCACTATGATCAGGGAAAGTGGCAGATCTCACGGTTGAAACTTTGGATCACTATGATCAGGGAAAGTGGCAGATCTCACGGTTGAAACTTTGGTTCACTATGATCAGGGAAAGTGGCAGATCTCACTGTGGAAACTTTGGATCACTATGATCAGGGAAAGTGGCAGATCTCACTGTGGAAACCATAGTTTATTATGATCAGGAGAAAGTGGCAGATCTCACAGTGGAAACCATAGTTCACTATGATCAGGAGAAAGTGGCAGATCTCACTGTGGAAACCATAGTTCACTATGATCAGGAGAAAGTGGCAGATCTCACTGTGGAAACCTTACTTCAGCATGATCAGGAGAAAGTGGTAGATCTCACTGTGGAAACCTTACTTCAGCATGCTCAGGAGAAAGCGGCAGAACTCACCTGCAGCCCAGCCAATCGGTGATAGTCCTCGGTGTACAGGGAGTATCGGCCCTGAACCACATTGAACTTGGCTTCATGGTACAGCAGACACAGCATTTGTTCATTGGTGACAAACACCTCCTGTTGAAGACAGACAAACAGACAGACAGACAGACAGACAGACAGACAGACACACACACCACACACACACACACACACACACACACACACACACACACAATCATTATTGTTACTTCCATGTCAAGGTCACTTCAATGAAATATGGGCAAGGAGAATAACTAAATGGACTGACACCATTTTCAACTGTCAGAAAAAAAGAAAAACAAAACAAAAAAAAAACATTTGGCCACTGCATTTTCAAGGTCATGTTTCAGTCTTATAATCTTCCGAGACACTGTTAAAGACCAGTATTTGGCAATTTTGTAACTAAAGTTTTATTTTCATTGACTTAAATGGACCAATGAAATGCCTTTTCTTTTTACTTTAAATTTTTTTTTTTTTTAAATTAAACATACTGGTATGCCTGTAGTGTAGACAGATATATATACTCTGCTTTCTTTCAGCTGAATGTCGATTTGCAGTACTTATCCTTTCACTTTGCCAAATAAAACAATCACACTACATTAAAGACACACCCAACACTTGTTAAATTGTTTGAACTGGATAGTACCTTTTGTGGCTTTCAATAGCTTACTATAAACGATTACAAATGTGATTCACGATCAGAATCCTACAAGTGAGTCTTCAAACTGTTTAGACACATGTACACATGTCACATGATGTGTGTGTGTTGTGTATGTGTGTGTGTGTGTGTGTGTGTGTGTGTGTGTGTGTGTGTGTGTATGTGTATGTGTGCATGCGCCTGCATGAGTGCATGTGCATGCATGCGTACGTGCACGCATGTCGTGTGTGTGTAAAAAAAAAAAAACCTACAGAAAATTGACAAGAGAAAGAAAGCAAGCATTATGTTGTGGTTTGCATAAAAAAAAAGGAAAATGATGCTTAAAAGAGAGAAAGAAAACTTCAAAATTTAAATATACTGGCAATGATACTATCACTACTGTACACAAAGGTGTCACCTGCTGACATCAGACATTTTTTAGGCTAAAGTAGGTCACAAATGGTGAGTGCTAAACTTAATTTGTCAACGCACTACAGGTGCCTTGTGAACATATTAAGACCTTTCACATCCCAAGGTAAGAAAATGTACAGAGCAGAAAGTGATAAACATGTATATTTTCACTTTTTTTTTTTTGCATTTAAAGTAGTCCATAAATTATACAGTAATGTACACACATCACATCGCTCTCTCTCTCTCTATCTATCTCTCTCTCTCTCTCACACACACACAAACACAGACATGCAACTCACACACACACACACACACACACACACACACACACACACACACACACACACACACACACACATGCAACTCACACACACACACCACGTTATTACGAGGGTTGTTCAATTTAAGATGACACTAGGCTTGCCGTTTGGAAACGAAGCACCGCACAGAAAAATGTTTATACCAAACACAACTTTAAAGTTTACCTGATTAGAATTGCAGAAAATAAAGTTGACGTCATGACGCAACTCGGAGTATGACGTAATTACAACTGTGTTTCAAACAGCTGAGCCTGAAAAAAATGGACGTCACCAATGAGCAATTTCGTTTCTACACTTTCACAAGGCTACAACTTGGTGACGATTGTAGGAGGATACACGCAGATTTGCAAGCTGTTTACGGAACGGATTGTGTGTCTTACCGCACAGTTTGCAGATGGGTCAAACAATTAAGAGCAGGTAGGGCGCCATCTGATTGGGGTAATCGTGCAGAGCGAGCTTTACCAGCTCGGAACGAACAAAACATTGCATTTGTGAAAAGACTGATAGAGGAGGATCCACATTCGACTGTGCGGAATTAAGCGAGGCATGTGAGCTTTCAATTGGCACCATTAACAACATTCTGCACAAAGACCTTCACATGAGAAAACTGGCTGCAAGATGGGTGCCACATCTCTTAAGCGATGATCAGAAGCAGCAGCGGGTGGCATGTTCACGCAAACATGCTCGACGAGTTGAGCCCAATGGGCCAAAACGACTGTGTGACTTAGTGACGGGAGACGAGAGTTGGCTGACATTCTACGGCATCCCCAACAAACGCTGCAACCGCATGTGGGTTGGCCCTGACGGAGACCGACCAGTTTGTTCTTCGCCCAGGATTCCAGAGTCGCAAGCGAATGTTTTCTATTTTTTTCAACACGCAAGGCCTTGTGGCAATTGACATTTTGCCTGAGAAATCAACAATCACTGCCTACCTAACTATACCAAGTTGTGCTCCCAAAATTGTAGGAAAAATCCATGAGCAGCGCCCAACCGTCAGCACCCAGAGGACCCTTCTTCTGCATGACAATGCCAGTGTCCAAAGGCGAAGGTCACCACGACCTTCCTGAGCGAGCAAGGAATCCAAGTTTGGACCACCCACCTACAGCCCCGACTTGGCCCCATGCGACTTCTGGCTGTTCCTGCTCTGAAGGAAAAGCTCGCTGGGCGTAAGTTTGACCGGGTACAAGACCTCGCCAAAGCCGTAAGATCAGAGTTGTCCGGTCTGCCTAAAACCGACTACCAGAGGGCGCTTGAGAATTGGCGTAGGAGGCTTGAAATTTGCATTCGAGCCAACGGAGAATACTTCGAGGGGATGTAAAAGTTTCAAGTTGCTGAGATGAGAGGTACGTTTTTTAAGGGGTGGTGACATCTTAAATTGAAACAACCCTCGTATTATACATACACAAACAAAAAGTAATAGTCACAAGTGCGTACGTAAATTTGCGTACCTAAACTGTACAGTATACCCTGTACTTGTGCATGTGCACAAGTTCTTTGTTTTGTACTTTTAAGTATGACCAGACCAATGTTTTAATGTCAATTTTAGTTAGTACAGATTTCAAGAGAAAACATGGTAAGCTATCTTTCTTAAAATTACAATCTAGGGACTTACAGTCCCTCAAACTTTTGATAAATCAATGGTGACCCCGTGAGTCACAGGTTTGGAAGTCTTCCTGGTCTTACTCTTAGTGTCCAAGTGAACTGCTGAAATTTGTTTCTTTTTAATCTGTGACTTTCTAAGTCATTTCCTTAATTCATTTGTTTTAAAAGCTATTGATAGAAATTTATAAGATCTATAAATAAAGACACAAAGTACTACTACTAAACAGATCTCCTAGTTATTTTCACAGTATGGTAAGCAGCATATACACTTATGTATACTAAAATTTCACAACTGTTCACTGAAAGTGAGATTACAGGGAAGACGGAGGAATGTGAGTGATGTATGTGCACAAGAGCATGCGTGAAAAACATAATTTATGCAAGTACATGCTATGTCACAGTGTGCATGTGTTGTGTGTGTGTGTGTGTGTGTGTGTGTGTGTGTGTGTGTGTGAGTGTGTGTGTGTATGTGTGTGTATGTGTGTGTATGTATGTGTGACAGCCTGTGTGTGTGAGTGCGTGAAAATTTCTTGCATGCACTTACTCAAGTGTGAGCCCATTTGGGTGTTTTGTTCAGTATCCATTTTCAACAAACGCCAAAACTGTCAGTAAACAACTTAAATACCAGCCAAATGTCTTCAATCTTCAGTCTAGAAAATCATGCCACTTGATTAAACATTCAGTGACTTGGGTTGCACAATGCAATAACAAGGAAGAGGTGGGACAGGAGAGAGTTTAGTCTCCTCTGAACTGTTTCAAGTTTCATAATGTGAAAATGATTAAACAAAATAATTACTTTGTGTTGTGTGTGTGTGTGTGTGTGTGTGCGTGTGTGTGTGGTGTGTGTGAGCCAGCCTATGTGTGTGTGTGTGTGGTGTGTGTGTGTGTGTGTGTGTGTGTGTGTGTGTGTGTGTGAGTGAGAGAGAGAGAGAGAGAGAGAGAGAGAGAGAGAGAGAGAGAGAGAGTGATGACAGAAACAGCAGACACATGTGATCACAGAAACTGCAGACACATGTGAACACACACACACACACACCATTTCTCTACTGGTCTTTGGATAGAATACATCTTCTGAAGCATAAGCACTGGCTCACTGTCACGAATCTCCTCGTTCTTGGCATCAGTGTACAGAGCACACAACTGGTCCCACTGCTGAATGATCTGAAACGGCTGGTGATGTCCTTTCAGACGGATGTCCAGTATGGAAGACACGAACCAGAGCGAAAACACCTCTTTCGCCTCCTGGGGTAAGCCCTGCTCCTCGATAACCAGTTCCAGAAGTTCGTCAGCCCGTGCAAGGTGCCCATCTTCCAGATGAAAAAAGATACCTGCTCGATCTCGCAAAAAAACGACCAGCTCTGCGGGTTCTTTCGGACTCTTGTCCAGCAACGATGCTTTTTCGTTGCGATGACGAATGCTCCCTTCCTCGCTGTAGGTCGACATCTTTGTGAACTGATTCGAGTGAATCTTGCCGGTCAACGGGTACGTTTAACTTGGCTGATCGTTCTCACATCCGAGGGTAAAAACGAAACTCAGTCGACCGCAAATCTACCCCTCCGTCCACCGGAAACGCTGACTGTTGTGACGTGCGTGACAACGGCGACTGGGTCGAGTTCTCGTTCGTCCGATTTGATTGAAAGGAGTACCTTCCCTTGGCAATTTTCGTTTCGTTCTGTTCTTTCTGTCTTTCCTTTTTCTATTCTTTTCCGCCACCACCCCCCCCCCCCCATAAAATTAAAAAAAAAAAACAATTCCCCCGACTTTTGAACACACGACACTTGTCTTTATTGTTGCCACAGGGCGAAGAGAGAGAGAGAGAGAGAGGGGGAGGGGGGGGGGGGGGGGGGGGGTGGGGGCCAGAGAAAAAAAGAAAAAGAAAGAGGTGACCTGTGACTTGGCCGAAAATGGACGTCCATTGGCTCCCAGTATGATGTCACGTCAACCACATGGAAAAACAAAGGCTGGCTGGTTTGTGGGCTTCAGTTCTTCCAGAAGTCTTAAATTAAAAAAAAAAAAAAAAAAGACACTAGCAGATTCGAAGACTAGCAGATTGGGTCTGAGTAGGTTTATTTGTTGTTTTTTTCCCATGAGAGTGGTGGTAACACTATAGTGATAGCTGCAGGTGTCATGACTCAAAAACGAAGGGTTTTTCTTCTTCTGTTCTTTGGTGGTGTTTTTTTTTCCTCCTCATCTTTTGCCTAACTTCAGTAACCTCATTGCTACGGACTGCATGAACAAATGGAAAAAATCTGAATAAAGGATAGCAAAAAAAAAAAAAGTACAGTACAAAATTTTATTTGACTAAAGTGTGAATGCAAATGGTAGTGTGGTGTGTGTGTGTGCTATGGTCAGCAAATACAGTGGATGTGTGTGTGTGCATGTGCAGGACAGAACAGGACTGCTGGGAGAAATACGGACACTGCAAGGGTATAGATTTCACTGGAAATTTTCTAAACTCAGGTTTAAACTGGAGATGATCCCTACGCTCTTCCCTCCTACCACAAGAGTAGCGCTGTTTATTTCTCTGATTAAGATAAAGTTTAATCACTTCAAAACAAACAAGCAAACACAAACAGTGTTCCCTTAACTTTTCAGCCACATTTAGATTTACACTTTATGCAGGAGATCACCTGAGGAGTGCCAATGAGCGTGCGCGTCACGTGCTTGTTTGTGTTTTTATCAAGCGTCAACAGATGACTCAGTACAAATGCATACAAGCAGTAAATTGTCGAATTTTAATTTTCATGTACAAAAACCTTGGCATTAAAAGAATGGGCATCACAACTCCTTTATTAGCCAATGAAACATACTAATAATCATAATACATCACACACACACAAAAGTGTCATGGATATCTTTTGATGCAGTTTCAACAGTTTTAAATATCTCAAAAATTTGTATCTGCCTCATCAACACACATTAATATCACAAATCCGCTCACTTTTTTTTCTTCCTCCCCCCCGCCCCCCAACTATTCTCCTCATTTCTCCTTCTACTTATGTTAAATGGACAAAAACACTAACACAATATCCTACCTGTTTTCATGGTTGTTTTATCCCTTTTCAATTTTTCTTTCTCTTTTGTTGTGTGTTTGTGTGGTTCCCAAGACGGAATCAAACTTTCTGTGATGCTTCATCACAAATCCTGTGAATAATTTCATTCGTCATTTCTTGAACTGCTTTTTCATGTAGTTGTGACCTCCTTGTCGTCACATTCTTTTGTCTTGTGTCCCTAATTGTACTTATGTCAAAGAGCTTCTTTCAACATCAGAGAAACACTCATCAACTTAGAAGTGAATTAGATTTGTGACAGTTTAGACACAACGCAACGCACATGAAAGCAAAAATTCCTCTTTTTTTTTTTTTTTAGCATAAAACTCCTCTCGAGTTTCAAAGATCTGCTGTATAAGTTTCGGGGATCCATAGGTGCTGACCTAAACATGAAGAAAAAGAGCTGAGGAAAGATGGAAATGGGCAAGGAGACACGACATTGATTTCCAAATCTTTGCATGATCACCCAGTTTTAATGTCTGCCTTTTCATAACGAATAAGACAAACTTTTTTTTTAAATCACAGCAAAATATTTCTTAAGAAATCTATCAAAATCTATTTCAAAATGCAGAAAGAAAATCGAAGTACATCATCTTGATGAGGAAAACACTATAGCTGCCATAAAGACATCAGTGGAAGTTTTATCGAGTTCTCTTGCGATTTCTTGTACCCTGGATTCCCCTGGTAACCCTTGATATGGAGATATACCGATAAAGACAGATAGGCACTCAAAAATGGTGACACAAATAATTTCCTTACCCTATGAAATACACCTGAGTCATCCATCATGTGCCTGTGAGAGTGCATTTAAATACTATTCATATGTTCCCCAGTGAAAGCAGCTGGCAGCATCTTGACCACTGAGACTATGAAAGTCCAAATTATGGTGCTTGCACAACTTGGCTGACAGCGCTTTGAAGCAAAGCTTAGCACACAATTACTGTTAAAGCAAAGTATCAGCTTTTATCACAGGGTTTCTGTTCCAGAATGAGAAGCATGCAGGGACCCTATAATGCAGACTTTAAGTCCAAACTTAATTTGCAAGTGACTTTATTTTCTAACAGAGAAAGAAGGGGAGAGTGACAAAGAGAGAGAAAGGGGTGATCAAGGGAAATGTTACTAGTCTTTTCAAAGATTATGTCTCTTTCAATGCAGGCTGGGAAACGAGCTTTATTTTCTTTTTCTCTTTGGTCATTAACCTTCACTTTCATTTCCTATTTTTTGCAAAACGAAGTGCAGCATGTTCTGTTTTCAAATTGTGGCCCTCAACATACTGGGGCTGGAACAGCTCAGTTGCTAGAGCACTGGACTCACAGTCCGGTGATCCTGGAATTCCAGGTTAATCTCCTCTGGGCCATTTCTGTACAGGGGTATTTTTTCCCTAGATTTAACATTGAATGTAACTCATAACCAAAAAGTTCTTTGAATGAGACTATAAACTGAAGTTCTATGTACGAATGCTTGCATTATACCTGGTACACATGTAAATCCCATCACCAATTTCTGGAACAGAAAGTCAGTCTGGCCATTGGTATGGAGACATATTACACTTAGCATGCACCCAACATCTATAATCAAAAGAAGAAAAAAAAATCTGAGTGACTGATACTGACTGAATGACATGGGAAATGACTGAATGTAGCACCAGCAGGCAGCTCTTCAGCTGGCTCTACCCAGGTAGGGAGCCCACTGTGTAAATGAGAGCATGGATTGTAAATCACTTAGAACCTGGTTTCTAATCAAGGATAGGCGATATACATGTACTCTTAATAATAACAATTGTTTAACACTCTGATGAGATCATCAAAACTGATCTGTGAGAAGATTGCATGAGTAACTGGCATCACTATTCCCTAATGCTGTCGAACAGCAAAGTGTGTAGCAGCCAATGGAAAGTGCTTAGGGCTATTGCGGCAAATTGCTTTTCCCATAGAACATATAGTAGGTGACCCACACAATATTTAGCTGTGGAAATCCAACAAACAAGCACACTAACCAGCCAACTGTAAGACAGACAGCTCCAAATCTGCTGGCCACAGGAGTCGCAGTGAAACATGAGCAATTAAAAAGAAAAGTTCTGAGGTGAAAAATTTCACAAAAAACAATATCAAGTTCCAAGAAATCAATACCGGCAACTTCAACATGCAATCACGGTGAATTTCACCTGAGTATTATCCAAATGTTTGTTTTGTCAGTAAATCACCATCACAGTTACAACGCTTAAACGGAGACACAAATTACAGGTAGTCCAGTACATTGTAAAGATTTATTCCATCATGTTCCTCCAAGCAGGAACGTATATACACGTCTCTTCCAAAACAACAACAAAAACACTAACAACAGCAAGGATACATACATAATAAGGATGCATGGTGGGTAAACATATAAGACAATTTTCCTGCCGAATCAAAAATAAGAGTAATCTCACCGGTTATCCATCAGTGATGGAAAACAAGGCTTCCATGTTATGAAAAGGTAAAGATGACCGCTGAACCTCAGGTGCAATAAAGCTGAGAAAATAGGGTGGAACAACACATTCTTGGACACAATGGAAGGATCAGATCTTTGGGTCACAGGCCATTCAAAGATGTCCAAGGCAGAGGATAGGTATCACACCTCACATCACACTATTCAACTTTCTCACCGTCCCATTCACTGGCGCCTGTCATTAAACATCTCCAGGCACCACAGTCGTGTGCACCATGAGAGAACTGTTCAGTTGGCTACGCTGCCCTCTCAGGTAACTATGCATGCCAGATTTTTGTTGTCCAGTGTTCAGCCAGGGCAGCACACACCCTGCATGTAGCCTTTGCCTGTGCATGATCCACCGAGTGTGTGCTTCAACTGGACAGTTTTATACAATCAGCATAGAAATGTTTAGAACAGATAAGCAGCCTGTGAACAGGGGGAAGAAAGAGACCAACAGGAAGTGGTAATGCCTTCAATATGAGTGATGGACCCCTAACTAGTGAAAGCCCCAAGGTAAAGATACTTATCTCCCCTACCCCCCCCCCCCCCCCCCCCCCCCCCCCCCCCAACATCTCTGACCTGTCAAAGTGTGGCACACGTCAATGCCTTCAGCTCTGTCCCAGTCTGTTTTTCTAACCCTCTGCCTGTCTAGTCTCCACTGCAGACAGCTCCGATCATCACCAGGCACTTTCTGCATTGCCCATTCCCCAAATAAAGAATAAATGATATAGCTGACACTCTTTTCCTTACTGTGGACCATTGCTCAGGAATCCCTTGCTCTCTGACCCATGTGGCATGGAGAATACTGCTGCCTTCAAAAGGCTTGGAAACCTGAGGTATGTGAACTTTGGTGATCTGTGCAGGTTTGGAATTGTTTCAGATGTGTGTTTGTGTGTGTGTGTGTGTGTGTGTGTGTGTGTGTGTGTGTGTGTTGTTTGTCTTGGTGTGTGTGTGTGTGTGTTTGTCTGTGTGTGAGTGTTTTTGTCTGTATAAATTTGTGAACTTTCGTGCATGGCTTGTTCTGTCTGTTCAATAGCATGCAAGTTTCAGTTTCAGAGTCATCAAGGTGTCACTGTGTGTGTATTAGTCCATACACATTATATCCAGACCTGTTTACCCCAAATTCGTGCACCTGTAATATCTCAGGCAAAAACCTGTAATTTGAAAAAAACAAATCTGTCATCTTCTTAATCGCAATAGTTTCGCAACTTTTGAAGATTTGGAAGAGCCGGCCACTGGCATGTAAGATCGCTTCATCACCATCTTTGACAAGGTAAAAGACGCAAGGCACGCTGGGAAATGTCTTCTTACTGCTTTTGACTGAAACGGTAGCAGACGAAACTTCATGTTTAACAATTTTCTTTCTTTGATTTGTGTGTGTGTGGTGTGTGTGTGTGTGTGTGTGTGTGTGTGTGTGTGTGTGTTTAAAATTCCCGTAATTTCGATATTTTTCCGTAAAAATTATGGCAAAATTGTAAGGATAAACAGGCCTGTATACCACACCCGATGAGTCATGAGACCAGGACCACAGTGCAAGTTTTCAGCTGCACAGATATCTAAAAGAAATTTTTAAAAAAGAATAAGAAGGTGTTATGAATGAGACTTAGCTTATGTCTGACCTACCCAATTACCCGTGGGATGGCCTGCGGGATATTAAACAGAGGTGTTTATAAGTACTGAAACAAAGAAACAAACAAACGAAAAGTAAATAATGATCAAGCAGTAATATCAGAAAAATGGATGAGTCATATTTCAACCGCCTTAATTATGAAAAATCTGAAGCTGTTCTGGTCAAGAGGATATCCAAAACAAGTATCAAAACCATCTCATTGATACTATTGCTGACAACTGGAATGCATTGTACTTAAATAAAGGTATAGGTATCTATCCCAAAAAAGGTAGATAATGACGAAACATTAACATCAGAAAAATTGGTGGGTAATAACTCGATTGTCTTGATCATGATAAACACAGGGGAAATCACTCCACTAAGCGGACATACATACAAGCACCAAAATCACCTGAACGATTACACTGCTGACAACAATATCACAGTCACAGGCACTGATACTCAATTGTGGTCCAACAAGTAGAAACAGGTTCATAAAGCAAAACTGAATGAGCAGCATTATCATAGTCATATTCTTTTGTTTTGGTGTGTAGTATTGCACCATATAAAAACAACATTACAGTTAATACTACTGTCTTTGCTCTTTCAATACAAGTGATGATCGGTGAATATTTGAACAGAAGATCATCTAATATTTGTTTGTCCAAGAAGGAAAATAATGTCATGGAATGTCTATAACCAAGCGTGTGCTTTGGTTATAAACATGTGCAGATTTGTTTTTTCTTCGGAAGTTTATTTACAGAAATCTTAAGACAACATTTTCTTGTGAAACACCTAAAGATATTCTTTGCTGTGCTTCCTGGATTGCCCATGACACAGAGACACCATAAAATTATCGTATCGATTTAATTACAGAAAGAAATTGTTATGAAATTTGTGGTGTCACCTGATTTTGGTGTATTTACATCAAATGGCAAAAAGTAATCAGAATCGAAGTTTAACCTCTACACTTCTGATGATGTCAGTCATAAAAGACCCATGCTTTAATGAGCGGTAATTGAATATGGCAGCGAATAAAGTAGCGGCACGGTTAACTCCCATAGTCTCAATCAAGGTGTGAACTCAATGACTCTGATGTGTATGAGTCTTGTAAGACCAGCTTATTCTGAAGAGGGCTAAACAAGGTAAAAACAAATGGTGAATCCTGAGTGATCTGCATGGGTCTAGGGCAACACACATCCTCCACAGTGTGTGGTCAAAAGCAACATCCAGCAAAGATTAGAGCACTAAATCTGTCTGCTGCAGTATCATGCCAATTTCTTTTTTCTATTGAATAATGTTCAGTCTAAACCATCTTGTTTATGCTATGTTTATCAAAGATATTTCATCTTCCTTGTGCCAGTAGTTCAAAATAGTTCGTGTTCATGAACTACACTCTACATCAGGCACAAACTCTGTCACAATTTCTTTCTGTTGATGGAAACAATAACAAAATAGATTCGTTAGAAATATGGAAACAACACAAATTCAACATGACTAAATAGTCACAAAAAATTGTTTTTGTGCTTTGTTTAACATTTTTTCTCTTTTTTTTCTTCCTCTTCTCCTTTTTTTTTGGGGGGGGGGGGGGGGGGGATGCGGGGGCCAGTGGAATATTGTGCAATCTGTCACTTGCTCGTTTTGCCACTTTTCTCTTCACATGTTCAGCTTCCTGCATTAGATCTTTGAGGAGGCATTGTAGCTCCTCAGTTCCTTGTTCAGCATTTTCCCCAGATGGCGTTGTAGGGGTGGCAGACCAAGGTGGGCTGGCCGGTGGAGCCGATCATAGGTCGGCCCTCGTTCGCCCATTTGAAGATGGACCCTTCCAGGTTGAACACCTGTGTATCATGGGTGCCTGGACCTGTGCAAAGAATGACAAACAATACAATATTTTCATCTCTGTTTCCTCTGTTTACCAGTATTTTTCTTCTTCTCCTCCCTTCACTCTGTGGAGAACCACTTGGGTGCTGCTTTTAGGAACTGTTCACCAGTTACCCCCAGCTCTATCAGTTGTGGTACCAAAGCCTGGGTCTCTGCGAATGGTTTCTCTGTTTGTGAAATGGACTGGAAAGCTGAACATATGCCAGTGTTTTTACCATGATTTAGTGCTTATAGTTATACATACATTCCATCTCTTCTTACCACTCACTTTAGAAATTCCATTTACCATGTTTAACTGCACAAAGGCTTATGCACATACACATTCCAATATGCACATGTCCACTCATGGAAACATTCACACACACACATGCACATACTCACATTCACACAACACACATAACACATTACATTCACACACCACACACACACACACACACACACACACACACACACAGACTCATGAAGGTACAGACACACACACATACACTTCTTCATCCCAGTCCTTTCTACACACACTGCACTCAAACACCTGCATCTCAAACACAACACTGCTTGTAGTGGAAAGACGAAAAAACACCAGCTCCTGAGGTGCAGTGGTTAGTATCACAGACTGGAGATCTGGGATGTCTGGGTTTGATTTCCATCACAGGCATTTCTTTAATTTCATTTCAATCCCCAGTCAAGCCCCTAGTGGCTGAAATGGGCAGGCTGGAACCACCCATGGGAACGCTCCTGTGGAGGTTCTGTGGTGTCACATTCAGTGGCCATTACATGATGGCATCTGCCAGGGACCAATTATGTCCCTTGACATCTTAATGGAATGACCTGGAGTGCCTGCACTTTGTGTGAACACAGCGCAAGCTGTCAAGGGTGGTACAGTCTTGCTGGTTTGTTCGGCGGTTGAGGACAGTACGTCTCAGGGTTCCACCTGCACCTTCGGGTGTATCTCTTTCTTCTCTAAAGTTTTATCCACTGAATGAAATGTGTTCGTGAGAGCTACTAAAATTACCTGACCAGCAGGTGTCTGCACCTCTCAGGCCTGGCGCAGATGTACAGATACACACCAACAGTAAGCACAGAGCACAGCCCTGCTGAGCAGTCTCTGACCACAACCACCAAACTGTACTGCATCATTTTCATCATCCTTGTCCACACGGACCATCATGAAAAAAAGTCTCTAAAGTTTGAGGACCTTTGTCGCCTGCTCTTTCGGTGACCTCTGTTTTGCTTTTCACCCCAGATCCATGACCCTGACAGGTCATGTCAAAGCTGCTCGAGTGAATGAATTCATGGAAAATGTCGTGGGACAGACATGGTGGTGCCCTGTGAGAGGGACACGCCTGCTCACTCACATTAGATCAGCAACTATGCAATTATTGTTGTTATTATCAGGCAGTGTGTTACCGATCAGAACAAAACATCACTGGGTTTTCCCTTTATTTTCTTTTTATATATTCTTTTAAAGTGGGGCCTCCATTCCCCTATTTTTTCCCACTTTGCAACTCTACTTCTTTTCTCAACAAGCTTTCACATACCATGCATAGTCCGTGTGTTCATTTACCGATCAAAACACCACTATTCACAACTGAAGTGACTTAGCAGCAATGCAGTGTCTCTTTTGATGGGCTGCCTCATGATGAATTGATATTGACTGCTGCCCAAGGACTACCAGTGCTGAGGCTGCAATGTCAGAAACCAGGGTGTAGTTTGATTATGGACAGCCTGAATAAGCAGTGTGGGGGTTATGTCACTAGGAAGATGAGACAGCTATAAAAAATTTTTTTTTTTAAATTAACAAAAAAAAAAAAAAAGAGAAAAGGGCCAAGCTTAAACACAACGACACAAACACACTCACACATGCATGCACCCACACCCACACATACACCCGCCCTCCCACACACACACATCATGGACAATGCCAACTCATCAAAAGACCCGTGTACCTTGCTTAGATGAGCGCAGAAACTTCTGCAGTCTGTCAGCCAGAGAAGCCGACCTGTAGCCCACGGAGCAGTAGCATACAACAGTGCAGGGCTTGCCTAAGGGAACAAGAGAAGAAAACACTCACCCAGGATCATGCAGATGTTTGGAGCCAAACATCAAAGTTTTCAAGGAGATTCCGCGGCCAGAGTTGGAAATGTCAGTGACTGACAACATGAGAGCCAAAAAAGCTCAAGCATCAAAAAGCAGTGTGTGTGTGTGTGCGTGCATGTGTGTGTGTGTGTGTATTTAGCAGAGCACTGAACTGACCTTGAATCACTGAACCAAGAAAATGTAACTCTTTTTTAGTACTGAGCGTGCACATTGGTTTTCAACAGTGTGATTGCAGTAATGTAAATAAATGGCCAGATTCGCCTAGACTGTTCCCTGATGATTTAACTGTTTGGATGTCGGAACACCCCTACACTGACCCATCCTGAACAACATGGTGTCAGAGTGAAGATCTACAAATTTTCATTCTAGAAAAAGCAAGACTGGTGAATTGACCAAAAGATTAACTCAGCTACGACAATGCTGAAGTTTAATTCCCCTGGGCCATTTGACTTTGATCCACTTATGGATGCGTCTCTAAAGTGTTGCTTAAATCTCATGATCAATACTGCAGGCATCATGTCTTTAAGGCCTGGTTGATGCCGGGATATATTATCGAAGTAAACATAGAGCACAGCCCTGTCATCCATAGCATCATATTCATCATCCTCATCCTCATCAACCAGCATTAAAAAAAGAGAGAAGTATTAAAAACCTCAGTTTTCGTGACCCTTTGTGCCCTGCCACCATGGTGACCTTGGTTTCGATGTCCTCTCCATACCTGTGGCCTTGGTTTGTTTCTGTCTGGGTCATCAGTATCAACAAACTCATGTGGACTGTCACTGGACGTATGTGGTGGCGCTCTCTGGAGGGACAGCTTATTTACACCAGCTCCGTGATCAAGCAATCATCATCATCAGTAGGGAACTTGGTATGTAGTGTCCTGTGTATGTTGGATCAGAACAGGCACCACTGAACACCAACAAAGTGACTCAGCAGCAGTGCAGTGTCTCCTCTGGTGGGTTGCCTCAGACGACTTGACACTGACGGCTCCCTGTGGATTGTCAGTGCCAGGGCTGTGGCAGATCAGGCCAGGCTGTGGCTATGAATGAGAAATCGGCATGAGCAGTGCGGGTGCAATGCCACTGTGGTGGCACAGAAGTTGAAACAGCCACAAAAACAAAAGGAAAGAAAAACAAAAGGGAACTAACCAGAGGGGATACTGTCCAGCAGTTGCTGAGGGTCTCCATGCTCCCAGTCCACCTGCCGTGCCCCAGCCAGATGACTCACAGCAAACTCACTCTCATCCCGGCAGTCCTGGGAGAATCAACCGCATACACACTTCATTACAATATTTGACACTGGAACGGGCAAACTGAAGTAAATTTGAAGAGTTTCTGTCATGATACTCCAAAGAGAAACCTCACTCAATAGAACCAGTTCTGCCAAGTGTTGAGTATTGCAACCCACGCAAGTATTATGGAAACAAAAGGTTTCTGACAAGTACACACATATCCATCACAACTGAACTGATCCGTAGACTTTGTTTTACTGATATGGTAATTAATCACTGGAACCTTTGACATCCTCTGCTGCAACAGGACAAACACATAAAACATTTCAACAGGTAATCACCTTCACTGTGAAAAGGCTGTTTTTCAAGTCTGTGCAGTGTTCATTAATGAAAGCAAACTGCCTGTGACAAATCTGCAGTTAGTAAAGTGCATCAGCTTTAAATTGTGCGCCGTGTGGTCTGAAACCGTCGGCCCCAGTTGCTGAATGTGCTATGGGCTCAAAGAGGAAAAGTGTAACCCTGGATCAAGTCTGATCCCCTTTACGGATGCATCTGAGGGTGTCATTCATATTGTATAGACAACACTTCAAGACTCTTGCTTCCCTCAGGTCAGCTTGTTCAGGAAAGCAATCATTAGGAAAGGAGGCATTAACAATCATTAGGAAAGGAGGCATTAACAATCATTAGGAAAGGAGGCATTAACAATCATTAGGAAAGGAAGCATTAACAATGTCACGGCAGTTTTGTTCCTTTTTATTTTTTCCTTCACTTTGCATTAAGGACAGGAGAGTTTAATTAGGACAGTATGCCTGTGAAGCCTTGGTCAACTAGGACAAACTCACATGCCTAGTTTTGTTCATTTGGGTCTGTGTTCGTGTTTGTTACATTCCTTTTGTGCTAGGTTTGCTTTGCCATCTGTAATGTGTTTGTTGATTGATTATTGTATCGAACAGTGGTCTGTTAACTTGTGTTAGCTTGCTAGGTATAGAGGAGTCAGTTGGTGTTCAGTTCCCCTCTCTGCTACAGTCGGGTTGCAGTTAGGGTGGTTAAAGCCAGTCTCTGGTTAATGATTTTTACCTGTTGTTGGACTTTGTGTCCTAGAGGTGAAATAGTTTTCTATGGGTCTATGTTAGTGTTGCAACCGTCTATACCTCTCAGTCGGCAGGGTAGGTTGCATCTCTGTCCATCTGTGTGGTTGATATGTAGTCCCCTCTCTGCTACAGTCGGTTTGCAGTTAGGGTGGTTAACTTTAGCCAGTCTCTGGTTAGTGATTTTACCTGTAGTTGGATTTTATGTCCTAGAGGTGAAATAGTTTTCTGTGTGTCTATGTTATTATTGTAACCTTCTATACCTCTCAGTCGGTAGGGGTAGGCTGCATTTCTGTTCTTATATGTGGTGCTTCCAGTCATCAGTGTATAGCACCATGTGTACTATGTATCCTTGTTTAGTCCAAGGCATGCACGCCTATTATTGACTAGCCTGGTTAGGTTGATTATAATAAGTAAATAGCTATAAGGCATGGATATTTATGCATAAAGGCTTGTTGTTTGTGTGCAACAGCTCAGACCCATGTTGAGGTGATTTTGCATGTAAACATATTTTTGGAAATTCTACTTCCTCCGATCTTACAAGAAAAAGCGTAATAGAGTTTGTACAGATATGACGTAACCAATGATGTAAAAATGGTTTACGTCATTTTTGTTTTTTGGTGGAAATGGGGACGGTTGGTGGTTCAGGGGGAAGAGACGCGGACGGGCCGTGTGTGGAGCGTAAGAATTATCATCAGACATGAGAATGATGCTGGTTGTTCGGCTTCTGGGTTTTGTGACTGTATGGCTTAGTCAAGGAGTCGCAGATGCTTTAGGTTTCGGGCGACTCTTCTAGGCTGACGGTCCGGTCACGACGTGCGGAGTGAGCGTAGCTGATGGGCGTTCTCGGCTGCAGTTTTCCTGCAAGACTCGGTGGTCAAGTGCTGACTCGTTGCCCCTGAATCGACCTCCTGGGAGCTGGGTGGCGAGTCAGTCCGCCGCTACACTACACACATCCTCTGTCATCTCATCAGCTTACCAGCGTCAGCCGTCTTTTTCGCCGTCACTCATCTTTAGCAAGTATGGCTGGTGGGGGTTCTCTGCAGCAGTCTTCTGCTAGTCCTCAATTTGGCTACAAGCCTCCTGCTCCATCAGCTTCCAAATTTGTTCATTTCCAGTCGTCGGCATCGTTTGGTTACATCGTCTATTCCTTCAGTTCAATGGAGTTACAGTGTAATTGCAGACATCCGTCTACGTTCATTCATTGATGTGTTTCAAGTCAAGTTTGGGACCAACAACGTGCTTAGGCGGTGTCGTATGATACAAGTGTCATCTTTGTGGCATTTGATGTGACTACGGTGTTTTTTTACTCTTCATGAGGGCCGAGTTACATCGTCTATTTTTGTTCAGTTCAATGTAGTTGCAGTGTAATTGCGATCATCCGTCTACATTCATTCATCGATGTGTTGTGTTTCAAGTCAAGTTTGGGACCAGCAACGTGCTTAGGCGGTGTCATATGATACAAGTGTCATCTTTGTGGCATTTGATGTGACTATGGTGTTTTCCTCTTCACGAGTGCCGAATTGGTTGTAAAGAAGTAGTCTGGAGACTTCAAGATTTTTTTTTCTATTTGTCGTTGACTACATTCCACCTACGTTCCTGTGTGTTCTTCGTTTTGGAACGTTATTCTTCAATACCTTCTGTGGATCGTTCTTTTGTGCGCACTTGAAGTTTTAATTAATTTTTTGTCGTGTAATACTATGTTGTTTCCTTGGTGCTGCCTGGGGCAGCGCTACGTGGGTTTATATTGTAATTGGTGTGTATGATGCGTCATGATGTTTTGTTTGGGACATGAATGTGTGAATGAAAGAGAATAAAATTCGTGTGAAAGATATCTGTTCAAAGAATTCTCATTTAGTTAGAAAAAGGGGGCGCTAGAACTGATAGGTCTATTTCTCTGTCTTTCCACTCCAGTTCAAGTCTTAGCGAGCTTGACAAACAATCATTATTAAAATGAAGCATCAGCAATCATTATGAGAGGAAGCATAATCTAATGCTCTGTCCCTTGTGGATCTAGCCTTGGATCAAAATGGAACTCCATAGCAGCATCTTGCAAAGCCTGTGGCACTTTACCCATGCTCTCATGGTGAGCTCAAGTTTGATTTTCCTCTCAACATTCCGGTGAACTTTTGTTTAAGTTTCCAGGTTTGGCAAGTTCAAGGTCAAGTGTTGATGGATGGATATGGTGATGCTGTCTGGGGGAACGTTCCTTCTTGCTACTCTATGGGTGAGCAGTCAGTAGATGGCCAGTAGAGAGCTGTCAGATGGTATCCTGTGTATTTTGATCCAGAACAGGCACCACTGAACTTCTGTGAAGTGACTCAGTAGCGGTGCAGTCACTCCTTTGGTCGGTTACCTCATGACCACCTGTTAAGGGTTGTTCCCCTGTGGACTGTCGATGCTAGGACAGTGATAGGATAAGCATGCATGCCACTGCCTGTATGGAACTGAAATAAACGGCAAGGAAGTAATACTTCTGAGAAGGCAAGGAAGATAATAACAATAATTTTTAAAAAGGTGGGGGTGCAGGGAAGTGTATATCAACCAACAAAAATTAACAGTTAGTGTTGAACAGTAACTGCAAATGGAAGAAAAAAAAAACCCTGATGTCACTCACCATTAAAACAACGTTCTGATCCGACTCTGTTCCTGCCTGAAGCCAGCCTTGCAGGGTCTCTGTAGTGATGTCCTTCACCTTGGGATATTTGGTGCGGATCACTTTGATCGTGGTCCTCAAGCCAATCCCAATGTTAGCGTTGGAATCTGTACAGGAAGTGGTTGAGCTGGAACCCTCAGCCATCTGCAAAGACAACAAACCTTCTGAATGAAATTGTGAATTATATCTTTTTGCTGGAAACACTTCATAAAAATCTGAGGGATTTTGTTCAAGGTCATCATTATTCAGTCAATCACTCAATGCCAGCTGTACTCAAATCAGCTCAATAATAAGACTGATGTGCAGAACCATTTACTGCTTCTTCCATCAGAGAAAACAAGTGAGGTTTGAATGAGTAAATTTTTGCAATGGTCACTTCAGTAATTTGGAAGAAAAACTGATTTAATGTCACTCCTCTTCTTCCCTCCCCTCACCCCCCCCCCCCCTTCCCAGGTCAATCTTCCAAGTCCACCCATCCTCAAGCATACCCACATCCCCTGTTCTCCTACCCCCTATTCCCACTCCCACCACATATCACTCTTGCCAAACCCTTCTGTATAGTGTTGATCTTCCGGGTAGCATAGATACACCATACTGAAACTAGAAACCCCAATAGTTTTGAAAACATAAAAATCCTTCAAAAAAAAAAAAAGGTTGAATGTGGGCAGCCTCGGAGAGAGGAACTTGTAGAGTGTGAGAGGTGTGGGGGATAGGTGAGCTGGAGCTGTTCAGAGGGTGTGACTGAGGAGGGACTTTTGGAGCCAATCATTCTCGGGGCGTTGGAATTCGACTTTGGCCCAAAACAGCCAGGGCACCCTTCCCCAGACCGGCCGGGCTTACTTTCAAACTCTTGAAGCTGGTGTCCTACACCGCGAGACGTTGCACAGGGAAACGAACACACAGAATTAGAAGCCCCGCCCTGAGAACGTGCTTTCATGAAGAAGGTCGAAAAACCTCATCCATATTGTTGCCGGGAAGCGGTGACTACATAAGAAAAGCAACGAGGACTTTTTTATTTACCGTCAAAAAAAATGCAAGACGCTGCGCTTGGAAGCAAAAATCTAATTAAGTAAATCATAAATAACATGGTCGGGACTCCAAACAGAAACACAGAATTCTGATGTCGTGAGAAGGACCTATGTTGCATGTTGACAGCGAACAAATTTTTCTCGAGGCACAAAAAATACATACAAAAGCCCAACAAATAGGGGCTGAATTGTTCCCTTTAAAAAAACCGGGATGTTAAAACAATGACAGTGTTGTTTCTTTGCACTTACAGGGACCCCTTAACTTTGATTAGCAAAAAAGTATTTGGAAACACTGTTTGAAGAATAAACTGATTTTGGAAGCAGGGGGAGCTGCAAGATGTACACCCTCTTGCACAATGAAATTGACGTAACCTTCAGTTGTCTCCCTTGAATTTCGTCATGGGGGTTCGACGTTTTTTCTTCCTGGAATTATGGTTTTTAAAAAAACACTTTTGTTTTCTGAAGCAATAAATTGCCTGAAAAAAAACCCCAATTGACCATTCATCACAAAAATATTATTATTTTAGAAAGAATCCGCAGAATGTTACAAAAAAAAAAAGAACTCCCTCATGCAAAAACTCAAAAAAATGTGACAGTTAAATCTACATCACCGCCAAACATTTACTACGACACTTCAAAAACCCTAATCATTTTTTATTTTTTCCTGGGTTTTACTGGGGAAAAAAAAAAAACCTTTAAAATGAACAAACTTGTGCCATTAAGATCTAGTATTTCAAGAAAACTAAACAAGCCTCAAATGATGTTTCTTCTCTAGGAAAATTTTTCCTGTCTGGAATCCCCCATACAACACAGTTTGTGAAGACAACCTGCACCCTCAATGATTTTGAGAACCAGATTCACACCACAGTTTTGAAGCAATAACCATTTTGTGCAGATATCTTCCTGCACTTGTGCCTCTCTCGTCCTTGCCACCTCTGAAAAAGTAACCATTCAGGTCAAATCGATGAATAGCGTAGCTAGACTTATAGAGTTTAAGATAAGAAAATGAAAGAGACTGTCTGTGATTACTGAAATCAAGGTGAAATACAAATAAACACACTCGTAAGGTGGCAGATCCCGCAGAGTTAATGTGCGGTGCAGATAGAGAGACAAGCCGGAATGATAAAGGCTGTTCCTTGAACTGTTCTCTCTGCTCTCCTGCTCCACTCTGTCTCTTACTCATTTCCTCTGTATTCCTCTCTAGTCCTGGTCCGTCTGTCGGTCCTGTCCTGTCACTCCTCTCTCGTTTCTCTCATCTCTCCACTCCTTCTCCTCTTCCAAGGATGTTCATTTCACCTTGGACTTTACTACAAGGTAGTGACTGAAGGTTTTGTCTTCACTCTGTTCACCTTTGTTTAATGTAACTGGACATTCTTTGTAATTGATGAAGAAAGAGACAACACTGCCCCCATACTGAAGCCGCAATTTATCCTGTGTCTTTTTTTCTCATTTCTTTTTTCTTTTTTTAAAATCAGAGCAAGAGCTAGGTTAAGTTGATTAAGGTTTGGACTAGGTCAGGGTTTTGGTTTTGGGTTTTGGGTTTTTTGGGTCAATGCCATTCAGCAAAGGGACTGGTGTGCAGTTTTAGGTCTAACAGTTTCAACGATTTTAAGTGTAACAGGCTGTCTAGCCTGTGAAAGTGCACAGAACGTTATACAGAAATGGAGTATCCAAATGTTTCCTCTCCGTACTGACTGATCTCTTCATCAGACTCCTCACTGGGGCCGATATTACTGTGAACATAACCACAGTTGATTAAAGCATATCTGAAAAAAGCAAGGTTTTGTTCTTTTTTTTCACAAGAAAAAATGACAATCTTGACAAAGCAGATAAAAATGTGCATAAAACATTAGAGATATGTTATGTCTCTAACACCCATGAGCTAGACAGACAAGAAAAAAAAAGCCCATAAATGCATAACAAACACACCCACCACTCACACACACACACACACACACACACAACACACACACACACACAGCACACACACACACACACTTACTCACACACCACACACAAACACACAACACACACACACACACACACACACACACCATAACACACACACCACACTCACTTACTCACACACACACACACAAACACGCACAACACACACACACACACACACACACACACACACACACACACAACCCACACTCACTCTCACGCAAATCACAGTGCAAGAATCATGAATGAGGAGTGCGAGTGTGATGTGTGCATGAATGCATGCATGCATGCGAGTGTGTGTGTGTGCGTGTGTGTGTGTGTGTGTGTGTGTGGAGTGTGTTGTTGTGTTGTGTGTGTGAGAGAGAGAGAGAGAGAGAGAGAGAGAGAGAGAGAGAGAGAGAGAGAGAGAGAGTGAGAGAGAGTGAGAGAGTGTGTTGTGTGTGTGTGTGTTGGTGTTGTTGTGTGTGTGTGGTGTGTGTGTGTGTGGTGCGTGTGGCGCGCTAAACCACCGCGGTTTCAATGATAACCCTTGCAGTTGACCAGTGCAAAATGTGAAGGGCTTGGATGAGGAGCAGCGAGAGATGAAAGTGACTGAGAAAGAAAAAAAAAGACAATCAACAGAACAAGTTGCTGATGAAGACAACACACACACACACACACATAACTCGCAGACCTACAGGCACAGCGACATTGGTCAGGAGATATTCTCATGTGAATGAGCTATCACAAAGCAGGCACTCAACTCACTGAACATTACATTTTATCAGCACCAGCACACTATGCCACGCCTTTTCCCTACCCCCCTCCTCTTCTGGTCCCCCATTCTTTCTCCCACCATTCATTATGGTCACTACCGCCCTGACCCCCGGAGAAAAGGAATATGCAGTTATAAGTCTGTCCTGGGAATGGACGTCCCAGCAGACATTCCTTACTGAAATGGCAGGACAAATGAAACCGCAGAAAGTCACTCAGCACGTTGAATGACGAGCTCATGACCACCTTCAAGACCTTTCCCGACTGCCTCTCATCCGAAACTGGGTTTTAGGTTTTAGGTTTAGTTTAGAAGTTTGTAGGGACAATTTGCCTTAAGCAATTATAGCCAGAACTGGCTTTACAATGTCCCTGTCTATGTGTTATCTGTCTTCACAACGCGGTCAGGTCTTTAACTCGCTCAAGTCTTTATATTAACATAGTCAAAAAAAATAGTTATCAATAATGCACTATCATCGATAGAGCTTTTGAAATGGGATAGTATTTTGTGCACGTTTAATGTTAGGGGTTAATTTATTTCCAAAAGGATTTTTACTCTGTTACTAAAAGAAAATTTCCTTAGGTTAGTGCGATTAATATTCATGATGAAATTTTGATCCACACTATTTCTGGTATATCAACTCTTGATGCAGCAAAAAATTTTTGAAATAGGAATTAAATTGTCCAACACAATTAAAATATTTATAGACTTGATCAAATCGCCCCACACTCGTCTTGTTTTTTAGGGTAGGCAAGTCCAAGAGCTTTTACCTACCTTTCATAGGAAAGATTTTGCATATTCTTTACAAGCTTTGTTGCTCTTCATGTGACTCCTTACCAAACAGCAGACTGCCTCTTTATCGAGGATATCCAAATTGTAATGCCATATTCCAAAAGAGTTCCTACGAAAGCCTTTGGATAGTTTTGCAGAAAATATCTTTTATCTATATAGAAGTAGCGTTTAATTAATGTACTTTATTACCAATCATTTATTAGCTTTATTTATAGAGTTTTGAATATGCTTATTCGAATAATAGGCCAGAATTCAAAAGTGACAACCAAGATCTTTTCAATAATCACATGTTGAAATATCTGCACGCTCACCATATGACTGTTTAGCATTGGTTGGTATCTTGGGTTCTTACGTCCAACATATAACACGTTGCACTTGTCCGCATTAAAATGCAATTCCATGTGGTAGACCATTTGGATAAATTTATCAATATCATTTTGTAATACATGTAATAATGAATATAAGTTTGTATATAAATTTTTGTATCTTCTGCAAAGTATATTGGCCAAATACTGTTCCCAACCAAGTTTTTGGCAAATCATCTTATAAATATTGTAAATAATACGGGACCCAAAATACTCCCTTGTGTATAACCACTTAGAACTTCAGTAAAATCTGAATATGAACTTCCCTACTCTGACTCTTTGCTGTCTTTTAGTTAAAAAAATTCCTTATCCATGTATGCCCTCTACCTGTAATTCATATGATGATAATTTACTAGAAGCCTCCTCATGGGGAACAGAATCAAAGCCTTTTTAAAGTCTAAATAAAGTAATATGAACTACACTGTTGCCCATTATCTAAAAGTTTGTAAATCCTCCATGACAAGTAGAAGTTGTGTTTTCACAAATAGATGTTTACGGAAACAATGCTGGCATTAAATAAATTATTCAAAGTCATATGATCCTGACGATCACATCCCGTATAATTGATTCCATAATCTTACAAACAATTTATGTAAGACTAACAGGCTATAATTTCCAGGATCTGTCCTAGTACCTTTTTAAAATAAAGCTGTCACATTTGCAAGACTTCCAGTCTATTGTACAAAAAAAAAAACCTTGGAAAAATTATTTTTCAATTGACTTGTTGAACAAAATACTGAAAGGTAATGCTAGCTCATATATGACTCTTGCAGGGATCATATCAGTTCCACAAGATTTATTGGGTTATAGTTTTAAGTCTCCTCTAACTGCACTGGGTGTAATACACCTATCAGTTACGGTGACTCCACTGGACCTTGAAAAACCAACTTCCAAGATCGGAAGCATTACTATTAATTCTTCTTTTGTGACACACAAAGAAAAGAAGTTTAAAGTATTTGCCTCTTATCTTCATCTGAAACTGCTAAACCACGTGGCAGACTGTTTTGCAGGTTAAAAACTTGTGCAACCTAACCATGTTAGTCTCCTGTGTGCACCTGTGCCGATACTGTTCTTACGTCTAGTACAGGCCCGAGATTTGAAACCCCTGATTTCAATTAACATCAGAAATATAACAGTGATAAGAATTGTTTTATTAAAAGAGTTAGACATAGAGGAGTTAAATATGGTTTTTAAGCCTTAATCCTATCAGGAGACATTGAAACTCAATCCTGGTCCGTCCACCAAAGTAAAATATCCATGCGGAGTTTGCAATTTGAGAGTCACATGGAAACATAAAGCAGTTTGCCTGTGACGTCTGCCAATTCCTGTATCACACTAAATGTATGGTTAATGAATTCATGCAGTTTATGAAGCATTATGCAATAGTGATATATCATGGACTTGTTTTAAACTGCGGGCTTCAAACTTAAGTTCAAGACTTTTGAAAGATTCTATGAAAACTGCAGCTCAGAAAGCAACCGTTTTGACCCTATCTCACCAGACCGATCCCATAAGAAAACGTTGAAATTTTGTCCTAAAGTTTGCATCCACCCACGATTCTAAAACTGATAAAATCCCAAATCATAAGGTGCAACTGAACCCTAAATCATTAAGAGAAAAAGATAAACTTAAATGCATAGTACGTAAATTTTCAATCTCTTTATTAAGAAAAAGGAAGAACTCAGTAATTTAGTCACTGCAAAAAAACATTGATTTGTAATTGGAACAGAAACTTGGCTAGAAACTGGAACGATCCAGCATAAACTTCTAATGGAGGATTTTGATATTTATAGAAAGACAGACATTGGAAAAGAGGTGGGGGAGTCCTGATTGCCATTAGGAAGAACTTTAGCCAGTGAGTTTTTTATATCCAAGGCAAAAAAATAGGTAGAAAGTTTTATTTTGTAGGATAATTCAAGAATAGAGAGACCTGTCATTGTTGATCAGTTTACAGAACCTCCAGACTCAGATGAAAATGTAATTTTGTCTATTTGCAGAGATCATTTCTAACATTGTTTTGGCCAATATGAAGGCATATTTATGGATTGGTGAGACTTTAATTACCAGATATTGATGGGGTGAAGATGCCATACTTGGTAATCATACAGTAAAAATATTAATACTCAGTTTTTGATGCCACCAAAGACCCTTGGAATAAGTACAGGTCCGTAGAATCACCAACTCGTGGTAAGGCGATTCCTGGATTTATTTTTTAAAACCAATTGTCCCAGGGCGCTTTAGCAATCAGACTTAAATTGCAGGCCTGGGTGATCATGACATAGTTCTCATTAGAGAGTAACTTTCAACCCTTGTCGAAGAAAACCCCCTATACGTACCATCAACTCTGGAACCAAGCAGATTTACCAAAATTGCGCAGGGATACGATCATAAAATTTCAGTCGTCTTTTTTTATGACGTCCCATAGTGTTAAAGATAATGTCAGTGATCTTTGGAAGTGTATAAAACTAACTTGAATTTATATGGATGACAACAAACATAAATACTCTACTAAAATAACTCTCTTCAAATCAAATTTCATCCAAAAGCAAGAACCACCAGCCATGGATTTACTACTAACTAAACGTTTGTTGAAGGAAACATCGTTTCTTTAAGAAATTGAAAACTACATCCTAATTCGAAAGATTACTGGTTAGGTATAAACAGATTAAGAGAAGGTGTCAGAGAGGAATTGGAGACTGCTCACTCCAATTATGTTAATTCGATGATTTCGGAAGGTGAGCATCAAAAACAAGAAAATTATGTCTTACATAGGAGTAAGAGACAGGACAACATTGGGATTCCAGACATGAAACCAACCAGAATAACCTAATACAGACCCTGAAGGAAAAGCAAACTTACTAAACAACAGTTTTGTTCAGTTTCCTCAAATCCCAAACCTTAATTAACGTTAGACCTACAAGGAAATGATAAACTCCCCTGAAATGCAAAACATTCAAAGTAAACAAAGGCAGAGTATTTAAGTTACTGGACGCAATATCAATGAAAACAAAGCTACTGGTCCCGATGGGCTTCCTGCAATCTCTAAAATTATGTTTTGCAATGAATTGAGTGAGGATACCAATTACTTTACCAAGCTTCTCACGTGACCAGGGAGTATACCTGATGATGGCGAGATGCGAGCCATTGATCCTTTTATTTAAAGAAAAGGTGACAAAACAAAACAGTGATTTATAGACCTGTATCTCTTACATCCATATCAGCTAAATTACTTGAACACATAATTATATAGTAGCAATAATGGACCATTTTGACAAATATTTCTTCTTAAATAACGCCCAGGCATGGTTTTAGACAGCGAAGGAGTTGTGAGACTCAACTTAAACAACTCTCAATGATTTTAGTCACTGTCTTAACAACAGACCGCAAATAGATGCAATTTTATTAGATTTTTCTAAAGCCTTTGATAAGGTTGACCATGAGGGCCTGCTGCTTAAATTAGAGCACATTGCATTGGCGGTTTCGTTGCCTAAAATGGGCTAAATCATTCCTCGTTGGAGAACCAGGAAAGTTTTGTTTGTGGAAGGGTCGTCATCCCATTGAAAACCAGTCTTGTCGCCAGGTGTAGCCACAGGGAACTGTTCTGGGCCCTTGTTTTCTTAATTTATATAAAAGAAATAAGTAGAAATCTCTCTCCTGGAACTACTTATAGTGAGGTTTTTGCAATGACAGTTAGTATATAGAAACAATCAGAAGCAAAGAATGATACACCATTCTACAAGAAGATCTAAACGCTTTACAGAGTGGGAAAGAACTTGGAAAAAATGGAATTTCATCCTCAAAGTGCCAAGTGATGCGTATATGTAACAAACGCTCACTAATTAGATCAGATTATTCTATCCATAAACTATCTTAAAGAACTTATGCCTGCAAAATATTTTTTTTTTAGGCGTGATTATAGGATAGTCGTCCTCAAATGGAAAGTACATTACAATTTAGTATGTAAGAAAGCAAATAACATCTTAGCTTTCTTACACAGGAATTATCAATGCCGCCCCCAAAGGTTCAAACGACTGCTACAAAACAACTGGTTAGACCAGTACTGAATATGGCTGCTCAGTTTGGATCCTTACCATCTAAAAGGACATTGGATAACCTTGAAAAGATTCAGAGAGAGTCATCACGGTTCGTAACAGGGAACCACAACAGAGAAAAGGGGAATACTAGGAAGAACATGAGGAAATTAGAATGAAACCCTATAGAAGAGAGAAGAGCCTTTTATAAACTTAACATCCTGCCTTTTTCAAAGGCAGAGCTAAAGTAATTGATATTCCAATGGAACAACTAGTATTGAATAAATTAGCACCAGGATGGCGGTCAGTGTAATACCATACGCTGCATCAAATATGACACCACTTACATTTTTTTTATCCCAGTTCTGTACGGCTGTCGGGGGGAACCATTCACCGCCGGGTGCCAATCAAGATTGCCACAACTGCGATCTCATTCAAAAAAAAACAAATTGATTCGACAGTTTTGAGATCTGCTATTTAACGATTTTTTATTTTACTTCCCTGATATTTTACTATTACCTGGGCTGAATTTGGGCCATTGCTTTTATCTTCTTAATATCGAGTGCGACCCCTTGTTGCTAAATTTGTCTCCAGGGGCCAACAGCTGAGTCGCACTGTTTTTATGTTATTTTATTTTACTTTTTAACATTCGCGCTGTGACCTACTCGTTTTTGAGTGAACCGGTGTTTTAAGAAGAAGAAGAAGAAGAACTTAGAACACCGAAGATAGCTGCTGCTCCCCCGCCCCCCCCCCCCCCCCTACCCTCCCCCTTTTGTTTTCATTCTGTCTATCTTATCATTTCGTTAATCTGACTTTCGAATTTGGAAAGTTGTTCGACATCCGATCTTTTAATCTTTAGATCGTCTTAAATGTTGAAGTGACAGAGAGAGGCGAAAGGAGTACATACCTCAGTCACAATGGAAGTGTACACTACATTTTACGCACTAATATTTCGATTTTTTTTCCACTTGATATCTTCAATCCAAACAGAATCATAGAATGCATCAAACTCATCCACTCCAATGATCAATGTTTTTTTCGGCCGATTTTGAACAAACGAGTTACCGTTAATTTGCTAAATGAAATGTTAAAATGAGAATAGACCAACAATTTCAGGACGCAAGAAAAAAATTGTCTCCTCATTTTTTTCATAATCACTTATTGCTGACTTTCAGTTAACGTGATTTTGTAAATAATTGAAAGCAAAAACACGAAATGTCAACCTGAAATGGCCGTATACAGAAAATAAATGGGTAAAATACTTACTTACTTGATGCTTGATACTTACACATACACAAAAATGGCAGGCCAGCAGTACTGTAATCATCTGCACTAACAGTCATGCATTTGGCGTTGAAGAGTCCTTCCGGTGTTATGCGACATGGCAAAGGATAACCAGCGCCGCTAAATAATTACAGGTTCAAAGATGGCTGCCTGACAACGCACACAGCCAAGCCATCGAAAAATAATGGTGGATTCCGCCATGAGCTTGCAGTAAACAGTTTGCTTGATTCTTGTCTCTATTGACTGGTTTATTTACATGTTTTAAATGCATTTTGAATATGCGAAGTAAAGCGTAAAGTAAATGGCCAGAAATTATCGTCAGCAGCTTTTGAGAGCCAACATTTTTACTTTTAGTTTCCGAGTTATAGAGATCATGCACTTCGCCTCTTTCGTCATTTCTGCAGTTTGTGGCCAAGAGAAGAGCCACTTTGAAGTTTTCCACTACGTGTTTATCCTGAATCCTGGATAATGGACCAGAGGCTTGATGTTTGGCAGAGTCGGTTTTTGACACCATCCTGCGCCCCAGTGCAGGACTTCCGCAATTTTCTTACCGTATGGGGTACCTTTGAAAGCGTTCCTTCAATAGCATTGCAGATGTCTGTTTGTTTTCAGACCAAGTTGATGCTGGATTTATGTGGGACGTGCCGGTGTGTCCCCGGGTTCTATGTTCCCACAGTAGCGCTGTTCCCCGTGTCTCTGTTCCCCAGTGTCGATGTTCCCCTACAGAAAAGCGTGCCGCTGTTTCCCGGAACGCTGTTCCCCAGGGTTCTCTGTTCCCAGTAGCGGCTTTCCCCAAACAGATTTCATCCATGCATCAACGCAACAACTTGGGAACAGGCGGCCTGGGAACACCGGGACCGGGGAGTGTTGTTTTTTGTTTTATTTTTTTTGTTGTGTGGGTTGTGGGGGGTGGGGGTTTAGTTTGGTTTTGTTTTTTGGGGGTGTGTTGGTGTGTTCGGGTGTTTTGTTTGGTTTGTGTTTGTGGGGGGGGGGGGGGGGTGGGGGGGTGGGGGGGGGGGGGGGGGGTTGGGGGGGGGGGGGGGGGGGGGGGTGGCGGAATGGGAACAGCGGGATCGCCACAGGTGGGGTACAATGAAAACTGGGGAACTTAGGGACCTGAATTTTCCGATTTTTTTTTCTTGAGGGGAACAGACGTGGGACTGGGGGAATTTAGAGAACTGGGGAACAAAGAACCTGGGGAACAGCGGCAGGACCCCGATTATGTTATGAAAAAAAGCTTGGTAGATCTATCCAATAAGTAAAGCTCTTTCACAAGCTGAAATACTCTGAAGGTGTGAAGTAACACAGAGATTGCAAGCATACAAAACGTAAGTTCAGGATACTGGTTCACCTGTTCCAGCTTCATTTAAGATTTTCTGTCTACCAATCCAATCAGACCGAGGTTTACCTTATTTTGTAGTGTTCATCCCTGTACTTATTTGGCTCTATACAAGATAAAAAAAAGGCTGTACCAGTCTTGAAATAAATGTTAGATTGTATTTATTTGTTTCCCCAGTTTGTTTGCTGCTGTGTCAGGTACAGAATAAAGGGGCAAGCTTGGAACATCCTTTTCTTCGGGAAATGTCTTTGTCATTCTGTGCTCTCTATTGTTGGCATTTCTTCCAGGCAATTTAGCTTCATTAGTGGTCTATTTCTTAGGATGTAAGGGCGTGTAATTAATTTCCACATGGGAGAAAGAGTTTTGTTTTCATTTGTTTCCGCTTTCACAGTGTTTCTTCTGCCTCATTTTAAGATTTCCTTTTTATACAAATCAAACCGAAGTCACCTGTATTTGTTACTGTTGTCTCTGTGTTTGCTTGAACTATAATTCAAGTCATAAAGCTGTGGAAAGTCTGAAGAAATAAAGTTCATTTCTTCAGTTGTTGTTACTGTGTTCTGTGTGTCAGGTAAAGGTATAAGGGCAATCTTGGAACATCCGTTCCTAATGAGGATGTCCTCCCTTGTTCATACTGGTGACTAGTATTGTTGACAGTTCTGGAAGGGCGATTATTAGTAGCCAACAGATTGTATTCGAAGGTATGAGCCGTGCAATATTTCGTTAGGGAGACTGAACTTGTCCCTACCGGTTCTTTATTTATTTTTTGGTCTGTTTTTTTTTTTTTGACAGATTTGGAATGTAGTTTCCGACAGAGAGCTCGACCTCCTGCATCCTTGAACTGCTTGCATTGCCCCGTGGAGACAGGTAAATCTCATATAATGATGATGTTTGAGCCTTCGTCACGGATCGGGTCACCCTGGATCTGATCCTCAAGACCCTGATTGCCTCCCCTGACATTAAACCGCCTGAAACTCCAAGAACTGGGATGCATCGCTCGATTGATACCGGGAAACAACTCCAATCAGGTGAGGGCCTCTGGGTGATTGGTTGATGGGCTTTTTGGGTATGATTGACAGTGTTATCTGTAGCCTTTAATTCATCGAATTCCCTTCTCATGTTTTCTTTTTCTTATTCTCAGGTCTTTCTTTCTGTTCTTACTCACCCTCTCTCTCATCTCTCTCTCAATCTCCTCTCTCCCTCACGTCCTCTCTCTCTCTCTCTCTCTCGGCTGTCTGACACTTGCACACGTTCAACACCACACACACACACACACACACACACACACACACACACAACACAAACACACACACACATCCCGTCTCTGTCTCTCTCAGCAGACTTCTCTGTGCCTGCCAGTCCAGTCTTTTTGATATCTCTTGTGTGAACTCAAATCGTGGGCAAGGACTTGAATTTTTAAAAAAAAAACACATTAGTGCTTACCTGATAGATTGAGAATTCAGCTTTTCTTTTCTCTTTTAGTTGATTGTATTCACTTTCGTCCTTCTGTTGTCTTCATTTCTTAATTTACCTCAGTAGTTTCCCATCACTTTTCTCTTTCGTTTTTTTGTTGAGTAGGGAAGTCACTACTTAGCAGTAAAGCATTAAGATAAATGGGGGAAAAGACAGATGTGCAAGCCTATTATTGTATTGCGCTCACAAAATGATGAAGTTATTTACGGGTGACTGCGCCTGGCAACATTTAATTGTTTATTTCTTCACCGCTTTAACAACCTTGAATATCAACAGCACTGAAACAGAAAGAAACGAGCATGAAGAAGTTCGGGGCGAATCCCCATGAAATGTGAAATGGAAACAATCGCATGTAGAAAGTTGCATGTGTTCCCCATGAATTTTCTCCTTTTTTAATTTTTTTTTTTTTTTTTTTTTCCTTTTTCTTTTCCTTTCTTTGTGGGATGGGGTATGTGGAGATGGGGGGCTGGGGGTGTCGCATTTTCATTCGAGTTTTGAAATTATCAAAATGAAAGACATGCTAGACTATTCATGATACTAAAAAATAATTCAGAATGAAATTGGACGTTGTGCAAGAAAACGTTCAATACATTCACTATTGCGGAAAATGAAACTGGTGCCTTTTGTTTGGGGGGGGGGGGGGGGGTTGTAAATAAAGCGACCTGTGACATTATTACTTTGAAAAATACCATCTTTTCAAGTCCGTGCCACGTGCACAGTCAGGGGAAGACGTTACTAAAGTCACGCAGGAAAGCGTCTTTTTTCAGGGACAATCCTTCGATGACTCCCTATTCTCTCCTCCTAACGCTGAATTTGGAAGGCCAGAAAAGGTCATGAACCTTTCTGAATCGTGAAAGCCTCGGCGTTTCGTCTCACTTTCCTTGCGTGATACCCTGTGCGAAGACGTCTCTGCTGTTCTGCTAACCCAGTAAGTCTGTTCAATAATTTGCTTTTTTCTTTACAGGACCAGTATTCACGACGCGGTAGATTGTCCAAATCGGAGAAAGATGCGGAGAACTGTAATCTCATTTTGCTTTGAGATCGCCTTCGCGTAGTTTTTTGTTCGTTGTCCTTGGGCTAGATGCGAACCTTTCGCAATGATTTCGGTAGTTGTGTAGGCCGATTGTGCTTGTGCGGTTTTTCAGTCTGCGATCGCAGCTTTACGTGGAATTCAGTGGTTTGCGTTAATGAACAACAGAACACATCTTATGAACATTTAAGAAGAAAGGCTTATATAGAACCGGATAATAGACGGAACAGATAGAACGATCAGCAATAACGTGGAAGTGCTGTAAATGAACGCCCACTAAAAATAATTGTCCTCATTGTCTTCTTCATAAGATTTCATTTGAGCTCTCATACACTCATGCCACAGCATGTCTTCACGATGGCCTGGGCTTTGTACAAGTTATAGTACATAGATTGCTCAGGTACAATCGGAGGGAAACGAGTCTAAGGCAATTTTGTGCAAGACATGAAAAACCAAGCAAACACAGGATTAATTATGTGTGAACTAGGAAGAAGAAAGCCGTATTTTGGCAGACGAAACGACCTTGACTTACGACGACCCTTGACTTCAGAAAACAGATGCGTGCGTACATCCGTCTGTTTTCTCAGACTACGTAAAGTAAGAGTTTCCACATGTTTAATTAATTATACGTGGAATGAAAACTCCTAATGCGAGGCGCAGCTTCGAATATTTGCAGACTTTGGACATTGGGAATTGTTTCAGTGTTTGCTGTAACAGATTTTCATTTGAAGTTAAGAAGACGTTTTCATGTCTATATACAGACAAAATGGTAATGAATCAACAGTTGCGTTGAGTAACGGCAATAGTTTCTACAATAAAGTATAGTATCACCCTTCTCCCACTCCCAAAAACCCATGTTCCATTTTTTTTTTTTTTCTTTCAGTATTTACCCAACCCAATCATACCGATTTTTCCTGAACCGAATATGGAGCAAGCGCATTCCTCATCACACGCCATTTTAAACCATTTGCAACACATAGCCCTGCCATCTGACAACATCAAAAAGCAATTCCAAAAGCAGCAGCAAATGGTAGATTTTTTAAGAAAGAAATAGAAAACATGCAAATTGGTGAAAACAAATAAAAATGTTTTCCAATAAAGTTGGCTAATCTAAATAAGGTAGTAGCTCTAATCTTTAAGAAAGGCTGCTTTTAGGCACATCAATATGAACTGTTTCCAGGAGGAATGACCTACTGGTAGAGGCCCACATGACTTTAGAGCAATGAGAACTTGAGGCAAAGCTTTTTTCTGTCGCGTAATAAAAGTCCCAGCAGCAATAATTGCCAGGCAACGAGTATTGTTGCACTGAATCCACTGAACTGCTCAACTAAGGCATGAAAGAACAAGAATCAGTGAGAATCCTTTGGCTAAACTTTAATGCTTGTTCTGTCAGTCTTCAGTATTGTGCCCCACAAAGTTAAATGGCAGAGGAATCCATGGACTCAAAACCAAAGTTGTGGCATCATATGAGTTCTGTAACCATGTCAGACTTTGGCAAGCTGCAGCATGATAGTTTCTGTGTAGGTCCAATTTTCCATGCAAATATAGCAAGATGGATGCCTTGCAAACCACCTTTTACTTCTATCATAGATGATGCAGGTTTTTTTTTTTGTTTGGCTTTCTTTCTCCTTATACTGCAGTTAAATGCCTTGTTCAGCCCCCCAATCAGGGTTAATGCTGTTGTCCAGTCTCTCTCTTTTCTTTACTTTAGTGAATGTTGCTTTTTCTTCCTTTATGGCATTTGTTACTCCCTTGTATTCTTGACCATGGCCCGAGGAACTGATCCATAGGCAATCATCCATGTTTAGCGATCAGTATTTACATAATTGAAAACAAGAAAAAAGAATTATGTAAAATCTTCAAAAACCACAATTTAAAAATCACAATAGAAGTCAAATAAAAAAGTAGTGAATTACCAAGACATAAACATTAAGACCTCATGGACAAGTGTACAAACCATACAAAAAACCCAATGACATACCAATCTATGTAAAACGTCACAAGGTAACCACACCACCATCTATACTAAAAACGAATACCCACCGGTAATAAACAAGAGACTATCCCAACCTATCATGCAATGAAAATGCATTCAATAATGCAGCAACAGATACCAAGAAGCTTTACAAAAAAGTGGTTACCGAAGTCACTAACTACAATATAGCCCAGACAATAACAGAACAAAATAAGAAAAACGAGAAATAGGAGATCATATGGTACACCCCACCATATGATGGACAGTAAAAAACAAATGTAGAAAAGAATTCTTTAAAATCTTTGGCAACATCTTCCCAAAAAGAACACAAACTGTCCAAAATATTCAACAAAAACACCATTTAAATCTATCATAACTCATGCAATGCCCAACCTCAAAAACTAATTGACTCATCTAACAAAAAGAAAAGCAACACAAAAGAAAGGATGCAGAAAGGACATCTTGCAACTGCACCAAAAAAGAACAGGTGCCCCCTAAGCAACAAATGTCTTCACAGCAATATTGTATACCAAGCCACGGTAACATCAGAAAATGAAAAGAACACATACATAGGGATAACTGAAAACACTTTCAAAATCCAATACGCAAACCATAAACAGTCATTTAAAAATGAAAAAAACAAAAATCAAACCAAACTGAGTAAATAGAACACAGCATATCATGGAAAATCAAAAAAGAAACAACATCCGCTACAACAATATTTTTTAAAAAAATGCAACCTATGTTCCACAGAAAAATGGATACTATTATGCAAACCATACTTAGGCAACTCTGAACTACAAAAGTAGAAAATAGGAATAATTGCAGGCACAAGTGGAAATCTTTGCTACACATTCCACCTGACATGCCAAAAAAAAGACACACACACACCCAGACACACACCACACCAACACACACACACACACACACACACATCACAGACCCCAACGTCAGCAAACGAAACCCGCACGACACAGAGACAATATCAGGTCCCCGCACGCCATAAAAGACCGTTGGCGTGCCACAAAAAAAGACATCCTGAGGAGAGATATGTATACAGAATGTATCTTGGAAACAAGCTTGTAGATGATTTTTAGCACTTCATTTTTAAAAATATTTTTAATAACAATATATATATTATATATATATAAAATATATATTATATATATATATATATGATATATAATATATACCTACATACCTACATCAGCATAATACACACACACCACATATGTGTGTATATATATAAATGGAGGAAAAAACGCCACCTTCATCATGAATGAAAAGACCCCTGTACAGTCAGAAAGAAAACGTCCCACTTTATATGGGTTTTACATTAATCAGCAAGCTGCAATTAATCAGTTTTCACTCAAAAGAACGGACCGATGCAAGCAACAAGTACTAGGCTTTGAAATAAAAGAAAAAAAAAATCTAGTGGATAGAAGAGCTTTGGGTGATTACTGTTTCTTCTACGTGATCTCACAGTGTTCTGTCTAACTATCCATGAATAACGAGTTTTAGATTGTGGCCAGCCTGGAATTGAAGGGCCAAAGGTGTTTGCTGCCACATTGTATCAGGTAGCTATTTTCAGTCCCAGATAGTAGTTGGGGAGAAAGAAGCCTCTTCAGTATTTATTTGGTGCCAAGCACTTTCTTTCACTGTAGGAATGTATAAGAAAACATCATACGTGATACATCCTTGGTGTGATACAGTCTGTGTGTGTGTGTGATGGCAGTTCTGTGTGTACATTTATACACAGTGTGCTCGCGCTATGAAGAAAACTGCTGGCCAGCAGGGCATAGCCACCCAGCAGATGGCCAAGCCAGTCATTGGATCGGGTGGCTGGGGCCACAAGCATTCTGGGAGATGTCGACACAGGTGTCCCGGCATAGCGTGAGCTCCGCTGAGGCGCGTCCAAGCAGAGAGTGAGAAACAGTTGAGAAGAAAACTGAGGGCTGATAATGTGGATGAATAGCTCATTGGAATGAAACATGAGTGAATCGGTGAATTTGTTATCATAATGTAATCAGGGGTGTGACAGCTATGTCAGTAAGTTTCTAGGCACTTTATTCTTTAAGTTAAAGAATGACAGCATTGACAATGGTAACAAATTGCCCCTGCTTTGTTTTGACATTTAAAATGACCAACCACGAGTGTGAAGGGATAAGCAACTCACCTTTATTGGCATTCATTTGGCTAGATTTTATGTTTTGTGTGTTTTTAAGATACGTTTTTTGTTTTGTTTGTTGTTTTTTTGCTGTCTCATCTTTCTGTGCCACCTCAGTGGTTTTGCACCATGCAGAGCGAACAACAAATCATATACACTTTCTTTAAGTGCTTATTAGATTGTTTTCTTCTGTAAAGTCTAAAAGATGGATTTGGTATATGTGGACTAAGTAATGCTGTCCATCGATGTTGTGATCTTTTCTCTGTAGATCCAGATGTGTATACAGACTACGTATACAATCATTAATGTTTGTGGATTTTTTTTCTTGTGGTAGGATTCCAAGGATGGACAGGGCCAGGTCCTCCTCCACAGGCATCATTGGAGGAGGAGACATGGCGAAACAGGGTCAGTGATGGACCTAAGAAAGACCTGTTTGACAACTGGAGTTCGTGCTGTGGCAGTAGGACATGCACATCATGTGTGCACATGCACACCAATGCAACAACGCCCTCCCCCCCCCCTCTCCCCCCCAGCACATACGCATGGACTGGGGGCACCAGACTTGCACACGGAAACACACACAACTCACACACACACCACACACACACACACACACACACACACACACACACACACACTACACACACTCACACAGACATGCACACCACACACACACACACACACACACACACACACACACACACACACACTACGACACAGCACAGACACACACACACACTCACACACACACACACAGCCACACACAACACACACACACACAACAGACACGCACACACACACAACACACACAGGCACCACACACTCACACACTCACACAGCACACAAGACACACACACACACACAACACACAAGAGACATGCACACACTCACACACACACACTCACACAACTCACACACACACACACACACTCACACACACACCACACACACACACACTCTCACACACACACACACACACACACACACAAATACACAGACCACACACACACACACACACACAACACACACAGCACAGACACACACACAACACACACACACACACACACACACATGCACTCATCACATACCACACAACACACACGATACACATACACACATCACACACACAGACACACACACACACATACTCACACACGACACACATACACACACACACACACACACAACACACACACACACACACACACACACATACACACACACATACACACATACACACACACATACACACACACATACACACACACAAAACACACGCTCGTGCACACACAGACGCGCGCACACACCACAAAACACGCATACACACACGCGCACACAAAACACACACACACCACACACCACACACACACACACACACACACAAAACACACACACATCCCCCACATGCACACACTCACACACATACACACACACATACAGATGTAACTGCAGGAAAAGGATGTGCCCATCAGTTGCTTTGGTTTACAAATCTCAGGCCTGAGTCTTCGACAGTAGGAAGGTACTTTGGAACAAAAGGGGGCACTACAGCCCATGAAATTAAAGGGGGAAAAAACCCAGGTGAGAAAGCATGAATTTTTTGTCAAAGTATGCATATGAATCAAGTTCGAAAATGATGGGTCTTAACTTGTGTTGGGAGAAACTTTTCTACTGTAAACTCTAGAATGGAGGATCATGCATCCCTCTATCTGTCCTCTGTTGAGTAATGGTATTTGAAAACGACTCCCCTTGTCCCTCCCCCCCCCACCCCCCACCCCTATTCCGCCGCTTTTTACAGAAATTTTGAAGACAACCCCCTCTCTCTCTCCGCCCACTTTTATAAAAAATCTGGAAGATGCGTACTTACACTTGATAGAAAATACACTTATTTTAGTTGTAAACTGCACCAACAGCTGTTTTAGGGTAAAGAGATCAGAACAATTCTACTTGTTTCCCAGGGTGACTACCCCTAGCGTGCGGCACTGCCCCCTTCAGCCTGCTGTTCTGGGACAGTGGTTGATCCTTGTACATTGGAAAATTAGTAGTGATTGTGACTGCACTCGATGCCTTCCAGTTCATGAAACAGGACCACCTGACCTGCTTTCAGAATGTCTAAAAAACCTACCTTTTCAATCAAGCATTTTGTACAGTTCTGTTTCCTTCATGTATGTGCACAATGAGGTATAGGTGAATTAAGTGAATGAAAGGTGTATCGAAGGGCAATTAGGAGTTTTTTCCCCACTTGAACTATGCTGTATGAACACCATGTGTTATTTTTGTTTTTATTGTTTTGTGGTTGACAATGTACTATACAAATGCCATGAAAATAATGATAGAAGTTTTGACAAATATCCCATTACTTAAGATTTTTAAAAATAAAGTAAAACTTGCTGTGTATTGAAGCAGACATACATGATGCAATGGACTTAGTTCTGACTCTAGGTGTGTGTGTGTGTGTGTGTGTGTGTGTGTGTGTGTGTGTGTGTGTGTGTGTGTGTGTATGTGTGTGTGTGTTCGTGTGTGTGTTTCAGGCCCATGATGGTGATTCATGTGTGTGACGAAGCAAAGAGCTGTAAGTATTGCAATTCGATCGACATACCTCTGTGTCTGCCATTCACATCGTTTATGAAACTAGATTTCGATGCAGTTGGCACTCCTTTGATGTGAGAAAAATTGATGGAACGCCAGTATATAAGAAAGAGAGCGCAGTGCACACCTGGCCCCAACCAAACAAATCAATCTGAACACTGGGAAGCACATATCCACAGGTTGAGTCAGAAAGGAAGGTACAGCTCTGCTGTGTTTTGGAGCATCACCAGGAGCCTTGGCAGCAACAGAAGCAACGACTGAAGGATCTGCTTTTGAGAGAATACTGCAGTGATAGCACGGCTGCAGCAGCCCCAGTAGTTGTAAGAGTACTGGTGGCATTTGTAGTGCTGGAAGCAGCACCAGCAGAAACTTCCTTATCATCAACTACTAACTTTGTAGACGTAATGTTCAATGTTCTAAATTGTCTATTTCTAAATGTTTGTTTTAACTGAATATTGTCTTCCATGCTTTCTCAAGAGTATAACTCCAACATCGCACATTCCTTCCTGCTACCCCATAAATAACCAACATGGCATCAGTCTATGGCATCATCTGCATCAGAAGTCAGATGGAGCTATCAATGTCGCCGTGAGGCAACCCACCAGAGAAGGCCCAGCACTGTTGCTGACCCACACCAGAGATGTTCGGTGGTGCCTGTTATGATCCCCACTGTGCAGGACACCACCCACTAAGGCCCCCAACTGTCGACAGTAACTGGGCAGTTGCAGAGATAGCATGGGTGAGTGACCCCTCCCCCCCCCCCCCCACCTCCCTACCCCCATCCACAGATAGTGCCAATGAACATGTTGGCACCGCCGAGTTCGCTTCACTGCCAAGTGTGGAAGTGGAAGAAGGAACTGACACACCTAACAGTGTGTCAGCTCACCATGAAGGGCCACAACTGCGCAGTTTCTCTCTCTCTCTCTCTCTCTCTTTTTTTTTCTTTTCAGATGATCATCAATGACAGTGATGACCATGGTGCCATGGAGTCCCATTGGGGTCCAAGACTACAGAGCTATACTTTATGCTTCCGTTCATAACATATCCCTTTGTTGACTAGGCATTCTCTCTCTCTCTCTCTCTCTCTCTCTTCTCTCTCTCTCTCTCTCTCTCTCTCTCTCTTCTCTCTCTTTCATTTCATGTACATTAACCCTCTTGTATTCATAACGGGTGCAGACGGGAGTGCTGAGACAGTGCGCTAGATTTTGTAACGGGCGCAGACGGGAGCTGCCTGCCGCATGTGTACGGTGCTTTTCCATCACATGCTGACTCCGTGAAAATACTCGGAGAGCCACTAAAAGTTGTTGGGGATTTCCCACTATAGCCCAGTAATGTGGCAGCACTATTTTTTGGATGCTGGCACCACTTCCATTCATTAAGAAAGAGGAGAAACTGCAAGCGAAGAGTTGTGCGTGAGACTGACTGATTTTCACAATGGCGTCGTCTGCTAACAACAGCGAGTTTGATGATATTCCTGAGTATTCAGCGGAGGAGTGGGATCAAATTATGCAAGAAGTAGAGAAGTATGAAAATGGAGAGTTAGGAGAAGAGAATGATGTTGAAATCGGCACCAATGAAGGAGAGGAAAATGGTGAAAGCGACCCTCAGTACAACGTGCTACTCGCCGTTCTGCAAAACAATTTTCCTCCAGTTATATGGCGACCGGCTACACATCCTGCCCCTGTGGTCGCATTCCAACAGCCGACAGGCCCAGCGCACTCACTGCCGAACACTGCCACTGCACTAGATTCTTTCTTTTTTCTGCCTCTCACATTTTTTCAACTAGTAGCAGAAGAAACTAACAGTACGCTCAACAAAGACAAGCAGCTAAGAGCACACCTGACCCCTCTGGTTCGACACAACACCTGATGAAATGCGGGGCTATGTCACTGTACTGATTATTCCGTATGACAACTAAGGGACGACGCGTAGAAACGTCATATATGTGTTCTTTCTGCCAGGTGCCTTTATGCTTTCATAAGAATGACTGTTTCCATGACTACCATGCACAGAAAGTGGCTCAACAGTAGGGCAGTTTGCTAGTCTCTGTGTTTGTGTGTACGTGTATATATGCTTACCTGTAGTTTATGGTGACAGTGCTTTGATGACACTTGGCAGTGACACTACTCAATTTCCTCACAGCAATACAGTGTGTAAATACATATGGATATGTATAAGGTGCTTAGAACAGTGACAGAAGAACAATGAGGAACTGTGCTTGAATCTACAGTAACTGTTCAGTAGTGACAATTGACACTAGTTGTGTGTGACATTCTGTGGATTACCTGTGGGGACTGAACAGGCGGACAGAAGACAGATCATTTCACTTAGGCCGCAGCTTTCATTTTACAACACTAACATGCATGTGCATGGGATAACTGCAGGTTGGTGTGCTGTATTAGAATTGTCACCATCGCATGTGACACATTGGGTGACATTTTGGTGACAATGACACGACCTTTCACCTCGAGACACACAAAATCTTGCTCACAGTATAGAACAAAGCCTTGTGACCATACATGCGAAATTTCATAGCTCTAGAGGTTTATTCTTGGTTGTGGTGAAGCATGAACCATACATACTCATTTTAGGCTAAATTCACAAAAAATCTGAAAACTAGGGGAATTTGGCCTCAGAGAATCTGAATACAAGAGGGTTAATGCTGAGATACTGAAGAACATTCACACATAGAATCCCGCCACTCTTACCCTTCTTCTTCCAATCTCCCACCATCCCTTCTGTCTCACTCGTGCTCACTCACATGTTCTCACACACATTCACACCCCAGCCGTGATGTGGCCTTTGCGGTCGGCTGGGCTATAAGCAACATTATCTTATCTTATCTTACATTCACACCCTCACATGTAACACACACACACACAGCACACATACATACACACTAACACACACACACATACACAAACACGCTCACGCACACACACGTACACACAGACACATGCACACACACACACACCACACACACACACACACACACACACACACACACACACACACACACACACACATACACCTCCCCCCCCCACATGCTTACACACACACACACACACACACATACACACACACACACACACACACACACACACACACACACACACACACACACACACACACATATTTGCACAGGCAAAGATTCATAGTATTCCAGCTGTGTTTATCTGAGGTGTTCTTGATGTTTGTGCTCTGTGTGCATGCTTGTGTTGCTTGTGGCCGATGTTGCGCTGGCGCCTATGCCAATGCTTTGTCGGGTTTCAGTGAAGAAGGACTTCTACTGTCCCCGGGACCTCCTGGTGGCGGAGATGAAGTATTTTGCCGAGTACTTGTCCACCGACACCCAGCGTTGTGAGGAAGTCGACATCTCCGTCCATTGCGATGTTCAGATTTTTGATTGGCTGATCAAGTATGTCAAGCGAGGAACTAAAGAATTAGGAGACACACCTCGACTTGGTGAGTTATAAGTGTATGTATGTGTATGTGTGTGTTTGTGTGTGTGTGTGTGTGTGTGTGTGTGTGTGTGTGTGTGTGTGTTTGTGTGTGTGTGTGTGTGGTGTGTTCATGTGTTTGTGTGTGTGCGCATGCGTGTGTGTGTGTGTGCACGCGTGTGTGTGTGTGTGTGTGTGTATGTGTGTGCGTGCGCGCATGTGTATGTGTGTGTGTGTGTGTGTACGGTTAAAGTCCTATGGCATAGTGACATCATGGAAGAAGTAGGTAATTACTTTTTTTTCCACTGACATAACTTCCTTTCAACTGAATCAGGTACTCAGTGCTGGATCAACGGTGTGATTTTTCAGGGAAAAAGAAAACAAGAAATGTGACCCTATGAGTAAATTGAACTCACAACTGTCAGCTGCACAGTCTTATGTTCTGACCATTGTAATATGGGCTCATCTATTTGTGGTGTGTGTGTGCGTGCGTGCGTGTGCGTGTGCGCGTGTGTGTGTGTGCATGTGTGTGTGTGTGCGCGCGTGCACGTGTGTGTGTGTGCACGCGCATGTGTGTATGTGCGTGTGTGTGTGTGTGTGTGCGCACGTGCGCATGTGTGTGTGTGTGTGCGCGCGCATGCATGTGTGTATGTGTGTGAGATAATACACAAATAAACTTCCATTATTTTTGCACAGAACTGAGTTTTCAAACAATAATGAATACGCTATGATAAATGTTGGAAAAGCATGATGTACAGCTCTTCTGTCGTAAGGACTAGGCTTTCACATATGATTCAAGTTCAAGGCCAAAACACAAGATATTCAGCAAATTTGAAAAAAAGAAGAGAAGGGCACAGTCACTTGAAATGTTTTTATCAAAATTGTTTCAGAGGCCAACAACGTGGTGTCAATTCTGATCTCTTCTGATTTCCTGAAGATGGACACACTGGTGAGTGCCAAAGAAAAGATAAAGAGTGTTTTAGCTTTTCACATGCAAATGTGAACATGTAAATGTAAGAAAAAGAAAATTATGGATTGAACTTGCATTATGTGTTGTTCTGTCACATAGGAGTTAGCATATAGTTAAATCATATTGATTTTACTTTTTTTTTCTGTGAACTTACATGATGTGTTCTGTCACATGGGAGTTAGCATGCAGTTAAATCATATTGATTTTACTTTTTTTTTCTGTGAACTTACATTGTGTGTTGTTCTGTCACATGGGAGCTAGCATATGGTTTAATCATGTTGATTTGATTTCCTTTTCTTTTCTGTGAACTTACATTATGTGTTGTTCTGTCATATGGGAGTTGGCGTACGATTTAATCATGTTGATTTTTTGTTTTTTGTTTTTTGCTGTGAATTTACATTATGTGGAGTTCTGTCATGTGGGAGTTAGCGTACGGTTTAATCATGTGGATTTTCTTTCTTTTTTTCTGTGAATTTACATTATGTGGAGTTCTGTCATGTGGGAGTTAGCGTACGGTTTAATCATGTGGATTTTCTTTCTTTTTTTTTCTGTGAATTTACATTATGTGGAGTTCTGTCACATGGGGTTTAGCATACGGTTAAATCATACTGATTTTACGACTTTTTTTTTCCTCTCTCTTCATGAGTGCCACCTCAGTGACAATGCACCAGTGCTGTTCATTCTGTTTCCTGGTCCAAAGCCCCAGCCTGGCTTTTCCTACCCCGTCCCAGCAACTGCAATTCACAGGGAACAGTCAGCGTCAAGTCACCCTCAGACAACTCACCAGAGGTGACACTGCACTGCTGTGGAGTCACCTCAGAGGTGTTTACTGTTGCCTGGTCTGATCCAACATACGCAGGGCACCACTTGCTAAGACCCCTGCTGACGACAATAATTGCGCAGTTGAGGAGTCGGCATGAGGGAGCTCTCCATTGGGAGAACACCACTGTGTCTGTCCAAGGAGAACACCCCCCCCCCCCCCCCTGAATTTGCTGACACTGGTGACCCAGACTGAACCTCACCAAGGGCAGAGACAGGCAGAGGAAAGGGAAACTAAGATCACCATGAGAGCAGGGCATGAAGGCCCACAGAATTTGAGACATGTTTTGTTTTTGAAGAGCTGATCAATGAGGATGAGGATAATGAAGAAGATGCTGTGAATTTCCATTCTGATTTGAGACTGAATGACAGGGCTGAATGTATTTTACGCTCACTTTCATGATGTATCCCGGTATTGACCAGGCTCGAGAGATACAGACACTTGCAGTGTTGGTCAGGAAATTTGAGCAACACTCTCAGAGATGCGTCCATTAAGGGGATGAAACTCAACTATGTGGTCCTATTATTCCCAATTGAGCCCATAGCAAACTCAGCGCTGGGTAGCAGCCGATCGGGGCAGAAAAGCTTTTGACTTCATTATTTTTCTCTTCTCTTTTTTCCGTGTGAGTTTCACGCATGTGTCAGTTCACATGTTTGTGTGCCTGGCATATGTGTAACATGCATGTGTCATATGCAGGTGTGCTGGTGTGTATGTTTCTGTCCGCATCCCTTATGTTAGGGTGTGTGGTCACTGATGACTGTGTGTATCAGTTGATGTTCAACAGGTAATCATCTATGTCAGGTTGAAGGGGGCATCAGAAGTAGTAGTGTCTGTGTCAGGTGTACAAGTGAATTGAATGTACAGTTATCTGTGTCTGATGGAAGAATATATTAGATTCCAACTTGTATGTGTCAAATTCTGGTGGAAGTGTGTATAGGATATCTGATTGTGATGAAATCGGTTGATGTAATGAATGAAATGTCTAAGTTGGTCAGGAGTTAATGAACCCTCTGACTGTCTGTGCAAGATGGAAGAGTGCATCAAATGTGTGATTGGTTCTGTTCGGTGGAAGCGTGGGTTGAATGTGATCATTTGTGGTTTTAGATGGAAAAGAGTATCAAATATATCTGTTAGTGTTATGTGGAAGAATGTGTCCATCATTATTGTTCATGTGACTTCGAAGAGTCCATCAAAAGTCTGATTGTCTGTGTAGAATAAAAGAAGCCAATTGTCTGTGTCAGATAGAATAACATCTCAAATAATTGAGTCTTTGTGGAAGAGTGCATCTAATGTCCAGTCGTTTTTTTCAGGTAGGAGAATGCATCAAATATCTGATTAAGTCAGTGGAAAAGTGCATCAAATGTCTAACTGCCCGTGTCAGGTGGAAGAGTGCATTAAATGTCCGTATTAGATGGAAGAGCACATTAGATGTTTGATTATGTTGAATGAAATATCTGATTGTTGAAGAGTGTATTACATATCTAAGTGTCTGTCTTAGGTGTAAAAGTGTATCCCATATCTAATTGTACAAGTTTAAGAGTGCTTCTGATATCTCACTATGTCAGGTGGAAGAGTGCATCAAATATCTGATTGTGTATGGTGGAAGAATGCATCAGCTGTCCAATTTTGTGTGCATCAGGTGGAAGAGTGCATCAAATGTCTGATTATGTATGGTGGAAGAATGCATCAGCTGTCCAATTTTGTGCATCAGGTGGAAGAGTGCATCAAATGTCTGATTATGTATGGTGGAAGAATGCATCAGCTGTCCAATTTTGTGCATCAGGTGGAAGAGTGCATCAAATGTCTGATTATGTATGGTGGAAGAATGCATCAGCTGTCCAATTTTGTGCATCAGGTGGAAGAGTGCATCAAATGTCTGATTATGTATGGTGGAAGAATGCATCAGCTGTCCAATTTTGTGCATCAGGTGGAAGAGTGCATCAAATGTCTGATTATGTACGGTGGAAGAATGCATCAGCAGTCCAATTTGTGTGCATCAGGTGGAAGAGTGCATCAAATGACTGATTGTGTATGGTGGAAGAATGCATCAGCTGTCCAATTTTGTGCATCAGGTGGAAGAGTGCATCAAATGTCTGATTATGTATGGTGGAAGAATGCATCAGCTGTCCAATTTTGTGTGCATCAGGTGGAAGAGTGCATCAAATGACTGATTGTGTATGGTGGAAGAATGCATCAGCTGTCTAATTTTGTGGCCGGTGGAAGAGTGCATCAAATGTCTGATTGTGTATGGTGGAAGATTGCATCAGCTGTCCAATTTTTGTGCATCAGGTGGAAGAGTGCATCAGATACTGTCACCAGAACATGACCGCCATTGTCAGCACCAACTGCAACATGAACTGCATCAATGACCGCCTTCTTCTACGGTGAGTGTGCTATTTACATGTGTGTCTGTACAAATGCAGGCACACAGTTATGACATCATACACACAGTTATGACATCATACATATGTGTGTATTTGTACAAATGCAAGCACACAGTTACATATGTGTGCACCTGTATATAATCTGATGCACAGTTATGACATAATACATATATGTGCATCTATACATATGTTCGCACACAGTTATGATGTCAAGCGTGTGTATTCATACATGTGGAAGCACTCTATTGTGTCATATGTGTGTATCTGTCCACATGTCATACATATGTGTGTATCTGTACATGTTCTGACATATAGTTATGATGTCATTCAAATGTATGTATCTGTACATATGCTGACACACAATTCTGACATCAAACACATGTGTGTCTCTGTACATATACTGACACAGCTATAATGCCATGCATATGTGTGTATTTGAATACTTGAAGGCACACAATAATGATGATGTACATATGTGTGTGTCTGTATGAGGCACACAATTACAATGCCATACACGGATGTGTCTGTGAAAGTGAAGGCACATAATTATTTCAGATGCTATACATATGTGTGACACAATTATGACATCATATGTATGTGTATATCTGTATACATAATTATGGTACACGAGTATGATGTCATAATATGTGTGTATCTGTGTTCATGCAGGCACACAGTTGCCCCATACACATCTGTATAGATGCCCACAAGCAGGCACACTCTGGGTGTTAAAAATGAAGGTTTCTTTGATCCACTGACCAAAAAATAAAATCAGGGCCATTTCATTGCATCTGGCCAATGTCACTTTATGCTACAAAGCAGAGAATTCACCACGAGCAAGAGAATTCACCACGAGCATTCAGTGGCGATGAAAACATGGGTGCACCAGGGTATGTGGAAGTAGTGCAGGTTCACAGGCACTTGCCTCTTTCTGTGAGTCATGACAATATTCTTTGGTGTTCTGAAACTGAGACATCAAGCGCAGAAAAGACTTTTTAAGACCTGCTAACCCAGACTGTCACAACAAACTGCTGTGGACAACTGGGGGGGACCTTACTGCATAGACTGAGGAGTTTCCAGCTTAAAATCTGCATGGGCACCCACAGAATTCAGCTGGGGAACATGATCACTGTCATCATCATTGCCCCCCTCCTCTTCCTCATCGTCGTTAACGTCAGTTATTGTCAGTGCTGTTATTGTTCTTGTTGTCCTTGGTCATTATTGAATGTGTTGTTGTGTTGCATGTCAGCATCACGGACCTGTTCACCCACAACCAGGCCGATGAGATCAAGGACAGGAAGGACAAGTTCAAGAGGTGACTGTCGTCTTTTTCTTTACGTGTGTGGTGCTTGGGTGCCTGTCGTATGCAGACATGCACACACACATACACCCTCATACAGACACATGCACACACACGTGTGTGCACATGCACACACACACACATACACACGCACACACACACACACACACACTCTCATATAGACACATGCACATGCATGCGCGTGCGCACACACACACACACACAAACACACACACACACACACACATATATATATATATAGACATGTGCACACACACATACACACACACGACACACACAACACACAAACACACACACACACACACACACACACACACAACACACACACACACCACACACACACCACACACACCTTCATACAGCCATGCCTGAGGTCAGGTCCCTCGCTGTGGGTTTCAGCAAGCTGTTCTCCAAGAAGCTGGAGAAGCTGTTCTCTCCAGACTACTCCAGCCCAGACTCTCCGCACGATGCTTCAACCCTCTTTCGGTAAGAGCTGCTGTCCATAGCGATGTGTCATGTGTCCCCTCCATGTGTCAGGTGTGTTATCTGTGTAGTTCCTTATCAATGTGCATTGTACTTGTGTAGTTTGTTGTCTTAAGTGCAATGTATATGTGTAGCGTTTGTTGACAGTGAAACTAACATGTAGTTTATTGTCTGTGTGCAAAACATAATGTGTGCCTAATGTAGGCAGTGTACATTACATGTAGTTTATTGTCTGTGTGCAGTGTATATGTGCAGTGTGTAATGTCTGTGGTCAGTGTACATAACATGTAGTTTATTGTCTGTGTGCAGGTGCAGTGTGTGTCACCGTTTGCTGACCAGCAATCTGGAGAGGAAAGTTCGCTGTATGCCAAGCCGGTCTGTACTCGCTGTGTAACATCTGCATGTGTGTGTGTGTGTGTTTTGGTTGATCTTGATTCTTCTATACATGACTGGCTCTGTTATCGTGGTGCTCTTACAAATGTCTCTTTGACAGATTCATGCTCGTGCGATGTCAACACCCAGCAGAAGGACAAACAGAAGAAAGTTCCTCCTTTTAATTAAGTTTTGAATTTGTATGGTTTATTCAACTTTCCCACAACCCATGTTGATAGGAGGAATACAACAGCATGCTATTTATTGTCTTTCTTTATTTGCTCATTATCATGGGATATGACATGATGGCTAGTATCTGATTTATCATTATGGTCTCATGGAAAAACAGCTCACGGCAACTGAACCTTAGCTACTAGAACTAGACAAGTCAAGACTAAGTTCTTTAGCTCTGAGGGTAGTAGATAAGCTTTTACATACTTTTTTTTTACATCCAGTCCTTGCCATGTACATGGACTACTCTAATGAAAAGAAATGAACAAAAATCATTGAAATAAATTGAAAACAACGGCATCAACAAACAAAAGAGACAAACACCACTAAATTAAATGAAATGAAAGATGCAAATGTGAGAGGGAAAAAAAGATCATACATTAAGTGAAATACTGAGCATGGAAAAGAAATGTGTAATATTCAATTCTAAGTGTCAAGTCAGTTGAATTAACAAGTAATTCCATGGTAGGGAGAGGGAGAAATAATAATAATAATAATAATAATAATGAATACTTATATAGCGCCTATTCTCGGCTAGAGGCCAAGCTCTAAGCGCTTTACAATCAACACTCGTTTACACAACGGGCTGTCTACCTGGGTAGTGCCGACTGAAGAGCTGCCGCTGGCGCTTCATTCAGTCGTTTCCCGTGTCATCCAGTCAGTATCGTTCAATATTGATCACTCATTTTCCTTACTTCCTTCATTCTTTCCATTTCTCACACAGGGTGCATGCTATGTGTAATGTGTCAACCATACCAACGGCCAAACTGGCCTACTCTTCCGAAAGTTGGTGATGGATTTTACGTGTGTGCAAGATGTTATGCGAAGAGAGACGGACAGACAGACAGGGAGATGGGGATAGGAGGCTGAAAACTTGAGTAGATGGCAGACAGGTATAGGAAGAAAAGGTGGAGGAGAGGGGGTGGGGGGGAGGGGCTGGCTGAAGTGGCTTGGGGAGGGGGAGGGGGGACAACGATGTGAGTTTTAGACAATTCAAGGTATGTACACATAAAGATGATGAAAACATGAGATGATTGAAGAATCTTACACGCATGCAGAAAAGATCTGCTTTAAAGGAGTGGTAGACAGACAGACAGCAAGAGACAGCCAGTGAGGTCAACTGAGCAGTGACATGTTGATCACTCTTGTCTGTTGATCCCTGTGACTGGTGGATGTTTGTGACCATGGTGACCTCTGGCACAGGATGACGGTGGACCACCGCGGCCGCCTGTCCTTCAGCCATGTCAAGGACGCCAGCTTCGATGTCAACGCCCACCTCGTGGAGCTCAAGTCCCAGCTGAAGACGTGGCGTGACGTGTACTGGCGGATCTGGGGCACCGTCCACTCCCTGCCCTGCTCCCGCTGCGGGGATGACTTCCCCCTCACTGAGTTCGGCCACTGCCGCTACCACCCGGAGGCCCCCCGCTACGACAACAACGACCCGGGCAGCCTGTCATCCTGTGTGGGCACCTACCCCTGCTGCCACCTGCGCACCATGCGCTTTGACCCTTTGCAGCAGAACAAGGTGATGAGGCGTTGATCCTGCCGAGCAGAATGTTGACCTCGGTCATGTCTGGTGTTTGTTGTGCTTGTGTGTGCATGGGTCTGGTTTTCCCTGCGGGAAAGTGAAGGCAAAAACAGATGTATTTTTCCATCAGATTTCGCACAGTTACCAGTAGGGTTGATGTCTTTGAGGGATAAACACGTCCAGGTTTCTTAGCGCAGAAATGTTGAAATGTTGAAGGTATAATGGTTTGATGCAATGGTGTCTTTGATTTTAGAGGGACTAAGTGTAAGAATAAAGAGTTGGGGGTTTGGGGGGGGGGGGGGGAATTTGGATGCCTTCAGATCCCCCTGGACTTTATGACTTTTTTGTTTCCTCAGTGGAAGCCCTCAGGTGAATCAAAGGATTACATCATCATTTACTGTATCACAGTGTAAATGTTAAACTCAGATACCACACCCTCATCATGTCCATGCCACTGTGAATGTTCTTGATGCAGGGCTGTAGAGTCAAGGACCACATCGTCAGCCTGTCAGAGCTGCCGTCCAGTGCCGGCAGCAAGGATGCTGGGAAATCTGCCATTCATCGTGTTTATGACGACCTGCTGGCGCGGCGCGACACCATCTGCGTGCCCTTCCAGAGACTGTCTGACCTGAGGTGAGCACATAGGTGTTTGTATGTGAACTGTTTGATTAGTCAGTGGATTATCATGTGACAAAGCTAGATGGGTGTCAGACTAAGCCTTCGTTGATGTGATGTGTGCAGGCTGTGTAGAGCTAGCTTTGTGGTGTCCTTGAGTTATGAAACACTCCTTGGGTAGGACTGGGACTGAAGGGATTCACTGGTTGATGCCGCTGGGATCACCACCATGGAAGTCTTTGATCACCTCGATTTGTGACTGCTGTTTTCTCCTATATAATTTGATCAGGACAGCATTTCTGATACAGTGGAACCTCACTGTAGATACTACAACTAGATTCTGTTTTAAGACCTTTGTCCTTGATTTTTGTATGTATGCTGTATATTCTAGTTGTTTCCTTGAGTTTATGAAAAACACTTGTTAGGATGGGACTTGAAGGATTCCAATGGTTGCCTCTTGAAATTTCACACCTTGGAACTTTTTTGATCACTCGATTTTGTTACATGCGTTTCTTTATTAAATTTTTATCAGAACTTTTTTGCATACAGTGGAACCTCACTGTAGAAATATACCATTTAATTAACATTTCTTTTTTAAGACCTTTGTTTTCCCTTGAATTTTTTTTCTATTAATGCTGTATATTTTCCAGTTGAGATCCGTCCCTTGAATTCTTGAATTTGAAAAAAGAAAAAAATCATTATCATACTTTATACTACCAGTCAAATGATTCTCTCATTTAGAAATTTTTCCTCTTGAACTTTCATTTACCTAACTATGCATTTTGCAGTTAATGTTCTCCCTTTATTTTATTTGTTCCCTACTACCAGATTTCTTGCCAGTAAGATTCGCATCATTTTAGATGTTATTTAGCATTAATATTCTACTTTCTTTAGTCACAGATTCCTCCAGTTATAATTCCCTTTCTGTAAAGATTTGTTATCTGAAAAAATATTTGTTTTCTTTTACTATTTGAATTTATGTCACAATTCAGGTCTCTCTCTTAGAAAACTTCTTTTCAGTAAAATTTTTTTGTGGTCATTGTCAAACTTATTGTTCCAGGTAAGACTCCCTCACTATAAAGATGAGCTTGTATCTCAAGCATTTCTGTCTGTGCTAAATGTACCTCTCACTTAAGACTTTGATGACAGTATTTCTGTAACACTTCCCTCTATTTCTACACTAGATTTCTCCAGCAAGTAAGGGATTTTCCCCTTTAAAGACTGGGGGGGGGGGGGGGGGGGGGGGGGGGGGGGGGGCATTTTTTTTTTTTTACATATGTATATGCCTCATAGTTAAACTCACTCCCATTAAAAGTACAGTTTTTAAAGGTAATCTTAGAGATGCTGAGAGAGAGTTTCCTTTTGATCATAACAAGAAGCACTTTGTCTTGAGTACAGATACACAGAATGAGCGAGTATATTGGAGAATATCAGTTATCTACTTTGAAATCAGTTATACATTTTCTCCATTTTTTTTTCCTGTGCTGTCTTTGAACTAGATTGCTTGCTGGATGGACTGTTGTAGATTGTAATTTGTTTGTTTCTCACCTGTGGGTTGGATTTTTGTTGTGTGTCTGTGTCTTTGAAATGATGTCGTGTTTTGTATTTCATACGAAGAGCACTGTGCTTTCTCCCTGAACTGACTTTCCTTCAGTTGTGTTCTGATGCTGTGGGATTTGCTCCACCCTTGATGCAGACAGCTTTTTAATTGGGTTCAAGATTAAGGATGCAACGGACCCATGACTAGCACTTTTCAGACTTTAGGAAGTAATGTTAAGGAAGGATTAAGCCAAACCAAATATGTTAACAAGAATCAGGCCATGAGGCAGTAAATCTGCAAAGGTGTGCTGAAGTTTCGTGCAGGCGTTGGTTTCTGTTTTGTCTGATTTATGTGTTGTGGTGTGTGTAAGTGTGTGTTTGGGGGGGGGGGGGGGGGGGGGGATTTTGGGTGGTTTTTTTTTTTTTACTTTTTGTTGCTACCTCTTACCTGAAGGCATAATGTGATCCCTCTGTTTTCTGGTTTTTCTATTGTTACTTGTCAGGAGGGTACCTTGATCACTCTATTTTCTAGGTTTTCTGCTACTTGTTACTTGGTGAAAAAAGTAGTCTCCAAATATATCTTGAATGCAGTTCATGTGTGCCTGCCTGTCCTTTCTCGTATACTGGCACACAGAGACGCATGCGCACATGCATGTCTGAGTTATACAAGCATTCATGAATGTACGCTCATACACACATTTACACTTGTGCTCATGTATGCATGGATACATTTATGGGCACACACACACACACATGCATATATGCACACAACACACACACACACTTGCATGCATGCATATCCACATGCACACAGGAGAGCACATGTACACACATATTAACCATTACACATGCACACACACATACAACACATACACAACACATCACTCACACACACACACACGCACACACACACACGCACACACACACACACACTTCAACACTTGCTTCTGATGCACCAACCCACCTCCAGTAATGTGAATCATGTTCCTCTTCATGTACAAAGCCATTCCCCAGGCGCTCAGACACGGTAAGTGTGGGTTTGTGTGTCTTGTTGTGTGTGATTAATGTGGGGCGATCGCGATGTGACGTGAGGCGGTCTGATGACTCTATATAGCACAGACTACAAGGCAATCCATCTCCCCCTGAACTGTCGGCCAGTGTGTGTATCACAGCACTGCTGGCGCCGTCCCTTCTGCCCCCATCAGACCCACTAAGGCACCTGATGGCAAAAAATGGCAGCTATTCGGCCTCAGGATGCACATGAATAAAATGGTGTTTGGAAGGATTTAATTTTTTTTTTTTAAAGCAATCTGATCTTTCCACATTAAGTTCATGTGCTGGCTGATAACCGTGCAGTTTTCCAGTCATCAGAATTGCCCTCAAACAGTGAATTTTCCTTGAATAAGAGAATGGTTGAAATTACATGCTGGTGGGCATGATGAATGTTTTCTAGGAATCGGGTCTATTTTCATGTATATAAGGTACGCTAGGACATTATAAATCAAAGAGAAATACAGCTCTAATAGTGCCTGCATTACATTCCTTCATTATAACAAGAACAGTGAGAATGATCATAGTTCCTTTTGCCCTTTTGGATACCTCAGAGCTCCTGAAATATCATTCAAACACTGGCCTGCAAACCCCCTTCTCTCCAGACTTCATCCCCCCTTCCCCCCGCCCCCACCCTCTGTTCCCTCCTTCTACCATGCCCACATCCTTTCCACAGGTGTTGTGAAATGCACACCCCCATCTGTGCTCCCTGCTCCCTCCACCACACATTCTCATATACATGCAAGCACATCCATGAACATCCACACACATGCATGAGAGGGGGGGGGGGGGGGGGGGGGGGGGTTGCCCTGGAGTTAACATTGGTTCTGGCTCTGTTTCCTGAAAAGTCCTTCAAATGAGACTGCGAACAGAGGTTCCATGTGTGAACCCATTCGCATGTGCAAAATCCCATCACCAACTTTTTGGGGTAAGAAGAGAGGCCCAGGCCACACATATTTAATATAATATATATATACAGAGCATGCTCCCTCCATGAAAAATAGGAGGATTGAGTGAAAGGCTGAACATTGGATTTTTGGGTAAATAACGCAGGCAGTGAACATTGAATTTTTTTTAAGTGAATGATACATAATACAGAAAATGTACATTGAATTTTTGAGTGAATATACATAATATAGAAAGTAAAACATTGAATTTTTGAGTGAATCATACATAAAGAAAATGAACATTGAATTTTTGAGTGAATGATACATAATACAGAAAATGAACATTGAATTTTTGAGTGAATTATACATAATAAAGAAAATGAACATGGAATTTTTGAGTGAATCATACATAATACAGAAAATGAACATGGAATTTTTGAGTGAATCATACACCATACAGAAAATGAACATTGAATTTTTGAGTGAATCATACACCATACAGAAAATGAACATGGAATTTTTGAGTGAATCATACACCATACAGAAAATGAACATGGAATTTTGAGTGAATAATGCAGGCAGTGAATGAAAAGCACCGGCAGGCAGCCTTCAGTGGGCTCTGCCCAGGTAGACAAGCTGTTGAATAAACAAAAGCAGGATCGTAAAGCGCTTAGAGCTTGGTTTTCGAACCGAGGCAAAACGCTGTGTAAGAACTCCCAATTTTCATAACAGAAAAGTAAAAAACATAGCAGACCCACCGACGCTGAAAAGACGAGCAGGATGGTGAGCCCTGTGAAAGGATTGCCTTGTGGTCTGTGATGACCGTGGTCAGTGCTGTGGGCTTGCTTGTCGTGCCTAACCATTAACACGCTGACCCTCTGTGTCTCCTCAGTCAGGAGGAGGAGGAGGAGGACAAGACAACCCCTGCCAGGTAGAGCGTGCCGTGGGTTTGACGCTGTCGAATGACAAACCACTTTTTTGTTGCTGTTGTTGTTGCCTTGGCGTGTGCGTGCAGTGTTGTGGTCTCGTTTGTTTTTCCACTTCTTTTTCGGAGTTATGCTTAACAGTAGTGTACAGGGAGGGGTGGTGGTGGTGGTGGTGGTGATGGTGGTGGTGGTATTGGAAGAGAAACTGTGTTTTTGTTTTGTTTGTACAACTTTAGCTGGGATAGAGGAGCAGTTTGACACTGATAAGAGAAAGTTTCAGGAGGGATTTAGATCATTTCAAGCATTGTTCGTCATTGCAATGACACCAGAACGCTAGTGGGTTTAGGGCCCAGTGGTTATGGACTTCTAGACCTGTGTTGTGTGCATGCCCATTTTAACAGCAAACTGACGCAGGATACACTGGCATATATGTACACACAGGCTCACAAACACATCCACTCAAGCATGCTATGATACAAACACAAACCTGCTTATTCATTCACTCATGCACAGATGTACAAACATGTACGCACACCCAGGCGCACAAATGCAGTTGTCCACACACACACACACACACACCACACACACACACACACACACACACACACACCACACACACACACACACACATTCACGCACACACACCATACACACACACACACACTACGACACACACATTCACGCACACTGCATCACACACACACACTAGAACCCGTGCACAGGCATACATGCACATGTGCGTGCACGCATACACAGGCGCACACACATACACACACACACACACACACACACAACACACACACACACACACACACACACACATACTGACAATTGTGCTTCAGAACTTTTCTTGGTTCCTTTGCTAATCAGTTTCAGAATGAATTTAAACGTTTTCGTTCATAAATAATTGGTGACGGCGATGATGATAGTGACCACTATATCACAGCCCACATTTTAATCAGTCCATCCATATCTCTCTTTATAGTGAGGATGTTGATGGTTACAACCTCAATTCTATTGTTGTTATCTTCATTATCATCACTGTTGTCATTGTTTCAATCATTATCATCTTGGTGGGTTTTTCATTTCATATGTTGTCATCATTATTGTTCAGTACATCAGTGATCTTTGTCTCATATTTTACCTTTTCACCCGATGTATCATTTTATGTTCTTTTCCACCTGGTGTGTTCAGTGTCTGTTCTTTTTCCACCCTGGGTGTCAGTTCAGTTTGTCATGTGTGTCTTTTTCCACCCTGGGTGTCTGTTCAGTTTGTCTTGTGTGTCTTTTTCCACCCTGGGTGTCAGTTCAGTTTGTCACGTGTGTCTTTTTCCACCCTGGGTGTCAGTTCAGTTTGTCATGTGTGTCTTTTTCCACCCTGGGTGTCTGTTCAGTTTGTCACGTGTGTCTTTTTCCACCCTGGGTGTCACTTCAGTTTGTCACGTGTGTCTTTTTCCACCCTGGGTGTCACTATTTTCAGGTTTTTGGGTGTCACGTAGTTGTCTTGTCTTTTCCACCTGGGTGTCTGTTCAGTTTGTCACTGTGTCTTTTTCCACCTGGGTGTCTGTTCAGTTTGTCACATGTGTCTTTTCCACCCTGGGTGTCTGTTCAGTTTGTCTTGTGTGTCTTTTTCCACCCTGGATGTCTGTTCAGTTTGTCACGTGTGTCTTTTCCCACCCTGGGTGTCTGTTCAGTTTGTCACATGTGTCTTTTTCCACCCTAGGTGTCTGTTCAGTTTGTCATGTGTGTCTTTTCCCACCCTGGGTGTCTGTTCAGTTTCATGGTGCCACTCACCTGTCCGTCTCTGTCCTCCTGCTGTGCTGTGCTGTGATGTCATGACACGTGTCATGTGGCCTGGTCCGCTGTGTCAGACTGTCAGTGAAGGAGGTATGATCTGTGACACATCACAAGATGAACATTGCCTCCTCTGTGTCAAGGGTAGCGTTGTGTAATATGATAAAAGGAACATTACTTGGTAAATATTGGCTCCCCTGCGCTAAGAATAGGGTAGTGTGGTATAACATGATAAAAGGAACATGGTAAATATTGGCTCTGTTGAGTGTAGGGTAGTGTAGTATTGCATGATAAAAGAACACGGTAAATATTGGCTCTGTTGTCAAGGGTAGTGTAGTGTCACTCACTCACTCACTCACTCAGGCCCATGACTACAGAAGTAGTCATGTGGTAAACCTGAGGACCGCAGACGCAACCTCCCTTCTCCATCTGTCTCTGTCAGCAGTCCGGTCCATTCTATGGTGTTCTCATGCCAGTTCTTCCCCTGTCTTCCTCTTCTTCTCCCGCCCTCGATGGTGCCTTGCATGATTGTTTTGGACAGACTGGTGTGTCGGGTGTTGTGCACAAACCATATCAGCTTGCGTCTCTTCACAGTTGAAAGGAGAGGTTCCTGAGGTCCAGCAAGGTTCTCAATTCTGCTCTGTACATATTCATTGGTCCTGTGCTCTATCCAGGAGATTTGAAGGAGCTTCCTTAGGCATTTGCTCTTGAAAGCCTGGATCTTCCTTTCAGTTTCAGCCATCAGTGTCCATGCCTTGCAGCCATACAGTACAATGGAGACCACCAGGGCTTTGTAGAGTTTGAATTTTGTGGAGAATCGGATGTTACTTTTCCACTCTGTTCAGTTTGGTCATGGCTGCGGTGGCTGTGCCAATACGAATTCTTATTTCTGCTTTGCAGCTTCCATCCTTTGTCAGGGTTGCTCCTAGATATCTGAAGTTTCCGACATCTTCCAGTTGTTCTCCGTTCATGAAAATAGTGGCATGGTCCATGTTCTCGCTGTTTACCATGGTTTTGGATTTCTCTGTGCTGACCTCCATTCCATAAGCACCCGCTCTATCAACAAGTCTGTTGGTGAGTTCCTGCAGTTCTTCGTTCGTTCCCTCCATCAGATCTATATCGTCAGCAAACCAGAGGTTGCATATTTGTCTGCCACCAATGGAGATGGAAGTCTCATGGTTTTCCAGTGCCTCCTGTAGTGTAACATGATAAAAGGAACATCAGTTGGTAACTATTGGCTGTGTTGTCTAGGTAGTGTAGTATAACATGGTAAAAGGAAATCAGTTGGTAATATTGGCTGTGTTGTCTAGGTAGTGTAGTATAACATGATAAAAGGAACATCAGTTGGTAAATATTGGCTGTGTTGTCTAGGGTAGTGTAGTATAACATGATAAAAGGAACTCAGTGGTAATATTGGCTGTGTTGTCTAGGGTAGTTGTATAACATGATAAAAGGAACATCAGTTGGTAAATATTGGCTGTGTTGTCTAGGGTAGTGTAGTATAACATGATAAAGGAACATCAGTTGGTAAATATTGGCTGTGTTGTCTAGGGTAGTGTAGTATAACATGATAAAAGGAACATCAGTTGGTAAATATTGGCTGTGTTGTCTAGGGTAGTGTAGTATAACATGTAAAAAGGAACTTCACTGGTAAATATTGGCTGTGTTGTCTAGGGTAGTGTAGTATAACATGATAAAAGGAACATCATAGGTAAATATTGGCTGTGTTGTCTAGGGTAGTGTAGTATAACATGGTAAAAGGAACATCAGTTGGTAACTATTGGCTGTGTTGTCTAGGGTGTGTAGTATAACATGGTAAAAGGAACATCAGTTGGTAAATATTGGCTGTGTTGTCTAGGGTAGTGTAGTATAACATGGTAAAAGGAACTTCACTAGGTAAATATTGGCTGGCTCTGTTGTCTAGGGTAGTGTAGTATAACATGGTAAAAGGAAATTCACTAGGTAAATATTGGCTGCTCTGTTGTCTAGGGTAGTGTAGTATAACATGGTAAAAGGAACTTCACTAGGTAAATATTGGCTGTTGTTGTCTAGGGTAGTGTAGTATAACATGGAAAAGGAACATCACTAGGTAAATATTGGCTCGGGCTGTTGTCTAGGGTAGTGTAGTATACATAAGAAAGGACATCATAGGTAATAATGGCTCCCCTTGTTAGCACTGGGTATAACATAGGGGACTACTTGCTTATATTCCCTCCGCTGTGTTTGGGTAGTGTGATATAACATGGTAAAAGGAACGTCACTAGGTTAATATTGGCTCCGCTGTGTCTAAGGTAGGTAGTGTTAACATGGTAAAAGGAACTTCACTAGGTTAAATAATGCTCGCTTGTTTTAGGGTAGTGTGATATAACATGGTAAAAGGAACTCACTAGGTTAAATATTGCCTCCGCTTTTGTTAGGGTAGTGTGATATAACATGAAAAGGAACGTCACTACGTTAATATTGCCTCCGCTGTGTTAGGTATGTGATGTAACATGGTAAAGGAACTCACTAGTTAATATTGCCTCCGCTGTGTTTAGGGTAGTGTGATATAACATGGTAAAAGGAACGTCACTAGGTTAATATTGGCTCCGCTGTGTCTAAGGTAGCGTAGTGTAACATGGTAAAAGGAACGCCACTAGGTTAATAATGCCTCCGCTGTGTTTAGGGTAGTGTGATATAACATGGTAAAAGGAACGTCACTAGGTTAATATTGCCTCCGCTGTGTTTAGGGTAGTGTGATATAACATGGTAAAAGGAACGTCACTACGTTAATATTGCCTCCGCTGTGTTTAGGGTAGTGTGATGTAACATGGTAAAAGGAACGTCACTAGGTTAATATTGCCTCCGCTGTGTTTCGGGTAGTGTGATATAACATGGTAAAAGGAACGTCACTAGGTTAATATTGCCTCCGCTGTGTTTAGGGTAGTGTGATATAACATGGTAAAAGGAACGTCACTAGGTTAATATTGCTCCGCTGTGTTTAGGGTAGTGTGATATAACATGGTAAAAGGAACGTCACTAGGTTAATATTGCCTCCGCTGTGTTTAGGGTAGTGTGATATAACATGGTAAAAGGAACGTCACTAGGTTAATATTGGCTCCGCTGTGTTTAGGGTTGTGTGATATAACATGGTAAAAGGAACGTCACTAGGTTAATATTGGCTCCGCTGTGTTTAGGGTAGTGTGATATAACATGGTAAAAGGAACGTCACTAGGTTAATATTGGCTCCGCTGTGTCTAAGGTAGCGTAGTGTAACATGATAACAGGAACATCACTAGGTTAATATTGGCTCCGCTGTGTTTAGGGTAGTGTGATATAACATGGTAAAAGGAACGTCACTAGGTTAATATTGCCTCTGCTGTGTTTAGGGTAGTGTGATATAACATGGTAAAAGGAACGTCACTAGGTTAATATTGCCTCTGCTGTGTTTAGGGTAGTGTGATATAACATGGTAAAAGGAACTCACTAGGTTAATATTGGCTCCGCTGTGTTGAGGGTAGTGTGATATAACATGGTAAAAGGAACGTCACTAGGTTAATATTGGCTCCGCTGTGTCTAAGGTAGCGTAGTGTAACATGATAACAGGAACATCACTTGGTAAGTATTGGCTTCACTGTGTTAAAGGTAGTATACATAATAGTATAACATAATATAAGGAACATCACTCGGTAAGGATTGGCTGCGCTGTGTTTAGGGCAGTATAGTATAAAATAAGAAAAGAAACATCACTGGGTAAATATTGTCTCCTCTTGTTTAGGATATTGTGGCGTAAAATGATGAAAAGATGTACAGGATGAGTACTGATTACAAGGTGTCTAGAACAGCATGGTTTAACAGGATAAAGGGATCATTACCGGATGAATGTTGGCGCCTTTGTATGAAGATGAGTGTGCTGTAGCATGATGGAAAAAAGGAATGTTACTAGGAGTATATGTGACCCGCCACCACGAAACCAGTCTTAACTCGCGTGGCCTACTTCACGGCTACAGCTGAAAATAGCTGGTGAGGGTCTACCTGGGGCATTTTGACTTTTTTGCAGAAATGTGTTCCTTACACCCAAAACTTTCACGTGGCACTATCCATTTGCTCCAAAACAACTAATACATTAGTTAAAATTGAGATTTAAAAGCCAAACCTCGAATCAAAATAAACTTCTTTTAAGGCAAAATGACCCATTTTCACTCGCCTAAAACTTAATGCAACCCTTACAGAACCCCATCGTGCTATATACTGTTCGAAAGCGTGTGTGACGCTTCCCGGTTTCTCTGTGTGTCATCTGAAAATAAGTATGGTAAAAAGTAAGATGCCGTTGCTAGGGAAAATATGCTGGAGATGATAGCAAAAACTTTAGAAGCCGTTTTCTCAAAATGGCCGTTGGCACAGTAACCCACTTCAAATGACCATAACTTTCTTATTTTTTGCCCAATAGCGTTCATTTTTATATCAAATTAATCAGAAATATCTAGATTTTAAATATATGTATATCTCAGAACTTTCAAAAATCGAGTTAAGACTGGTTTTATGGTGGAAGGTCACATATAGATTCTGTAATACCTAGGTAAATATTTGTTTGGTGGGAGTGAAAGTGTACAGGTGAATGAATGCTGATGCAAGGGTCAAGATGGAGGGCATATGGATATCATCATCATTGTTGTTGCTATTATCACTGTTGTATAACATAATAGAAAAAAGAATAATCAATTGCTGCACTGGTGTTGAGTTACACGTCTTTGGAGTGACATGTGTTTTGCTTTCGGTACATGTCGAAAGAGTTGTTTTTATTGTGAATTCTGTTATGGAAGGGTTCCTTGAAATCACAGGTTGTTTGTACATGCTGGTGATCAGTATGATGGTCACTTTTTCTTCTGGGTAGATTCAGTGTGTGTGTGTGTGTGTGGTGTGTGTGTGTGTGTGTGTGTGTGTGTGTGTGTGTGTGTGTGTGTGTGTTTAGAATTGTCATGCCCTTCTTTCTTCATCTGAAGCTATTCACATTCTCACAAGATCAGTCTGGAACATGAGACAGAAACAATACCTTGAAGATTCAGCTCAGAAGCACAGATGGGATATGACTAATTCAACAAGAAAATGATGTAATCCCCCAGTGCCTGTCCTAAACTCTAACCTTATACATAGGCTGTGGGTTAATGGATGGTTAGGCAGATATTTAAAACTGGCACCTGCTTGTGCATGTGGTCAGATTCTTGATATTCTTCATTTGTCATTTGAATGTACTAGTACAAGAACTCACGCCCTGATATGGCCCTTTACGGTCGGCTGGGCTATAAGCAACATTATCTTATCTTACAAGAACTCACTTTCAGCCTCTTTATGATAATATCAAATCTCTTAACCTTTCACTTACAACATCGATTGTGTTCAATCAGAGTCATGAGAATGGATGGAGTCTGGCACTGTTGGCTGTTCATCTTATTAAATCTCATCCACTCGGAAGATATTTTTAACACCTCCACCATCCCACCCTGGCTTCCCTTCCCAACAGAGTTTTTTTTTTGTCCTTTCCAATTCATGAATGTTCAGTATTTTTACAAATCTTGAATAAATGTTAGCGAACCACCCAGAGAAACGTGGACAAATGAGTCACAAAGTGTTCTGACTTGTGACTCGTTTGTCCACGTTTCACTGGGCGGTTCGCTAACATTTATTTAAGATTTGTTTAGATTTCCACCTGCAGTCGTCTCACTTTGCAACTAGACCCAATATTTTTAGATTTTATTCTTGGTACATACCATTTCAGTATGGTTGGGCATCGTAATTTGCACGTAGAGCAAGGCTTTTCCATTCCCCCCTCCCATTCCCTTCCTCCCCCTTCTCCTGCTTCCCCATGCCACATACACCCATAAGCTGTTCGACTCCTACGAGTAATTATTGTGTTCCATACTCAGATGAGCTTGCACTCCCGTGTGTTGTATGTACATGTGGCTACATAGAATTGATGTTTCTGCATATCAGCATGTATGGGCCCATAATGTATATGTGTGTGGTGTGTGTGTGTGTGTGTGTGTGTGTGTGTGTGTGTGTGTGTGTGTGTGTGTGTGTGTACATGCGTGCAAATGTGCATGCATGCGTGGATGGAATTTGTATATAAAACAAGTGTTCTGACAGTAACTGACAGACATGAAGCAGGGGAGTGGGAGGGGAATCTCCTGAAATCTACGATTGGTGAGCCTTGGACGCAGTATACAAGAGATGATACTGAGGATGATGATGGCTGTGTTTGTTATTGTTGCTGCTGCTGTTTTATGAAGACTGTGTCTCCCAGCTGCTTTTGTTACTGTTAGTGGGGTTGGCAGTGGTACATCTGGTGCTACCACCGCTGCTGTGTATCTTCAGTGTTATCATGAAAGTCTGTTGTCCTCATCTGAGTCAGTCTCTCAACAGTTGTCCCAAGTACTGTTTCTTCATACTGGCATCACCAGTAGCATCATTGTTGTTGTTGTTGTTTCTGCTGTTGCTGTGTTCACCCTCAATCTAACTCAGCATTGCTTGGTCCTGTGGAATGGCGGGCAGTGAGCTGGAGTGGACGCCTTTGGGAACGAGGTGTACGCCAGCAACTGCCACATGAGCGTGTCCACCGTGCCCTCGCTCAGCCAGGCCGGGGGTCAGGACAGCAAGTCGGAGGTACTCCTCTGTGTGTGTGTGTGTGTGTGTGTGTGTGTGTGTGTGTGTGTGTGTGTGTGTGTGTGTTGTGTGTGTGTGTGTGTGATGTGTGTGCGTGACTATGTGTGTGTGTGTGAGTGAGTGTATGTGTGTGTGTGTTTTGTTTGTGTGTGTGTGTGTGTGTGTGTGTGTGTGTGTGTGTGTGTGTGTGTGTGTGTTGTGTGTGAGTGTGTGTGTGTGTGTGTGTGTATGTGTGTGCGTGACTATGTGTGTGTGTGAGTGAGTGTATGTGTGTGTGTGTGTGTGTTGTGTTTGTGTGTGTGTGTGTGTGTGTGTGTGTGTGTGTGTTGTGTGTGTGTGTTGTGTGTGAGTGTGTGTGTGTGTGTGTATGTGTGTGCGTGACTATGTGTGTATGTGAGTGAGTGTATGTGTGTGTGTGTGTGTGTTGTGTGTTGTTTGTGTGTGTGTGTGTGTGTGTGTGTGTGTGTGTGTGTGTGTGTGTGTGTGCTTCTCTAATTCTGAGTGAGTAGCCTCACTGTGTTCCTACACGTCTATGTACCAAGTGCTTCCCTGAGTGTTGACCTCTCAAAGAGACGCAGTGTCTTCTGTGGTGGGTTGCCTCCTAATGACCAAATGTAGAAAGATGCCTGTGGACTGTCGGTACCCAAGCTGTGACAGGGCAGATCAGGGTGTGGGAGAGCAGGATGAGTATGTAGAGAGATGCCTGTGGGCTGTCGGTACCCAAGCTGTGACAGGGCAGATCAGGGGTATGGGAGAGCAGGATGAGTATGTAGAGAGAAAGAGACAGACAGACAGACAGCAGAACACAAGGGTATTGGGACTTACATGCTGTCAGACATTAACACTTTACAGCAGACTCCTTGAAAACCCTGATCAGTGATCTTCCAGGTGATGAGATTTTTGAGTTTGGGAAAGAGATGCACATTTTTCACCTGATCTAAGATTTTATGGAAGAAATAACTAATTTTAGTGTGGTTTTGGAAACTATGTCTTAGTGATTGTGTGTATATGTGTTGTTTTTCTTCTTCTTCTTCTTCTTTGAAACTTGTATGTGTAGAGTTGGCTTTGACAAGGTGACAACCCTGATATGGCCCTTTGTGGTTGGATGGGCTATGAGCAACAGGGGCACACACACACACACACACCACACACACCACACACACACACACACACACACACACCACATCCCATTAGATATATATATATATATGCATATGTGTGTGTGTGTTGTTTTATCCTAGCCTGGTCGGCCACCTCCCAGTTGGCAAGCTTTGACAGTGGAGAGAGAGGTGTCCAATGACGATGATGAGTTTGGTGGCAGTGATGATGAAATCGGTGATGACGAGATACAGCAGGTGACAGGTAGTTCTTCCCCCCCCCCCCCCCCCCCCCCCCATCATTCACACTATCATAATTTCCAGGCCGTAAAGCACACTGGTATGTAAACTGCACCTACTATATTTTTTTTTAATCTTTAGAGAAAAGAACACCTGAACCATAACCTGTTGATTAGCCACACGGAAATAACCATGGAAACTGATGAATCATGAGAGCAGTGTAACACCTGAAGCATGGAATGACAAACACAAGCTGTGTATAAGTCACAATCTTCAGCCAGCTACATCATGGGAGCCTGTGATGGGCCAGCAGCATTTTGACTTGAACTTGCCAGAGTAAGAGCGAACATGAATTTGACTGGATGGTTTTTACAAAGAAAACATAACCAGTCTTAGCAAATGGCAGAAGCCGAAGTTTCCTCAAGCAGGGACAGCAGCAGGATTGGCACAAATTTCACAGAGTTGTCTGTTCCTGATTTTCAGGGTTGGTGACAAGCGGGGATTGATTTGAACTTGAAATTGTAAAGTGATAATGAAATACTGGTAATGTTCCCTGCCTCAGTTAAGATTTCTTTTCATACCAATCAAACTGAGGCTATCTGTAAGTTGTTACTGTCTGTGTGTGTGTGTGTGTTGTTTGACTAGGCTCAAGATGGCGAAAGTCTGTGCCAGTCTTGAATAAATGTCAGTTTGCGTTTGTTCATTTTGCCCGTTGTTGCTGCTGTGTGGATGTGTCAGGGACAGGGGATGTGGGCAAGCTTGGAACATCCTTTTCTGGGGATGTCTCCTTGTTTGTTCTGTGTGCCCCGTGTTGTCATTCATGCTGGGTGATTCGGTGCCATAAGCTGCATTTGTTTGGAGTTATCGGCGTGTATGTATTTTATCATAGGAGCAAGAGTTACCCCACATGTTTGTTATATACTGAGGTTTTATTTTACCAATGTCAGTTGGCTCGTTTTGTCTGTAAGCAATATGGTTCACGAATTATTGAATCGGTGCTAGCAATTCATTATGGAAGGATGGAGTATGACCCAGTGATGAACCCCTTCAATGTTTGTGCTGATCCCAAAGGGGGGATAATGGATCGCTTTGACCGTTTGTGGAGGTCTGTGCTCTCCCAGCTGTCATTCTAGTTTTTTTTGTTGGTTTATCACAGGGTTTTTTTTCTCTCTCTTGTTTTCCACATATATTGTTGGTTTGTAAAAGGTTTTTTTTTCTCTTGTTAACCACATACATTCTTTGTCAAAGTTTTTTCCCTCTCTTGTTTACCACATGCATTGTTTGTCAGTGTCTCTTTCTTCTTGTTTACACATGTATTGTTGTTTTTTTCACAGGTTTATTTTTCTCTTGTTTACCACATAGATTTTGTTTTTGGTCAAAGGGTTCTTTTTTTCTTGTTTACCACATATACTGTTAGTTTGTCACAGTTTTATTTTTCTCTCTTGTTTACCACATATATTGTTAGTTTGTCACAGTTTTATTTTTCTCTCTTGTTTACCACATATATTGTTAGTTTGTCACAGTTTTATTTTTCTCTCTTGTTTACCACATATATCGTTAGTTTGTCACAGGTTTATTTTTCTCTCTTGTTTGTAAATCACATATATTGTTAGTTTGTCACAGGTTTATTTTTCTCTCTTGTTTACCACATATATTGTTAGTTTGTCACAGGTTTATTTTTCTCTCTTGTTTACCACATATATTGTTAGTTTGTCACAGGTTTATTTTTCTCTCTTGTTGACCTTTTCCTGTGGCTGTGCAGGTCGTAGGTCGAGAGGACTGAAGAAGTCGCGGGTGACCATAAAACATCAAGCCATCCTGCTGCACGCGCCTGTCTTCGAGTGAGTCAGGACGCTGGTCCGTTAAACTGTCATCCTTGAGCAAGGGTTGCTGGGAATGGTGTTCAGTGTGAACTGTCTCATCATTGAAGCCGTGTTGTTGGGAATGGTATTGTGCGTGTCCTCGCAGTGTCAAGGCCGTTCTGATGAGGCCTCAGTGGGTTGGTGGGGTAATGAAAAACACAACTTTAGTCCTGTACTCTGTCTGTGTCCTTGGCGGTAACTAACCCCGTCTCTTGTCCAAATTTTACAACTTTATGGTTTCATGCCTGAATCACTGTGCTTGTTCTGTAGGTTGTGAGGCTGTTCTGTTCAGTAGTTTGGCAGCATAAAAGATAATTGTAGACAGATAGAAAGGATGGGGGATGATGCAGTGGGGCGGTTATGGACTGGGTAAGCCGGGTTGAAATGCTAGTACTCTATGAATGAATAGCATGAAAAGCAGTATTAGTCAGTCCTGTTCTGACAGCCTGGTAGTGTTCATGCACAGACTGCTGTTGTGTACAGGCAAACTAAGAAGTCAGTGTGGGATGCCCAGCGCTCCATGCGGTACAACCAGGATGCCCAGCGACAGGAAGGTACAGAGTTATCTTTCTTGTACGTTCCATATCCTCTACCTCCTCCCTAGTGTGTGTGTGTGTGAGAGAGAGAGAATGTGTGTATATGTGCATGCACATGTTTGTGCACGCATCTGTATGTGTACTGTTTGTAGGCTTTCATTGTTTTATTTCTCAATGATATCTTTGCCCTCCAAAGGGTTCAAAGATAAGTAGAACTTTAAAAATCGTCACAAAAAGAAAAGTTGTCGAAACTTGTGGATATGCAGCAACAAGCAGCACAATCGATAATACTTTATTCCTTTCCCTTTCAGATCATCGCCGAATAAAAGACATTCGCATGTACCTGGCCAAGCTGCGAGTGGGAGGTGACAAGGTGGACAGACCGAAACGAGAGGTAGCCCATTTTGAGTGTGAATTGGATCAGTTTGATATGTGCATCCCAGAGAATCACTTGAAACCAAAGTCTGGGGAGGAAGGGAAGAGGGTGGAGGGTCCGGCAAAGAGAGAGGGGAGGAAGGAGGGACAGATGTTTCTTTCCCTGCTGTCTTTTTAAGGTACAGGAGAGGATGCTTGAAATTGAGCAAATTTAGAAACACGGGAAAAGATCCTCAAACTTCGGCTCCAAAGATTTTCTTTCACCTTGACTACTCTTATTTTTTGCACTCAGAGGTGAATCAAAACATCCAGCCAATGAGAGACGCTAGATCTGTGATCATCTCTGTCCTCAAGTGGTGGATCTTAACATTCAATGCTTCCCAAATACCTTGGGACAGAGCACAGGGTCTTCCTCCATGGAAAAATTCAACAGCTTGGCAAATGAAGCGGAGTACTGTGGATGGGTGGTAAAGGTCGATGCATCATGTTGTCCCAAAATACACTTGGTAAAGATGCTGTGCAGTGTAGTCATGGTTAATGTGATAGTTTCTCTCTTTTTTGTGTGTGTTGCAGTTCATTTATTGTTTTGTCGTCAACACGCCAGCTTTAAAATGGTTGCTATCACTGCTATAATGTTTTGATAAAGAAACTTTTCAGTGTAGAAACTGTTGAAAGCAAAGTAAAATACTCTTTTAACAGTCAGTCTTTGAGCAGCCTGGTGTGATTTCAGATTCATCAAGGAGAGGTCAACTTTGTTGGGATTAGTTCATGTACATGACATAACATTTGTACAGTGCATTACATCTGTACACAGACATGTTTACCCATACGATTTCAGCATATTCTACACACATGTTTGGTGAAAATACAATGAATATGACGAAGTGAAATAAAAGAAAAAAAGAAAGAATTCTGCAGATGAAGTTCTTGAGCTGTGATTGCATTTGCAAAATATATCCGTTGTGTTAGTGCTCCAGGACCCAAAAATGACAACTGTCACTAAGTCTCGTGCACAAAATCTGGATACATCTGTGTTGTTGATGACATGCAGGTACGTTAGAACAGAAGCAGAGACTACAGACTCCAGAATATCGAGAGAAAAAAATAAACTGGCGAGAGAGCCAGAATTTGTGCCAGAGTATGCTGATGAATCAGGTCTGAAAGTAATTTATATTGGAGAAACTTCCTGTATGGTAGGTACCGTAAGATAAGCTTATCTCACTGCTGTGTAACTTCTGTTGTGTGATGCCAAATATGAAAATGAAATCTTCGCAAAAAATTTTTGCAAAAATTCTGAATATGTGCACACACATTTTGTTGAGAAAGTATGCTGAATTTAGTGGGAGAGGACCCCACTAGCAGTGTTAGGGTAAACAGGTCTGTGTACAGTACATCACATCTGTAAAGTGCATCGCATTGGCTGAGCCTGAGCACCACAAAACTGCTTCGCATTAAACGATTCGCTGAATGTTGGCTTGAGTGCAGTCAAAGACATAATCATTTTCACAGCAGATTTAATGAAGACATTGTTCTAGATGCTGAACCTGATGTGATTGGTTTTGAAAAGAAATCGAGGTGTTTCACTTGATCTTGTCTTTCAGTGTCAAGGTATGACATGCTTTGGATCGGAGGTCTTGGCTATTGTATTGTCTCATGTTTAACTTACCTCCAGCCTGGATGTGGTCTCCCTGGCCATGGCGGGCTGTAAACATTGTCACCTGACCTGACTTCAGCTGTGTTAGAAGATGAAGGAACACTGTTGTGTCGGAGGGGGTGGGTGGGTTGAAAGTTGAATGATAATTTGCAAATGGCCGATCGTTGACGCTTTTCAGCGGTGCGTTCAATGAACAGCCTCTGTTTAGAATCGCCTCATCGTCATCGACCTTGGAGCCTTGATAGAACAATGGGATACTGAAATATGTCTGTGTGAGTTACTTCCTTCAAATGTCACGATTCACTGGATTTGAGATAATTGTGTATGTATTGTGTTTTATAACCTTGTATGATGTTTGTGTACATAGTGTCAGTTATTGGAATTTTTATCGTTATGTGACAGTTATTGGAATTTTTATCGTTATGTGTGCCCATTAAAACAAAACAAAACAAAAAAGGAAGAAAATGTGAATAGATAATAAAAGAAGAAAAGAGTGGCCAACTCTCTCCAGTGTGTGAAAACTAACACGGTGCCAGACAAAGGAAGGCAGTGGATTCCAGGTTCACGGGGTTGCTTGTTGTGGTGCAGTTTGCAGGGGGGATTTTCAGCAAGCTGGAGGCCCAGTGGAAGGCAGTGCAGGCCCCCGGACCCTCCAAGCCCTCCGGACCCTCACAGTTCAGGTAAGGCATCCCTGTCTGTACCTGTCTCTTGACCACCTGCCTCACACACAGGTGTCCCTGTCTGTACCTGTCTCTTGACCATCTGCCTCACACACAGGTGTCCCTGTCTGTACCTGTCTCTTGACCACCTGCCTCACACACAGGTGTCCCTGTCTGTACCTCTCTCTGACCACCTGCCTCACGCACAGGTGTCCCTGTCTGTACCTGTCTCTGACCACCTGCCTCACACACAGGTGTCCCTGTCTGTACCTGTCTCTGCTACCTCCTGCCTCACAGACAGGTGCCCTGTCTGTACCTGTCTCTGACCACCTGCCTCACAACAGGTGTCCCTGTCTGTACCTGTCCACCTGCTCACACACAGGTGTCCTTTTCTGTACCTGTCTCTGACCACCTGCCTCACACACAGGTGTCCCTGTCTGTACCTGTCTCTGACCACCTGCCTCACAGACAGGTGTCCCTTGTCTGTACCTGTCTCTGACCACCTGCCTGACACACACTGTCCCTGTCTGTACCTTTTCCACCTGCCTCACACCAGGTCCCCTTAGTACCTGGACTCTGTGAACTTTAGGTATGCCGTTTTAAATTTTGCCCAACTTGGTAAGGGGAAAAATGACTCTGTTTCGTGAATGAGGTATTGTACGTTTTGTCTCTTTCCCCTCCTGTCGGACTCCACCTGTCTCAACCTGTACAGTGTGTTGTGTTGTGTGTGAGTGTGTTTGTGGTGGGTGTGTTGTGTTGTGTGGTGTTTGCTTTTGGCAGTTGCTTTTTATCGACTGCCACATCCTGAAAAGCTAGCTTTTTGATGTTCGTTTACATAATTTTTTCAGTATGACTACAGTTAACATCAAGCTTTCAAAACAAAATACACACCACCCCCCCCCCCCCACCTTATCAGCAAGGATACTATGGTTCCTATGCATAGGCTTTTGATCACATATTTGTGCCGATACAAAATTCTGTCGCTCTGATACTCTATCAGTGTAGTATGCTCTCTGTCAAGTTCACTTGATGAACTGCGGTTGTTTTGTTGCATTGTGACCCTGCTGTCACATCTGTTTGAGCTCCATGGAGTTGTCGCTTTGTTGTTGATGTCGTTGGTCTGCTGGAATACTGCTGTACCCAAACAGCTTTCATGAATTGTGGAATCTTAAGTCTGCATTGCTGGATACCTGGTGTCTGACTGTGTACAATGGATTCACTTCAGGTCTCTTTCCAGAATTGAAGTGATGGAAGTCAGAGTGAGCAGGCTGCTGATGTACCACTGCATGTGTTGTGCTGTAATCATGAATAACTCAGTCGCTATGTGTTTGAGCTCTCAGTTCTCTGGAGTCCTCATTTGATTGCTATTTGTTGTTTGCAGTGTCCTCTCTCTCTCTTTGTCTCTCTCCTCTGTTCTCTCTGCTCTTCTGTCTCTCTCTCTGTCTGTCTCTCTCGGTCTGTCTGTCTCTCTCTGTCTCTCTCCGCAACACAAGCCTTCTTTACTTATTCCCATCCTTCTTTCTGCTTTTTAATCTTTGTTTTTCTTTCTGTCCAATCAGGACTTGTCCTAGTTATTTGTAACATAGTTAATCCTTGTGTAGTGTTGTTAATGATGACATAAATGCCCGTAAATATATTAAGATGCGTTTGCTGTGTGTATTTGTGTGTGTGTGTGTGTGTGTGTGTGTGTGTGTGTGTGTGTGTGTTTTCCTGTCCAGTACTTCATGCTTCTGACATTTGCCCTTCTATGTGGCTTGACACATTTCTGACCAGTAACGCAGACTCTGTGGATGCAGCAGTTGGCAGTGGTTGCGCACAAACATGCCGCCTACAGACTGGACCATTACCATAGTTTGGGATATTGTTACACACAGTTAGCTTGCTATCCCAGAAAATGACAAGGGACAGCACTCTTTATTACCTTCTCAATTTAAAGTTATCTTGCTATCCCAGAAAATGACAAGGGACAGCACTCTTTATTACCTTCTCAATTTAAAGTTATCTTGCCCTCCCAGAAAATGGCAAGGGACAGCTCTGTTTGCTGCCTTTTGAATGTATCTCTATGGATTTATGAGCAGAACAAAAAAGAACTCAGATCGAAATTTCGCTTTGAAACAAATCCAACATGAAACCTTATGTTTTGGCATTGTTTCACTCAGTTACCTTCCTTTGTGAGAAAATTACAAGGGACAGCATTCTTTGTTACCTTTTAAATTTATGTGCATGGTTTTGTGAGCAAAGGAAACAAACAAACAAAACCATATAATCACGTTTTAAACAAACAAGTGCAACAGTAAGTCTCAGCTGGCAGCAAGGAGAAGCAGGAAGAAAAAGAGGATTGAACCAGTTCTGCTTCAAAAGCATTTTACAGCTGGTAGAGTGGTACTACACCTGGCTGTTCAGTGCTTCTCTGTTGGCAGAGTGTCAATGGCGTGGGCAAAAGGAAGAATCCTGCTTGAACTGATTGGTCAGAAGTTTGCTGAAACTGACCTTTGTACCTGTCGTGTCTTTTCCTTGAATGGACTCTATGCTTTTAATAATCTTGTTTATTTTACTTCATTTCAAGGTGAGATATAAAGATACTTACAGAGAAGCAAGGAGATAAAGATGTTTTTTCTTTGTGTGGCAACACCATGATAATTCTTGTATATCATCAAGTAATTTCAGTCAAAAGTGTAACTCTTGCTATTACAAACACTTTTTAAAAAACAGTATATACCGTAATCAGTGGATGCCTTTGCAAGGAAATTCCAACTCACTGAACAGTAAATATGATATTTTTAAAAATTGCCTTCTCTAAGATGTAAGAATGTGCAAATTAGAGGTAGAGAAAAGTGCCATGTGCACTTTCTTTTCACTGTGTCAGTAGATCTGGTTCTCTTTAATTTGTGCTCTGGGGGAAGAATTGGTGTGGGAAGAATGGCAAATCCATGTATAATGAATTGGTGCTACTTTCATACCACTTCTAGTGTTCATGTGATAATAACAGTTTGATATTAAAAGTTGATAGTGTGCAAATTCTCTTGACCTAAGCTCTGTACATCTGCCCCAACATGCTAATGAAGTGATGTCATCACTGTTTCTTGCCAGGCCGCGGTCCAGCATGCCCCTGAGGCGTGAGCGCTCCGGAGTTTTTCATTTCTGACACAGCAGGTCATTAGAACACACCAGCCGCAGGACCCTTATCGCAAAATGTAAAGAGAGGCAGAGTTAGAAATCCCTGATTTGTGTCGGACTTGTGTAGCACGGTGTCCTGATGGACTAGCCACTCAGAATGGTTGTTTGGGGCTAAACCTCAGCTGTATGGTGATGACTAATCACGGTGTTGTCCGTCACAGTATGGGAGTTAACACGCAGTTGTGGATGTTGTGTGTTCCTAGAGGCCTGGTTTAACCCACCTCTGTCTGGCAGTTGTGTTGTGGCTCTGTGATGTCATCTGGACGAGAGACCACGAGACAGCTTAGATCCAGGCGGGCGTTTTCCATTCGGCATTTTTATTGTCACCGGAGGAATAAAACCTTTGTCCGCTTCTTTCTTCACAAAACGTAGTGTGTAAGTTTGAATGTTCTTCAAGTTTGATCACACTTTTATGGTGAAACGACTTACAAAATTTTCATTTGGGGTAATTTCTCAGTAGTCAGTAGACTGATTCAGGATGAGTATTTAGAAGTGACTATGTTTGCCTTCCACGTGTTCAAATGTCGTCAGTCTTTGCATAGCTGTATATCCTTGGTTCACTAATTGTATATTCATATTCTCAGCATTTGCTGAGCAAACACTGTTTTGAAAAGTGTGGTTTATGTATGTCTGGGATTGGGAGAGTTTTCTTTGA
>CM031621.1:44658964-44668964 GCA_018398815.1 Conus ventricosus | reverse complement strand
ATCAGGGCACACGCCTGGGGAAAGAGAATGGACTGTCTTTCCAATCTGTTTCTATGACTGTAAATGCACACACATAATATTGCCTTGGCCTCTTCCATTGAAAGGTATTCACACTGATCTGTGGATGTAGCTGCTACATAATATTTTGTGAAAAGGGAATGAGAGAAAAAAGGAGAGAGAAAGTTGGAAGAGTGTCACCTTTTTGATGCAGAGGTAAGAGACAGATGTCAGTACACCGAGGATATCTCAACAGTGTGTGTATGAATACACTTGTCTCGCACAGGATTGGGCTGATTCGGTTTGTTTGTTTTTTGTGTGTGTTTTTTTGGTTGGTTTGTTGCTTGTTTTTGTGTTCTTATTACAGTGAAGAGTGCAACAGGAGTAGCTGTGTATGTCATGCTTGTGTGTCTGTTGGAGTGTGTGTTAATCAGTAGGCATAATTTTTAGTTGTAAACTTAGTGTAAGAGGACAGCTTAGATCTGTAGATACTGTAGATATGTTATTTATTGATAATCGTCAATTATTTTGATGTTCATTTAAGGTCAAATTCTTTGTGTTTTTGGAATGAAATTGGGGGGTCAGGGGCCGGAGGAGGTGGGGAAATGGGAATCAAGAAGAAAACTTGTAAAAACCTGGGAAGAATTAACTTTTAATTTTTGATCAGAAAATAATATGTGTCATTGTTTCATCAGAAATTAATATGTGTGAGTGCATACAAATGTGTGTGTGTGTGTGTGTGTGTGTGGTGTGTGTGGCATTTCAGTTTGACAGGCAGGTGATTGACAGGGCAGAGAACTGCTTTTGAAATCATCTGTGTTCAACTGAATGAGTATGTCCATTAAGAAAATTGTGAAAGTTGCTCTTTTTCCATGTCAACTTATGTCATTTGGTTACATTAAAGTTTTCATTGGTGCAAACACTTTTCCCCCATTGGGCAAGTTGTGTGTATATATGCATGTGCTTATTCATGTGTGTGTTTGTATGTGGTGTGTGTGTGTGTGTGAGAGAGAGAGAGAGACGCTAAGGGCACACACATTGAGAGCAAACCAGAGCTTAGACAATTTGGCTGGTTGCAGGGTATTAAAAGAGAATGGCTACATTATCTTGAATTGGTCAAAGGCAGGCTGCCTGATGTCAAACAAGAACAAAAGGGACTTGTTTAATTTCGATGACTTTTTTCTTTTGTCAGTCTGGGAGTAAAAAATCAAGTGGACCGGCTGACACCCACAGGACGTCTGATTTGCACCTGAAGAGTGTTGATAATGTGTCCTGTCATGAACTCATTCAACACTGCACCTGAACAGGTCTCGAGTATCTCTGAACAGTACTATTTACCTGCACCTGAGCCATGCTTGGACGACAGACCTGATGAACTCAAACTGGTGTAACTCCAAAACTAACTTTTTAAAAGTAATTATAATGACTCAACCCAACAAGATAGACAAACAAATCACAAGACCAAACATGAAGCATTTCAACCTCTTAGGTCTTCTTCAGGCAAGGTAAACAACACTCAGGCCAATGAAAATGTAGAACAAACATATCACTTATCTTTGTCAAATTAACTTACAGTTTTGACATTGCTTTAAACCGACAAATTTGTGTATAACATGAAAGGAAATTCTAAATTCGGCAGGGAACAGTAAACAGTAGATAACAAACAAGTAGGACAACTCTTGCTCCCACGATGAAATAGATACACACCCATAACTCCAAAGGAATGCTGCTTACAACGCTGAATCGCCCAGCAGACATGACAACACAGTGCACAAGAAAGGATGTTCCAAGCTTGCCCATATACCCTGTATCTGACACATCTGCACAGCAACAAGAATTGGAGAAATGAGCAACAAAACTGGAGAAATGACCCCTTGAAGGGGGCTTCTCTTCTGAGGACTCTCTGCCGCCACGCTCTCCACGAGTTTCTTTCTACTGTATCTGACACATCTGCACAGCAACAAGACTGGAGAAATGAGCAACAAAACTGGAGAAATAACCCCCTTGAAGGGGGCTTCTCTTCTGAGGTCTCTCTGCCGCCACGCTCTCCACAAGCTTCTTTCTACTGTATCTGACACATCTACACAGCAACAAGACTGGAGAAATGAGCGAACAGAAAATTAACAGTCATTGAAGACTGGCACAGCCTTTTCGATCTTGAATATCGTCAAAACAAAACATACGGACAAACGATAACAAAACCAGGTAACCTCGGTTTGGCTGGCATGAAAGGAAATATAGAATGAGGCAGGGAACAATACAGAACAAATAACAAACAAGTATAGAATGAGGCAGGGAACAATACAGAACAAATAACAAACAAGTATAAGAATGGCAGGGAACAATACAGAACAAACAAGTATAGAATGAGGCAGGGAACAATACAGAACAAATAACAAACAAGTATAGAATGAGGCAGGGAACAATACAGAACAAAATAACAAACAAGTATAGAATGAGGCAGGGAACAATACAGAACAAATAACAAACAAGTATAGAATGAGGCAGGGAACAATACAGAACAAATAACAAACAAGTATAGAATGAGGCAGGGAACAATACAGAACAAAATAACAAACAAGTATAGAATGAGGCAGGGAACAATACAGAACAAATAACAAACAAGTATAGAATGAGGCAGGGAACAATACAGAACAAAATAAGTATAGAATGAGGCAGGGAACAATACAGAACAAAATAACAAACAAGTATAGAATGAGGCAGGGAACAATACAGAACAAAATAAGAAGTATAGAATGAGGCAGGGAACAATACAGAACAAACAAGTATAGAATGAGGCAGGGAACAATACAGAACAAACAAGTATAGAATGAGGCAGGGAACAATACAGAACAAAATAACAAGTATAGAATGAGGCAGGGAACAATACAGAACAAAATAACAAGTATAGAATGAGGCAGGGAACAATACAGAACAAACAAGTATAGAATGAGGCAGGGAACAATACAGAACAAAAGTATAGAATGAGGCAGGGAACAATACAGAACAAACAAGTATAGAATGAGGCAGGGAACAATACAGAACAAACAAGTATAGAATGAGGCAGGGAACAATACAGAACAAATAACAAGTATAGAATGAGGCAGGGAACAATACAGAACAAATGACAAACAAGTTGGGTAACTTGCTCACATGATGAAATAAATGCACGCCCCCACTTGTAGCTTTTGACACAGAATCGCCAAACAGAAATGACAACACGGAGCACGCAAAGCAAACAAGAAGAATGCTCCAAGCTTGCCCATACAGCCTGCATCGATAACAACTTGCGTTTGTTCATTCCTCCAGTTGTGTTGCAGTGTAGTTGTGTCGGGTGCAGGGTATGTGGGTCGGCTTGGAACATCCTTTCTTGGGGATGGGGTCACATAGAGTACAATGAAATGTGAAGCAGTGTTTAGGCGAAATGATTTAAGTGTTGAGTGTCATGAAAGCAGTCCAGAAAATAGACGCATGACAAGGTAAATGATTGGCATCAGATTGCGACAGCGAGTTGGTAGAAGGAGAGCGTTCTGAAAAATGTGTTGTGGAGCAAGTTAAAGTGGGTGCCATCTTTATTTACAAGGCAATAGTAATTGAATCAATGCTTTCTGTTCCTTTGCTTTTATTGGGGTCAATGTCAACTATTCATGTGCCATATGGGATTTGGCTCAACGATTCTTCAATTTGTGTTTTTAAAGAATGGAAATATTATATATGAAGGACAGAACACTGGTCAGCGGTTAAAAATAACACCAGAGATCAGGAGGTTACAGCGGAGGTCAAGTAACCAACTGCCGTTTTAATACATGGAAATGACCCTGCTTCTGTTAAAATATTTTTTTGATGTGAAACAGAAAACTTTGTCCTGGGATTTGGGCTCAGCAGATTATCTGGATATACTCTGTGCCGGCAAGGATACAAGAAATATGCATTAAATGCAGACTTTATGTTCCCATGCCATGAGTATGGCACAAAGATTTGGAAGTGAAAAATCTAGTAGACGATAGAAAAAATTTGGAGACGCTGCCTACACACCACAAATTCAAATGTTCATCAAAACATTAATATGATCCATGTAATTGTTTCGAGGCACAGCATGGAGCTATACTTCAGAATCAGATCAAATATAGATCAAATAAACAAATACTGACAATAATTTCACTTTCTTTTAAAGACTTCCTGCAATGAAATCACTTCAAAAATCCAGGAATGTATGACCTGTGGTTGCCATAAAAAGAACAAAACATTGCATCTAGGATTTCAAAAGCATGGGATTGGGAGATAGAGGTGGGGATGTGGTAATGGATGTTGGGTGGGAGATGAGGAGGTGAACAGAGGAGGAGAGGCAGGATAAAAAATAGGAAGACTTCAAAGTACAGATATTAAAACCATCACTGATAGCTATGGGAACTTTTGAGTTCTGTGCCTTGAATGGAACCCTTTCTTTATCCCCTTCAAGAGTCGAACTCTATGTGTAATTCAGGGCTGAATCAAGGGGGTCTCCCCAGTTAATTATCTGCATTGCTGTCAAACATGTCAACCTGTGCTGGATGATGATTCTTCAGGATTTGTGATATGGACACAATATCAATTAGGAGTCAGGCCATTATGATATGGTGTGAACCAGGATTTAGATCTATGTGTATAGGATACAATGTGAATCATGATAATTTTAAACACAAAAAGTTACACTGTGAATCACAATTTAGGCACACATGATACGATGTGAATCAGGATGTAGGCACATGTGATAGAAAAATGAAAGGTGATCAGGTATATATTGGGGTACAACGGAGCTAATGTGAATGGGGATCAAGGCTGAATCACATAATTCAAGACATAGAAGATGAGTGGGATATACTGCAGTATGAATGGAACTAAATAGCGTAACAGCCATGCTGCAAGATCTGGAATGGGAACTCCTTGAAGCACGAAGAAACAGGCAGAGGCTAACCTTCATATACAAGATCGTCAGTGGCGCTGTGTACATAACCCTGACAAATTCCTCTAGAAAGGACCTGCCCAAACCACAAACACAAATTTGCTCATCTCGGCACTTCCGCTGACCATACAAGTACAGCTTCTTCCCATCAACCATCCCAGCCTGGAACTCCCTGCCTGCAACAGCAGCAGAGGCTCCCTCCTTGGTATCATTCAAGAGGGAGCTGAACAAAATCCCATCCTAGATCCTAATCCCAACTAGCCGAGCGGTAAATGAAGGGCAGGGTTGTGCCGGTCCAGGTCATGACCTGGGGGTCGCCACGATTACCGGGTAAGCCTCCCCAGATGTTAATTAGGCTAGTTGAGCTTTTTTTTTTTTTTTTTTTTCCTGCCGCAACACGCTGCCCCGGAGCTGAACTCAGGGGTATGCGGTTGGGGTACTAAGGCGACTTTACATCTCTTTAGCTATCTTTTCGTTGTCCCTATTAGATCTTTGTTTATTTCATCTTACGCCTCTGTGCACACAGGTCAATAATAGTCAACAATGACGGCTGACCTACAAATTTGAAGATTGAAGGATACAAAGGGCCCAATACATAGTTTCTTTAAGTGCAGAACGTGCTGATGTGATAGACAGAGGGAGGTGAAATCCATATGTGGATACAGGTTAATTAAGGAACAAACAACAAAAAACCCTATGATTTTATAGTAGTCTGTGTGCAATGGACATTCCGTTGGCTGGTACGTTTTGGTTGGCTAGGTGTGACCAGTCGGTTTGGCATCGCGCTACACTCTGTCATCTGCATCAGTGGCACTTGAACTGTCATGGACGCTATAAGTCAGTGACCATCTGTGCACTTCTTTTTCTTGTCTTTCAGATCCCTGCCAGCTGCGAGGCAGTTTGCACGGTTTTAAGTATAGCAGTTTGAATCTTGCACGATCTGTATGCGTGTTTCATAGTTTTCTTCACTGTACCTCATTGGCTGTTCAAACTCGATCGTGTTGTTTGGAACGGGTGCTTGTTTTAAGATAATAACAATAACAACAATGATTAAACAACAAGAACAGCAGCAACAACAATAACAATCATCATCATCATCATAATTATCATAATAATAATAACAACAGCAGCAGCAGCAAGAAGAAGAAGAAAACAACAACAGCAACAACAACAAGTATGATGATGATGATAAAAGACGAAAACACACACACACACACACACACACGCACACACACAAGGTCTTGTGTAACACGATATGTACATACAGAGTCACGAAATCACCCATAATGAGCTGGCTTGATTAGGCGAACAGACATCTCTGGCAACAGACTGAAACCAAACATGCTGACAGAGCTGGGAAAGTTGGAGGGGAACGTCTGGGTATTGACTCTGATCGGGAATAAAAATGGCTCAGATTTCGTGCAGGCAAACATGAACGATGATAATATTGCATGATATACTTCAAGAGCAGAGCACACTACAGAGCATGGTAGAGTCGAGTCGAGGACGGCACAGTTCCTCCATGTAAAGTTCAGAAAAGCGCAGCTCTGTGGGTCTGAGCCAATTTTACTTTGTATACATGGTCACACTGGACCGATTGTTTGTCATGGAACACACACAAACACACGCACACACCGCGCACCACACAACGCTCGCTCGCTCGCTCGTAAGCATCAAAGTAAACAAAGCAGGAGTATTTAAGTTACAAAGTAAACAAAGCAGGAGTATTTAAGTTACTGACCAACATCAATGAAAACAAAGCTACTGGTCCTGGTGGTGTTCCTGGCAAGCTTTTAAAATTATGTGCCGATGAACTCGAGTGAGGTATACTAACTACTTTACCAAGCTTCACTGGACCAGGGAGTATACCTGATGAGTGGCGAGATGCGAGCATTGTTCCCTTATTCAAAAAGAGTGACAAAACAAAAGCAGAGTACTATAGACCTGTATCTCTTACATCCATATCAGCAAAACTACTTGAACACATAATATATAGTAGCATAATGGACCATCTTGACAAATATGACTTCTTAAATAACGCCCAGCATGGTTTTAGACAGCGAAGGAGTTGTGAGACTCAACTTATAACAACTCTCAATGATTTTAATAACTGTCTTAACAACAGACAACAAATAGATGCAATTTTATTAGACTTTTCTAAAGCCTTTGATAAGGTTGACCATGAGGGCCTGCTGCTTAAATTTGAACACATCGGCATTGGCGGTTCTTTGCTGAAATGGGCTAGATCATTCCTCGTTGGGAGAACGCAGAAAGTTGTTGTGGAAGGTCGTCATCCCATTGAAAACCAGTCTTGTCAGGTGTACCACAGGGAACTGTTCTGGGGCCCTTGTTTTTCTTACTTTATATAAATGACATAAGTAGAAATCTCTCTCCTGGAACTACTATAAGGCTTTTTGCAGATGACAGCTTAGTACATAGAACAATCAGAAGCAAGAATGATATACGCATTCTACAAGACGATCTAAACGCTTTACAAGAGTGGGAAAGAACTTGGAACATGGAATTTCATCCCCAAAAGTGCAAGTGTTGCGTAAATGTAACAAACGCTCACCAACTAGATCAGAATATTCTATTCATAATACTATTCTTAAAGAAACCAATGCTGCAAAATATTTAGGCGTGATTATAGATAGTCGTCTCAAATGGAAAGAACATTACAATTTAGTATGTAAGAAAGCAAATAACATCTTAGCTTTCTTATACAGGAATATCAATGACTGCCCCCGACGACTGCTACAAAACACTGGTTAGACCAGTACTGGAATATGGTTGCTCAGTCTGGGATCCTTACCATCTAAAGGACATTGATAACCTCGAAAAGATTCAGAAGAGAGCAGCACGGTTCGTAACAGGGAATCACATCAGAGAAAAGGGGAATACTAGGAAGAACATGAGGAAATTAGAATAGAAACCCTTAGAAGACAGAAGAGCTTTTATCAAACTTAACATCTTCTTCAAAGGCAGAGCTAAACTAATTGATATTCCAATGGAACAACTAGTATTGAAAAAAGTAGCACCAGAAGTGGCGGTCAATGTTATACCATACCTGCATCAAATATTGACAGCCACTTACATTCATTTTATCCTAGTTCTGTACGACTGTGGAACTCATTGCCGGGTGCCAGCAAGATTGCCACAAATGCAGTCTCATTAAAAAACAAACAAACTGATGCGACAGTTTTGAGATCTGCATATTGACGATTTTCTATTTTAACTTCCCCAGATACTTTATGGTTGCCTGGGCCTGAATTTGGCCATTGCTTTTAACTTCTTGAATATCGAGTGCGACCCCTTGTTGCCAAATTTGCTCCAGGGGCTAACAGTCTGAGTCGCACTATTTTGTGTTATTTTATTTTACTTTTTAACATGCGCGCTGGTGACCTACTCGTTTTTGAGTGAACCAGTATTTTAGGAAGAAGGAGAAGAAGAAGAAGAAGACGCAGCACACATTAATTGGTCATAGTTTGTTGTAAATATTGGTAAAAAGGCGTACGAAATCCCGTAGCAGACGACAGGCAGAAAGCTTGTCGACGTCGTCATGAGATTGAACCAGAGGGTTCCTACTCTTGGGTTCAACCACACAAGTTTGGCCCGCTATGATGGCGGACAAAGGGGTGGAGGCCGAAAAGTTTGCTCTCGTAAGTTGTGTTCGAAGTTTTTAAAGAGATCGGACGACATTATTGTTCTAAAGCTAGATTTTCTTCCATCATTGTCTGAGTTCATCATCATCATCATCATCACGATCATTCTCATCTCACTCTCACAGGTGCTTTAAAAACACTTTGATCTCGAATTGGTTTCTTATAGTATTTGATTTGTTTGTTTTACATTGGTTTGCTAGTTTTTTTTTGTTTCAAATTGTTTTTTCGGGTGTAAATTAGTAGTAGCCATCAAATGTTGATGTTGATCGCTGAAGGGAAGAAGAGAAGAAGAATAATGGTTTAATAAGTGTTGCTATAAATAGCATGCACGAGTGGAGGTACAGTCCCGATTGACATTATTCAAAAGTAGGTTAAGAATTTAGACTGGCATTATTTTCAGTGAAAGGTATACGCACAACTATTTAAGCGTATAGGCCCAGTGCAGAGATCAAGCAAGATTTATTGACCATACCATGTCTGTTGGATACAGTGCCCAGGCATGCAAACTTTAATTAGGTCCCCATCCCACCCCCTCCCCCGCCCCCAGTCCTGATAATGATTATTCAAAGTGACCCTGAAGTGGCCAGCCTTCAGGTCCAGATCAATAAAAGGCCGTCAGTGCCATGTGTGCAGTGATGGTATTTATGGATCCGCTACTCTTCTTTAGTCAGTGCATTTATCCTGCCCTAGATCACAGAGATCACAAGTGACATATACACATGTACACAGACACACAAACACAAACACAGATAGATACACACACAGAGGACACACATGCAGAGGACACACACAACACCACACCCACACCACACACACACACACACACACACACACACGCACACACACACACACACACTGTGGGTTATATTATAATGAAAAGGTTGATGTTCTAGCAAAGAGAGGAGCAAAACGATCTTCAGATTCACATTTTTTGAACTTCTCTTTGTCATTGCAAGAGTGCTATACTTTGGAGGAAAGAGTACAGTTTTCGAATTTTCATTTGACAGAAAAGAAACTGGGTGCTTTGGTTTACACGATGAAATGAAACATATTCATGAAAAGTTAAGTAATAATTAATATCGATCAAAACATTTATCGTAGACGACAGATAAGTTCCTTGATCTGTAGAAGGAAACTGGATTGTTTTAAAAACAAAGTATGTCAAAAATATACATTGTATATGTGGTCATAGCATATCAGCTGATCACATTCTTTTGTGTAACTTAATGAAAAAAATAATTCCAAATACGTCTGTACAGCCTTTCAAACTGTTTTCCTGTCAACAAGTGAAACATATCTTTTCTTTTTACATTTAGCTAAAAGTGTTATTGTTGCAGATAAGTTTTTTTTTTTTTTTGACTCGTTGTGTTAACCTCCCCCCCCCCCCCCCCCCCCCCCC
>CM031621.1:44648964-44656464 GCA_018398815.1 Conus ventricosus | reverse complement strand
TTGTGTGTGTGTGTGTGTGTGTGTGTGTGTGTGTGTGTGTGTGTGTGTGGGTGGTGTTGTGCACACGTGGTGCATACGTGCATGCATGCTTGTGTGCGTGTGTGCGTGCGTATATGTGTGTGTGTGCGAGAGAGAGAGAGAAGACAAACACACAGAAAGAGAGATTTGTGAGTGTGTGTTTGTGTGTGTGTGTGTGTTGTGTGTGTGTGTGTGTGTGTGTGTGTGGTGTGTGTGTGGGTTGTGAGACTGAGAGAGAGAGAGAGAGAGAGAGAGAGAGAGAATTTGTGTGTGTGCATGCGTGCATGCGTGTGTGTGTATATGTGTGTGTGTGTGTGTGTGTGTGTGTGTGGGTGTGAGAGAGAGAGAGAGAGAGAGAGAGAGAGAGAGAGACAACAGAAACACACACACACACACCACACCACACACACACACACACATGCGCGCACACACACACACGCGCGCACACACTCACATACACACAGACAAAGAGAGAATTGTGAGTGAGTGTGTGTGTGTGTTTGTGTGTGTGTGTGTGTGTGTGTGTGTGTGTGAGAGAGGGAGAGGAGAGAGAGAGAGAGAGAGTGTGTGTGTGTGTGTGTGTGTGTGTGTGTGTGTGTGTGTGTGTGTGTGTTGTATTAGTTTTCATAAATACATGCATATACATATCTTTGGATGTCCATACTCGGGCACACATAAAACATGTATGCTAGGGTACACTTGCACACATATCTGTTTGCACACATGCATATGCATGCATGCTAAACATTTATTCAGAATTATAGGTGTTCACACACACACACACACACACACACACACACACACACACACACACACACACACACACACACACACACACACACAAACATGCTAACACACACCACAAACATTTTAATATGCACACAGGCGCACCAGACACACACAGACACACACAGACACACACACACACACACACACACACACACACACACACACACACACACACACACACACACACATGCGTGCCCGCACACACACACACACATGCATGCATGCACACACAGTTTGTTTTGTATAACAACACTACCAGCACTGTTCATGTTTTGTCATTGTCAGAGAGAAGAGCTCAAGTGGCTGCTGAAAGATGAGGCGCACTGCACGCTGGACAGCATTGAACACACCTTGAAGGTAACCCCACCATCCTCGCTTCACTGACCATCAGTTTATTCACCTTTAGAAATTTAACACACCTTGAAGGTAACCCCACCATCCTCGCTTCACTGACCATCAGTTTATTCACCTTTAGAAATTTAACACACCTTGAAGGTAACCCCACCATCCTCGCTTCACTGACCATCAGTTTATTCACCTTTAGAAATTTAACAGACCCTGAAGGTAACCCCACCATCCTCGCTTCACTGACCATCAGTTTATTCACCTTTAGAAATTTAACAGACCCTGAAGGTAACCCCACCATCCTCGCTTCACTGACCATCAGTTTATTCACCTTCAGAAATTCAACGGACCCTGAAGGTAACCCCACCTTCCTCGCTTCATTGACCATCAGTTTATTCACCTTCAGAATTCAACGGACCATGAAGCTAACCCCACTATCCTCACATCATTGATTGTCAGTTTGCAGACCATTAAAAATTTAACACACCCAGAAGGTAACCCCCTCATCCTCGCTTCATTGATCATCAGTTTATACACCATTAGCATTTTAGTTCAGCTGCACCTAACACCTTCACTGTAATCCCCCCATTCCCCCACATTGTGGAAGTGTGTTGATCACACTGTGGTTGTTTTCATAGCTGACCTCATGAGTCTGTGGATGTGCTGTAAATGTGTAGCACACTGATTCCACCAGATGTAAGAACGCTCAAGGGCTGATGGCAAACTTGGTGTCGCACAGCACAAGTGAGCAAACTGTGAACTCTGAATGAACAAGAAACAGCTCAGTGCGGGAATGGCTTGGTCTTGTTATCAGTGATACCCATGGTAGTCCAGCCATCTGCCTCTCATTATATAGGGCAAATCTAATTACTCCAACAAGAGTTCTTGCTTGGAAAATTTTGAGTCTGACTCCAGCTGGGCTCGGGAGATCAAATGTATCAATTTGTAGGCAATATGTGCAATTGTTTTGATATTATATAGGCACAAGAGACCCCATAGATAAACACTTCATAGAATGATTGCATTTATTTAAAGATAAGATGAAATAGAGAAGGGTTGTCTTTAACTGGATGAAAGTGACATAATTTGAAGTGATTGTGTTTGCTGTATGAAACATCCATGGCGACTGCTGTGTGATGATGATGATGATGATGATGGAGAATTTTTTTTTATTTAAATCCAGAACACTTAAGGATTTCGCTGATAGCGATTACAAAAAAATCTGATGTAGTGTGTGTGTGTGTGTGTGTGTGTGTGTGTGTGTGTGTGTGTGTGTGTGTGTGTGCGCACATCATGTACAGTCACATCCGCGTTTGATGAAGTTCATATTGAACAATGAAAAAGAATATGGTTCACTAATAGAAGGTTTGAACAATCGCATGCTACATTTTGTGAAAATTTGGTTTTCCATGAATTCAGTCGAAGCTTGTATAGTAAGATGACAAATATATCGTAGACATGACAAGATTTCATATTTTTCTGGAAGGTGTTCACTGTTCACACATTTTTCTAATAACAGAGTAATTACTTGAACATCAAGTTTTGAATTACTTGTGTAGTCAGTGAGACTGAGTGATCAGACTCACCAGCACTAGTGACCACTAGCGCTAGTAAGGGTTAAGTGCTGTAAGACTTCCATGCTGCTGAGGTCTTTGTGGAATAGGACTGGTTGTATTGAATCTATCAGTTGCGTGTTCATTAATGGTGTGTGTATGTGTGTGTGTGTGTGTGAGTGTGTGCGTGCGTGTGTGTGTGTGCGTGCGTGCATGTGGGCATGTGTGTGCGTGCATATGTGTGTGTGTGTGTATGTGTGTGTGTGTGTGTGTGTGTGTGTGTGTGTGTGTGTGTCTAATTGCATGAGGGCATGTGTGTGTGTGTGTGTTTGAGTGTGTGTATGTGTATGCATGTGTGTGTGTGTGTGTGTGTGTGCGCACGTGCGTGCGTGCGTGTGTGTGTGTGCAGGAATGCTGTAAATGTTTTCCCATGCGGATAGAGGGACTGAATGAAGGTAAGTCACTCAAACGAGAACATTGAAAAACACATATTTTGTTGTCAAGACAGGTGATTGTTTTTCTTTTGTTATTGTTTGTTTTTTCTTGTAAAGAGGTAACAATAGAGTCAAACTGTCAGATATATTGCATGTATTTCCCCCTCCTCCCCTCCATTTCCACTCCAAACACACACGCACACACACACACACACACACACACACACCACACACAGCACACACACACACACACACACATACACACACACACACACACACACACACACACACACACACACACACACACACACACACACACACACACACAGAGTCACACACACACACACACACACACACACACACACACACACACACACACACACACACACACACAGAGTCTCACACACACACACACACACACACACACACACACACACACACACACACACACACACACATACACATTGTCACTATACATCACAATGACTTGGATTTTAGTTCCTCAATCAGCTCATTCTCAGATATCCTCATGTGCGTGGTTAAGTACTTGAATATAAGTGCGGCCATACTTGGCTGGCATAGGTGTATTCTTGTAGGGCATGAAATTATGGGATGTGGTGTGTTTCTAGGACAGATTGGTGGTGGTGGGAAGCTGAGTGAGGAGGGGTCTAAGTGTTTACAAGAATTCTTGTTGAGCTCTGGGATAGACAAAATAAACCTGATTGTAGCGTTTCCATGTTTCTGTGTGTGTGTGTGTGTGTGTGTGTGTGTGTGTGTGTGTGTGTGTAAGTGTGTGTATGTGTGTGTGTGTGAGTGTGTGTGTGTGTGTAAGTGTGTGTGTGTGTGTGTGTGTGTGTGCGCATGTGTGTGCATGTGTGTGTGTGTGTGTGCGTGCGTGTGCGTGTGTGAGGGCTTGTGAAGATCGGAAGAGGGCATGAAAGCCTACCTCATTCATGCGGTAATTGGCCTCACAGACAGCTAGAGCAGTGGGCATAGGACCACAATGACTACCATCCACAAATTGAACAAATACATCTGGGTGTAAGGAGAAGCAGCTAACAAGCCTCATCGGCACTTGACTGAAAAGGAATGTGGCAAGCAAACAGTTGATTGACAAAGGCAGTTCTCTTGGCCTGTAGAGAGCGTGATCGTTCCTGCCACATCCGTGTGCACAGCCAATGAACTGCAAAAGCGCAGGCATCATTATCGTCAGGGCAAAATCGGAATTCAATATATATGGGTGCACTGCTTCTAATGCTTGCTCATCATGAAAGATTTTCTCTGTGTTATTTTGTCTGTAAGTCTAAGATCAGAATGAATTTAATTCGGAAACACCGTGAATGTCCTATAAATGGGGAATAATTTGTACAAGTTGGTGTTTTTGATCAATCAGCCCTGATATCGAACAGAAAGAAGGTCTGTTTTATCACGTGAAAGGGAGTCATCCAGTGAGGTTTAAAAGAAGAACTCTGTAAACTGAAAGATTGCCCATCGTAAAATATTGCGGGCTGTCAGGATGGTGGTGGTTGTTGTTGATGTGGTTGCCTTCATTGTTGTTGTTCTTGTCATTGTTGGTGTTGCTGATGGTCATTCGTGGTGTGTTGTGGTGAACAGGTAGAGTGTCCAGGGATGAGGCTCAAGAGCCTGAAAGAGTGGTGTACCCTGCCAAGCGACTGCTCCTGTCTGGAGCAACGTAGGTTGACCTTAATTCTTGGCATACCCCCCCCTCTCTCTCTGTCTCTCTCTCTCTCCCTCTCTCTCCCTCTCTCTCTCCCCCCCACCCCCCACCCCCCACCCTGCCCCCCACCCCCCACCCCCACCCCAACCATCTCCCACCCCTTCTGTATGTGTTCCCTCTTGTACATTAGTTTTGTTTCATTTGGTATTATTATATTTCAGAATTTGTTTTTTCTTTCTTTTGTGTGTGTTTTTTTTTTTGGGCCCCGGAGGGCTGGATGTAAACAAGCAGTTATGCTTACTCCACTACCCTCTAAAAATAAAATTTGTTCATTCTCTCTCTCTCTCTCTCTCTCTCCTCTCTCTCTCTCTCTCTCTCTCTCTCTCTCTCTCTCTCTCTCTCTCTCATTTTGACCTCATTGGTCGTCTTCAGGAAAGACAAACAACATTCAAGACAATGAAAACAAAGAATGAACAATCGCTTATCTCCTCTTTGTCTTGAATGTTGTTTGTCTTGCGTGAAGAAGACCAAAGAGGTCGAAACGCGTTGTGTTTTGTCTTGTAAATTGTTTGTCTCTTTCGTTTTGGCAGCAAAGTAAATCTTCTTTTAAGTTGTTTCAATTTCTGCCTGCAGTCACTCAGCTTTGAAACTGGTAGATGTGAACTCCAACTGGAAACCCAGTTTGATATTAGATAAAGCAGCAGAACTCAGAACATTTAATGAACTAGGCCATATGCCCATGTCATGGAGGTGGGATCACTTCAAAATAAGGGAAAAAGATAAACCAAGTGACCACACTCCTGGGTCCTTTCTTGAACTTAAAACTTGGCCCAGATTTGCCGGCCAGCAAACATACACATTTATTTCAAATTTGCCGTCCCCCTGCTTTCCTCATCTCCTGATCCCCTGCACTTTGCCAACCCCCCGCCCTGCCCCCCTCTCCATCTCTTCCTTCCGGCTGGTTTGTGGGTACCTGTCATCTGAGGGGGGCACTCACTCCTGCTGTATAAACCATTATTTTCATGAGTAGGGGCTTAGTTGGTAGTTCTTTATAGTTACGATGACTCTGAAGTGTTCCACTGAGCACCACCGATGCAACTGAGTAGCAGCAGTGATCTGCCAGTGATCTTTAAATCAGCAAGGTAAAACGGGGTAAAGGCAAACGGATCAAACAAAACCATAAAGCCTGGTCGTAGTAGTGGGTTTAAAAACAAGCGCAGACACAGTCGTCTACCTTTACTTCGTTAACTTCCAGTCAAACGAAAATTTGATGGTGTGCTGCTATTTTTGTCAGTATATTGCCCTCTGATCCTGTAAAATTCATTAACTGCAGTAAACACAAACTTAGTAACACTGCAGCGTCTCCTGCAGTGGGTTGCTTCATGACGATATGATAATGACAGCCTGTATATCTCTGTGATCTGTTGTCACTGGCATGGAAAGTGTATGAGAGAATGGAATGAGCCAGTGTGTGAGATGGGATGTGGGTGGAACACTGGAATGAGGAGAAGCAGAATATGCGATGTGGATAGGACAATGGAATGAGGTGATGTGGGATATGCGATGTGGATAGGACAATGGAATGAGGTGATGCGGGATATGCGATGTGGATAGGACAATGGAATGAGGTGATGCAGGATATGCGATGTGGATGGGACAGTGGAATGAGGTGATGCAGGATATGCGATGTGGATAGGACAATGGAATGAGGTGATGCAGGATATGTGATGTGGATGGGACAATGAAATTAGGTGATGCGGGATATGCGATGTGGATATGACAATGGAATGAGGTGATACGGGACGATGTGGATGGGACAATGGAATGAGGTGATGTGGGATATGCGATGTGGATGGGACAATGGAATGAGGTGATGCGGGATATGCGATGTGGATAGGACAATGGAATGAGGTGGTGTGGGAGATTGGATGTGGATAGGACAATGGAATAACATGATGCAGGAAATGGGATATGGATGGGACAAAGGAATGAAGTGATGTGGGAGATGGCATGTAGATGGGACAATGGAATGAGGTGATGCAGGAGATGGGATGTGGATGGGACAATGGAATGCTGTGGGTGGGAGATGGCATGTAGATGGGACAATGGAATGAGGTGATGCGGGAGATGGGATGTGGATGGACAATGGAATGAGGGATGCGGGAGAAAGGCAATGGAGATGGGACAATGGAATGAGGTGATGCGGGAGATGGCATGGATGGGACAATAGAATGAGGTGATGCGGGAGATGGGATGTGGATGGGACAATGGAATGAGGTGATGCGGGAGATGGGATGTGGATGGGACAATGGAATGGGCTGATGTGGGAGATGGGATGTGGATGGGACAATGGAATGGGGTAGTGTGGGAGATGGGATGTGGATGTGACAATAGGTGATAAAGAGATGGGATGTGGATGGGACAATGGAGTGAGGCGATGTGGGAGATGGGATGTGGGTGGGACAATGGAGTGAGGCGATGTGGGAGATGGGATGTGGGTGGGACAATGGAGTGAGGCGATGTGGGAAATGGGATGTGGGTGGGACAAGGAAATGAGGCGGTGTGAGAATCGGAATGTGGATGTCTGAATGGAATGTGGTAATGTAGAGGATGGCTTGTGGATGTGGATCCGAGAATGGAATGAGGCAGTGTGGGAAATGGGATGTTGATTGGAAGATTGTAT
>CM031621.1:44631464-44646464 GCA_018398815.1 Conus ventricosus | reverse complement strand
CGTTCTTTACCACTGTTCGTTCTTTACCACTGTGCGTTCTTTACCACTGTGCGTTCTTTACCACCGTGTGCTGCTTTACCACTGTGTGCTCTTTACCACTGTGTGTTCTTTACCACTGTGAGTTCTTTACCACTGTGTTCTTTACTGCTGTGTGCTCTTTACCACTGTGCGTTCTTTACCGCTGTGAGTTGTTTACCACTGTGCATTCTTTACCACTGTGTTCTTTACTGCTGTGTGTTCTTTACACTGTGCGTTCTTTACCACTGTGCGTTCTTTACCACTGTGTGCTGCTTTACCACTGTGTGCTGCTTTACCACTGTGTGCTGCTTTACACTGTGTGTTCTTTACCACCGTGCGTTCTTTACCACTGTGCGTTCGTTACCACTGTGTGCTCTTTACCACTGTGTGCTCTGTACCACCGTGCGTTCTTTACCACTGTGTGCTGCTTTACCACTGTGTGTTCTTTACCACCGTGCGTTCTTTACCACTGTGCGTTCTTTAACACTGTGTGCTCTTTACCACTGTGTGTTCTTTACCACTGTGTGTCCTTTACCACTGTGTGTCCTTTACCACTGTGTGCTCTTTACCACCGTGCGTTCTTTACCACTGTGTGCTGCTTTACCACTGTGTGTTCTTTACCACTGTGTGTTCTTTACCACTGTGTGTCCTTTACCACTGTGTGTCCTTTACCACTGTGTGTCCTTTACCACTGTGTGTCCTTTACCACTGTGTGTCCTTTACCACTGTGTGTTCTTTACCACTGTGTGTCCTTTACCACTATGTGTCCTTTACCACTGTGTGTCCTTTACCACTGTGTGTTCTTTACCACTGTGTGTCCTTTACCACTGTGTGTCCTTTACCACTGTGTGCTCTTTATCACTGTGTGTCCATTACCACTGTGTGTCCATTACCACTGTGTGCTCTTTGCCACTGTGTGTCCTTTACCACTGTGTGTCCTTTTCCACTGTGTGTCCTTTACCACTGTGTGCTCTTTACCACTGTGTGCTCTTTACCACTGTGTGTCCTTTACCACTGTGTGCTCTTTACCACTGTGTGCTCTTTACCACTGTGTGCTCTTTACCACTGTGTGTCCTTTACCACTGTGTGCTCTTTACCACTGTGTGTCCTTTACCACTGTGTGCTCTTTACCACTGTGTGCTCTTTACCACTGTGTGTCCTTTACCACTGTGTGTCCTTTACCACTATGTGTCCTTTACCACTGTGTTCCTTTACCACTGTGTGCTCTTTACCACTGTGTGTCCTTTACCACTGTGTGCTCTTTACCACTGTGTGCCCTTTACCACTGTGTACCCTTTACCACTGTGTGCTCTTTACCATTGTGTATCCTTTACCACTGTGTGCTCTTTACCACTGTGTGCTCTTTACCACTGTGTGTCCTTTACCACTGTGTGCTCTTTACCACTGTGTGTCCTTTACCACTGTGTGTCCTTTACCACTGTGTGTCCTTTACCACTGTGTGCTCTTTACCACTGTGTGCTCTTTACCACTGTGTGTCCTTTACCACTGTGTGTCCTTTACCACTGTGTGCTCTTTACCACTGTGTGTCCTTTACCACTGTGTGCTCTTTACCACTGTGTGCTGCTTTTTGCCTTGGCAGTCCATGGTCCTGTCTCTGTTCTCTAAGCTCTTTAACACTGAATTTTTATTTTTTTAACGAGTTTACAATTTATAACAAGCCAGCTGTTTTTTGTTGTGTTCTGAAGACTTGGTAGTTACATTGTACACGCTGTCTAGAGTGGGGACACTTGCTGCCTGTTCTGCAGTCTCTGTTTTCCCTAGCCTTTTTTTCGTGAATTTTTTGTTTACAAGTAAATTTTTTTTGTTTTTTTCCATTCATCCTTTTGTTTTTAAATCTTGGAATAAGCAGAATAAAGGGCCTGCCAGCTCCCCATAGCACAGTTCAGATGTTTCCACCTTGGGGACGTCACTAGTTTAGCTACTACCTCGTTCATTGTTGTTGTTGTTGTTGTTGTTGTTGTCTGTAGATCATACCTGTGTTTGTTGTGTGCCACATTCTTTTTTCTCCAGAATCAGACCTTTCTATGTGATACTCCTGTGTGTTGCAAGGTGTCAACCTCGGGTGATGTCGATGGAGGAAGGACTAGCGCACAGCCCAAACACACTCACAGCTTGCTTACAATCTCATTCATTTATCATGCATCCGTCACATCAAACCACTAGTAAAGTCTATAACTTTACTACACCATGATCATAGAACGAAACATCAATGCATATGGAATCAAATGAAATAAAACATTCTCTCTTTCCTGAACTTCACAAAATCATTTATCTAAAACATCATTAACTAACCCGGGTATAAATAGATTTCTACTTTACCTGGCCAGGTGATCTTAACTATTCACGAATCACTGTCTTTTTCTTTTCCTTTTTTTTTTCTCACTGTCACTTTCACAACACGACACAACTGCTGGCACTGGTGTTGGTCTGCTTGCACCGGTCAAGCTGGACTGCTGGCACCGGTCAGGCTGGACTGCTGGCGTTGGTCAGGTTGGACTGCCGATGAAAGTGGCGCTGGCCAAGTATGAGGTCGAACCCCCGGTTCAGATAGAACAGTGACTATCAACATCGATCTGTTCTCCTTTCTTTCTTCCTGCATTAACGCATTGCACTCTCTCTCTCTCTCTCCTAGTCTGCTCTATTAAATGGACATGGTTGCTTTTCTTTTCCTTTTCTTTTCTTCTTTTTCTCTTCATTAGTTAGCAACTCTCTCTTTCCACATCTCTCTTTAGTCCTCCCTTTGCAGACTATATCTGGTGCTAATGCTCAAACTTCACTCCTCTCATCTCTCTGCCTTTCTCCTGCAGAGACTACACCCCAGAACCTCTCTCTCTCTCTCTGTCTCCCTGTTCGTTCTCCCCCTCGTTCTCCCCGTTCTCTCACTCTCCCATCCTTCTTATTCCGTTCCGATCTGTCCAAAAAGGGCGAGTACCATTGGTCAGTATTTTTACCCTGATACCCGAAGTTATCTCCCTCTAATTCCATTGGATATTCAAATCATGACAGTCACGCCTACACGCCTTACTCTCTGTGGTGGTCAATTGGTCATTTAATTGATTAGCTAGATTTCACCCCCCCACCACGCACTACCTTCCCCCTTTCCTACTTAACTGGCGCCGTGTGGCTTAACGTGTGGGCACTGGTCAGTGTAAAAATTGGCTAGATGAGTCCGCCCAGGCACTGAGATGCGTCCGGGCAGACATCGAGGCGTCGGTCACACAGCTTAGTCTGTCTGGGTGGACCGTTACCGTCTCCGTGAAGCCTCTCCGCTAAGCTTAATTGGCTGGACCCGACCCATGGGCCCGTCTATCTGGCGCCTAGAATGTTTGAGTTGAAGCTTATGTCCGAACAAATTGGCTGGCGACTCCACGAGTTGGGTTGTTTCATTTTTGTCCGTGACAATTTCCCCTTGCAAAAGACCATGCTCCGCATTTGTCTCAAAACAACGGTACAAAAAAAAACAACAACCGAATTTGCTGACACACAGCTACACGTGCAAAGTTTAAAAAAAATACTTTACAACCAACGGTTTATAAATTATAAAATATATCATTAGTGAATACCACTCCAATAGTTATCATGACGTGCGCTCTTGCGTTATTTCAATTCATTTTATAACGACCTCTGTGCGCACTTATGCGATTCCCCTACCTGCGATTTGCCATATCTTCTCTTCACAATTCTTATGAAAAGCACAATATAATATGATCACGATCCATGACACTTCACTGAGGAATCTCCATCCTCACTTATTGCAAATAATGCATCACTACACAAGCGACTGTATGCTCCAAGCATAACTACATCCACATGAACAAGTCTCACAAAGAAAATATGAACAAGTCTCACACAAAAAAAAATATGAACCATAGCCAACTGGGAATGAACCCATATCCAATCAACATAACTGTAATCAACACATATTATCAACAAAGCACCCCGGATATGACTGACTTCCTCTGAATTGCAGCTTGCTAGACTACACGGCTTAAGTAGTCAGCTCCGACATTCTGTCGACCTGGAATGTACTGCACTCGATACCTGTAGGGCTGCAGTGCCATTGCCCAACGCAGAACCCTGCTGTTTTTCAGCTGTGCCTCCTGCAGGAATTTGAGTGGTTGGTGATCTGTCTCTATCACGAACTCTTTCCCATACAAGTATTTGTGGAACTTCTGCACGGCCCACACGACAGCTAAACACTCCTTCTCCACCGTTGCGTACCCTTCTTCCACTTTGTCAACTTCCTGCTAGCAATCTCACAGGGAACTCGACCCCTTCATGCTCCTGTAACAATACTGCACCTATCCCACCACCTGATGCATCTGTCCGCAACAAAAATGGTTTGGACATATCTGGTAGCTTCAGATGGGACGGGAACCTAGTCTTTCCAGCACCGTCTGCAGTGCTTGCTCTGCAGCGTCTGACCATTCGACCACTGCCGGTTTCCCTGCCTTGACCAAATCACTGAGAGGACTCGTGATTGCTGCGAAATTTGGAACAAACTCCCTATAGAACCCAATAAAACCTAGCAGACTCCTGACTTCTGTTTTGGTCTTTGGTCTCTCTGAATTCATCATCTTCTCCACCTTTCCTCTTTCCGGCTGCTTTGTGTCGCCTCCGACAACAAAACCTAGGAACTCCAGGCTTGGAAAACCAACCTGGCACTTTGTTGGTCTGGCTGTGAGATTGGCTTGTCTCAACCTCTCTAAAACTGCTCCTAGCTGCCTCATATGCTCCTCCCATGTCTCGGATGCTATCAGAATGTCATCCATGAAATTCACAACAGCCTTCCAATCCCGTCAATAACTTCCTCATCATCCGAGAGAAGACTGCAGGTGCGTTGACCATCCCAAAAGGAAGTACTCGCCACTGGTATAGCCCCATAGGAGTGGAGAATGCTGTGACTTCCTTTGAGTCCTCACTCAAGGCTATCTGCCAGTAACCCTTGCTCAGATCTATCCTGGTGAAATACTGGCTCTTGCTTGTGGCGATCTGAGCGAACAGGTCTTCCATGTTCGGTATGACCTCTGCATCGACCTTGGTGACACTGTTCAGACGTCTATAGTCGACACAGAATCGATGCTCACCTGACTTTTTCCTCACTAAGACGACGGGTGCACTATACGATGATTTGGACGTTCAATCACCCCAAGGTCCAACATCTTTTCTACCTCCTCCTCGATCACTTGCTTGGTGGCATATGGGATCGGTAGGCTTTCACATGTACGGGTTTCTGTGATGTTAACTCCACCGTACATGTCTCTAGAGTTGTCCTGCCTGGTTTATCAGTCAGGGACGCCCTATTACTGTTCTAGGAGCCCCTAACTTCCTCCTGTCTCCTACTGTCTAGCCCTTCATACAGTGACACATCCCTGTATGACTCTTCTCCTGGAAACTCAGGCAACAAAATCTCCCCTTCTTCTGCTGGGTCTCCTTCACCTCCATCAATGATTGCTGCTGCGCCTATGTGCTGAGTCTCCGCTGAATATATTTGCGGAGCAAATTTGCATGGAAAAGTTTTGATTTCCATTCACATCGATTCGGTAGTCCTGATCTACCTTTCAATGATGGTGAATGGTCCTTTCCAATGCATCAGCAGCTTGTGGTGGTCCGTGGGAAGCAGTAACAGGACTTGATCTCCCACCTTGAGGAATTGCTTCCTCACCTTCCTGTCATATTGCTTCTTCTGGACGACCCTAGCCTCCTGCAAACTCTCCCTTGCGACCTTACATGTCTCCTCTAGCCTATTGCGTAGGTCCACCACATACTGATAAGTGGTTTTTGACCTCTTCCGACTCCTGTTCTCCGGACCACAGCTCTTTGAGAATGCACACTGGTCCCCGAACTGTCCGCCCATACAGCAGCTCAAATGGCGAAAAGCCTGTGTTCTCCTGAGGGCTTCCCTGTAGGCGAACAGTGCCGCTGGAATGTAGCGGTCCCAATCTGCTGGCCTTTCCTCACAGAGCTTCTTTAAGATGCCCTTCAGCACACCATTGAATCTCTCCACCAAGCCATTGCATTGTGGGTGGTATGGGGTAGTGAGAAGCTGTGTGATCCCTAGCAGCCTGTTGACCTCCCTCATCATGCCTGAGGTGAACTGTGACCCCCTGTCACTGAGAATTTGTGCTGGCACACCCACGCGAGAGAAGATGTCTACCAGCCCTTCAGCGACCTGTTGCGTATCTACGCCTTTCAATGCAACTGCTTCTGGGTATCTGGTCGCGTAGTCCACCAGCGTCAACACACACCTGTGCCCACCTTTGGAACAGGGCGCGATTGGGCCAATCAGAATAACAGCCACCCTCCTGAATGGTGTGTCAATTAAAGGGGGATGTTTAAGAGGTGCCTTCCTCTTCACCCCTCTTGTGGCTGACCTTTGACACACGTCACATGACATGCAGAAACGCTTGATGCTGCCATTGCTCCTGGCCAATGAAAGTCATCAAAGATTCGGTCAGCTGTTTTGCTGGTGCCGAGATGACCCGCCATGAGCGACTCGTGACCCACTGACATGACAGTGTCACGATAACCTGCTGGTACCTCTAACTGAGTGGTCACCTTACCTGTCTTCCCCTTGGTGAACACTCGGTACAACAGCCCGCCTTTCACAAGAAACTCTGTCTCACCTCCTCTAACCTCCTGTTTCTCTCCACCTCTTGCCAACTCCCAAGACTTCACGAGCGAAGGGTCTTGTTCCTGCGCTGCCCTAAACTCATCAGCGACACATCATGCCTGACTTCCTTGCCGGAACGACCAACGGTTTATCAACCTTTCCCTCCTTCTTGCTCCGTGTTTGAACTGCTGCCCCTGTAGCAGTCAACAACTCAGGATCCCCTGGATCCCTTGCACCTGGAATATTTCCAATGATCAAATCGTGAAGGGTTTCTCCATCACCAACGCAGACAACTCGCCTGAGAAGTAAGGGGTACGTACTTCTATCTTAGCAACTGGAAACTCCCTCACAGTGCCATCGATTAGAGTACAGGTCTGGATTTGCCCTGTCAAATCCCCTTTATCGACCCAGCGTTGTTCGTACTACACCGCATGAACAACCAGTGTCTCGTAACACTTTCACCCTCTGCTGGCCAATCCACCCTTCTTCCACTGGTAACGAACCACTCAGCCTAGTGCCCTCCATCCCTGACACTGACTGCTGTCCAGTGCATAGCCATAGGCTGCACTCCACCCTCTTCAGACTGAATCCCTTTTGGTTCCACTGCAGGCGTTTCCCTTGACGACCCTTATCCACCTCTTGCAAGGCTGCTGCCTTCTGGAACCTCATGCGACAATCCTCGCCACATGTCCCTTCTTGTGACAAATGAAACACCTAATGTCCCTTTGCCCTTCCTTCTGCCCCACCACTGGGTTTGCAGACTTTGCAGAAAACTCCCCTAGTCTCCTTGCACTCTTCTCACCTGTGCCTGGCACCTGTTTCTCCTGCACCTTAGTGCCCAAACGTGCCTCTCTATACACCTCTGCGAACTTCAAACAACTCCCCTGCTGTCTCTGGCTGTCTCTCTTTCAAATGTATGGTTAACTCAGGGCCGCAACCTGACAAAATCTGTTCTTCATAACTAGCTCTTTCAACTCAGCGAACTCCTTTTTCGTACCGCTCAACTCTAACCATTCTCAAATAGTGATCCAAACGTGCACCAAACTGAGTGTACGTCTCACCTGCTTGTAATTTAGCTGAACGAAATTTCTTCCTGAACCCCTCCTCTGTGAGGTCAAATCCCTTCATCAATGATTCCTTCACAGCGCCGAAATCAGACTGTTTTCTGCTGGTAACGCAGTGAAAATTTGTAATGCCTTACCCGTCAGTAACGCCGACAAAATGACTGCCCACTCTTCTGGAGGCCAACCCTGACTGGTCGCAACCGTTTCGAAACGACTGATGTAATGCGTCAATCGAATCGGTCCCTTCCGAGAATTTTGGCAACTTGGGTCGGGGCATAGCTGCGCACAGAGTCACTGGAAACTGAACTCCCATCCTCGGTGGTCTCCCTTTGTATCCTCACTTTCTCTAACTCTAATTGAACCTTTAGTCTTTCTGTTTCCTGCGTTTCCCTAGCTTTAATCCTTTCCGTTTCCTGCGTTTCCCTAGCCTGATTATCATTAGCCTGAATCCTTAATTTTTCTGTTTCCTGCTCTGCTATTTCTCCCGCGACACGTCGTCTTTCCGCGCGTTCATCCCTTTCCATCTTTTGCTGGTTTTCAACAAATGCTCGCAACTCATCTCCTGAGTAACCTAGATCACGAGCGACGCTCACAAGTTGTTCAATAGGGGTGTTCTTTTCTTCCGCCATTATATCTCTTTTTTTTTTTAACAAGATTTTATAACTACGACAGCCAAACTGATAGTTACCGACACGAGTGACGTAATAGCACAATCCTATGAATGATGATGTTAGCTTGGGACAACGTAGTTAGTTTTTATAAGACGCCCAGCGCCTGACCCAACTATGAGAGTGAATTATAGGTAATCTGTGCGAAATAAGTACTCTGGGCTGAAATGCCAAGCCTAGTATTAACTATCTTGGAAGCAATGCCAAGCCTAGTATTTAACTATCTTGGGAACATACAGTAAGACAACCCTTGTCTTAGGATTACAATACTTGAATCCCACCCAGCTTCCTCTCTGAGAAGTTGAACAATTATAATAAATGGGCCAGAATATCCTGGCAGGCTCGCCAATAAATTGTCAACCTCGGGTGATGTCGATGGAGGAAGGACTAGCGCACAGCCCAAACACACTCACAGCTTGCTTACAATCTCATTCATATATCATGCATCCGTCACATCAAACCACTAGTAAAGTCTATAACTTTACTACACATGATCATAGAACGAAACATCAATGCATATGGAATCAAATGAAAAAACATTCTCTCTTTCCTGAACTTCACAAAATCATTTATCTAAAACATCATTAACTAACCCGGGTATAAATAGATTTCTACTTTACCTGGCCAGGTGATCTAACTATTCACGAATCACTGTCTTTTTCTTTTCCTTTTTTTTTTCTCACTGTCACTTTCACAACACGACACAACTGCTGGCACTGGTGTTTGGTCTGCTTGCACCGGTCAAGCTGGACTGCTGGCACCGGTCAGGCTGGACTGCTGGCGTTGGTCAGGTTGGACTGCCGATGAAAGTGGCGCTGGCCAAGTATGAGGTCGAACCCCCCGGTTCAGATAGAACAGTGACTATCAACATCGATCTGTTCTCCTTTCTTTCTTCCTGCATTAACGCATTGCACTCTCTCTCTCTCTCCTAGTCTGCTCTATTAAATGGACATGGTTGCTTTTCTTTTCCTTTTCTTTTCTTTCTTTTTCTCTTCATTAGTTAGCAACTCTCTCTTTCCACATCTCTCTTTAGTCCTCCCTTTGCAGACTATATCTGGTGCTAATGCTCAAACTTCACTCCTCTCATCTCTCTGCCTTTCTCCTGCAGAGACTACACCCCAGAACCTCTCTCTCTCTCTCTGTCTCCCTGTTCGTTCTCCCCCTCGTTCTCCCCGTTCTCTCACTCTCCCATCCTTCTTATTCCGTTCCGATCTGTCCAAAAAGGGCGAGTACCATTGGTCAGTATTTTTACCCCTGATACCCGAAGTTATCTCCCTCTAATTCCATTGGATATTCAAATCATGACAGTCACGCCTACACGCCTTACTCTCTGTGGTGGTCAATTGGTCATTTAATTGATTAGCTAGATTTCACCCCCACCACGCACTACCTTCCCCCCTTTCCTACTTAACTGGCGCCGTGTGGCTTAACGTGTGGGCACTGGTCAGTGTAAAATTGGCTAGATGAGTCCGGCCCAGGCACTGAGATGCGTCCGGGCAGACATCGAGGCGTCGGTCACACAGCTTAGTCTGTCTGGGTGGACCGTACCGTCTCCGTGAAGCCTCTCCGCTAAGCTTAATTGGCTGGACCCGACCCATGGGCCCGTCTATCTGGCGCCTAGAATGTTTGAGTTGAAGCTTATGTCCGAACAAATTGGCTGGCGACTCCACGAGTTGGGTTGTTTCATTTTTGTCCGTGACACAAGGTCAAAGGAGGCCCCATGGGTCAGCTGGGCCATGTTAAATAACAGACTGTGCATGTCTCCGTCGTTCTGACCTCTGCTTTCCCCTGGACTGCCGAGTATGATGTGTGTGTCTCCGTCTGTCTGACCTCTGCTTTCCCCTGGACTGCTGAGTATGATGTGTGTGTCTCCGTCTGTCTGACCTCTGCTTTCCCCTGGACTGCCGAGTATGATGTGTGTGTCTCCGTCTGTCTGACCTCTGCTTTCCCCTGGACTGCCGAGTATCATGTGTGTGTCTCCGTCTGTCTGACCTCTGCTTTCCCCTGGACTGCTGAGAATGTGTGTGTCTCCGTCTGTCTGACCTCTGCTTTCCCCTGGACTGCCGAGTATGATGTGTGTGTCTCCGTCTGTCTGACCTCTGCTTTCCCCTGGACTGCTGAGTATGATGTGTGTGTCTCTGTCTGTCTGACCTCTGCTTTCCCCTGACTGCGATATCAGTGTGTGTCTCTTCCTGTCTGACCTCTCTGCTTTCCCCTGGACTGCCGAGTATGATGTGTGTGTCTCCTTCTGTCTGACCTCTGCTTTCCCCTGGACTGCTGAGTATGATGTGTGTGTCTCTGTCTATCTGACCTCTGCTTTCCCCAGGACTGCTGAGTATGATGTGTGTGTCTCTGTCTGTCTGACCTCTGCTTTCCCCAGGACTGCTGAGTGATGTGTGTGTCTCCTTCTGTCTGACCTCTGCTTTCCCCTGGACTGCTGAGTATGATGTGTGTGTCTCTGTCTGTCTGACCTCTGCTTTCCCCTGGACTGCTGAGTATGATGTGTGTGTCTCTTTCTGTCTGACCTCTCTGCTTTCCCCTGGACTTCTGAGTATGATGTGTGTGTCTCCTTCTGTGTGACCTCTGCTTTCCCCTGGACTGCTGAGTATGATGTGTGTGTCTCCTTCTGTCTGACCTCTGCTTTCCCCTGGACTGCTGAGTATGATGTGTGTGTCTCTGTCTGTCTGACCTCTGCTTTCCCCTGGACTGCTGAGTATGATGTGTGTGTCTCTGTCTGTCTGACCTCTGCTTTCCCCTGGACTGCTGAGTATGATGTGTGTGTCTCCTTCTGTGTGACCTCTCTGCTTTCCCCAGGACTACTGAGTATGATGTGTGTGTGTCTGTCTGTCTGACCTCTGCTTTCCCCTGGACTGCTGAGTATGATGTGTGTGTCTCCTTCTGTCTGACCTCTGCTTTCCCCAGGACTGCTGAGTATGATGTGTGTGTCTCTGTCTGTCTGACCTCTGCTTTCCCCTGGACTGCTGAGTATGATGTGTGTGTCTCTGTCTGTCTGACTCTGCTTTCCCCTGGACTGCTGAGTATGATGTGCGTGTCTCCTTCTGTGTGACCTCTCTGCTTTCCCAAGGACTGCTGAGTATGATGTGTGTGTCTGTCTGTCCTGACCTCTGCTTTCCCCTGGACTGCTGAGTATGATGATGTGTGTGTGTCTCCTTCTGTGTGACCTTTCTGCTTTCCCAAGGACTGCTGAGTATGATGTGTGTGTCTCTGTCTGTCTGACCTCTGCTTTTCCCTGGACTGCTGAGTATAGATGTGTGTGTCTCCTTCTGTGTGACCTCTCTGCTTTCCCAAGGACTGCTGAGTATGATGTGTGTGTCTCTGTCTGTCTGACCTCTGCTTTCCCCTGGACTACTGAGTATGATGTGTGTGTCACCGTCTGTCTGACCTCTGCTTTCCCCTGGACTGCTGCCTCAGGTTTGTTACAGTGTCAGGCTTGAGGTCATTCGGGTCACTGGTGTGTTTAGTTTTAAAAAGACCGGTGAAACTGGAGGCACAGAATCAAGGATTTTCTGCACTAACCAGATTAATTCAGCCATAGCTTGAAGTTAGGAACTAAATTTGTTGTTTGGAGATAATAACTGTACGAAACTGTGTTTCGGTAGGGAGTGCAAGTTGACAGGATGTCTTTATCCCATCCTTCAGTCTTTCCTTTGGACCTCTCTTAAACCCCCTTCCCCTTTCCCTTATTTTGCGTACAAACCATCCTTCCCCTAATTTCCTTGCCAATCTCCTCACCTCTCCGGAGAATCAGCTGTATTTAGGTTTTATTTATGCTGAAGAAAGAAAGGTTTTGGCATTATAACACCTGGAATAAGATATACAGGCATGTTGTGTTTCATGTGCATGCGTGCGCACAACTTACACACACACACACACGCACGCATGCATTCATGCATGCACGTACGCACGCACACACGCACGCACGCACGCACGCACGCACGCACGCACGCACGCGCACACACACACACACACACACACACACACACACACACACACACACACACACACACACACACACACACACACACACACACAGAATGGCTAAGTAATGGTTACTGTTGTGCATGTGTTGCAGGACATCCGATTCAAACACAAAGAAAAAGGCAAAGACAGTCAGAACTACAGAACCACCATCCAGCAGGACAAAGAGTGGAAAATTCAACAGGTAGGCACTGACGTAAAGTTGAGTGAATGAATTGTATTGTAGTCCAGAACGGCAACAGATTTTTCTGCATGAAACTGGTGACATAAAACAGATTAAATGAAATTGCATCATCGTCTAAAAGCAACAGATTTTTCTGTTGAGGGGACAGTGTGTCGCTTCAAATGTTTGGCTGCCTACGTATGTTCCTGTTTTCCTATCAAAGATGGAATTTCTGTGCAGCATTCTAGCAGACCAACCGCTGTGTTGCTCAGACTGACTCAGCCTTCGTTGCTTCATTGTTGTGGAAACACACGAGGTAGACAAGGCGTTCCACCACGCCTGGTCCGCAACCAGCTCCTGGTGTCACTCTTACTTCTACTGACCAGTCAAGGGTCGCTTCCCTCTGTCTGATGCCGGCTTATCTCAGCCGCTCTTTCTTTTCACAGCCTGTTGGGATCCATGTCATTGCAGACCTTGTCTTTGGAAGCCTCCAGACTTGCCCTTGCTGGCAGAGCAACAGTCGGCAGATGGTGGGTGATACATTGAGACCTGTTAGGATTGGTCCTTGGCCTTTCGTTTTACACTTAAGTCATTCCGTTTTATACCGAGGATTTTACGTAGACATCTGGTATCCAAGGTCTCCAGATTCTTCTCTCGTCTGCCTTGTAGCAGCCAGGTTTTCACAGCCGTCAAGTGGCATGGATATCACATTTGAACTGCTGCTGTTTGCATACGTATGAGTTGCAGTTATATGTTGCTGCAAGTTCTTTACATGTTCAGAGTGCTTGCTGCACTTGAGACTGTTGTTTATCATGAAAGCAGTTGCCAGAACAAGACTTGAACCTCAGATTCTGAATGTTCTTGCTTCCTAGGTGATGTTATCCATCTGCTATCTCTCCCCTGGCTAGCTGTACACAGTGGTGAATACAACACAGGCTATCTCTCCCCTGGCTAGCTGTACACAGTGTGAATACAACACAGGCTATCTCTCCCCAGGCTAGCTGTACACAGTGGTGAATACAACACAGGCTATCTCTCCCCAGGCCAGCTGTACACAGTGGTGAATACAACACAGGCTATCTCTCCCCAGGCCAGCTGTACACAGTGGTGAATACAACACAGGCTATCTCTCCCCTGGCTAGCTGTACACAGTGGTGAATACAACACAGGCTATCTCTCCCCTGGCTAGCTGTACACAGTGTGAATACAACACAGGCTATCTCTCCCCAGGCTAGCTGTACACAGTGGTGAATACAACACAGGCTATCTCTCCCCAGGCCAGCTGTACACAGTGGTGAATACAACACAGGCTATCTCTCCCCTGGCTAGCTGTACACAGTGGTGAATACAACACAGGCTATCTCTCCCCTGGCTAGCTGTACACAGTGGTGAATACAACACAGGCTATCTCTCCCCTGGCTAGCTGTACACAGTGGTGAATACAACACAGGCTATCTCTCCCCAGGCCAGCTGTACACAGTGGTGAATACAACACAGGCTATCTCTCCCCAGGCCAGCTGTACACAGTGGTGAATACAACACAGGCTATCTCTCCCCTGGCTAGCTGTACACAGTGGTAAATACAACACAGGCTATCTCTCCCCTGGCTAGCTGTACACAGTGGTGAATACAACACAGGCTATCTCTCCCCTGGCTAGCTGTACACAGTGTGAATACAACACAGGCTATCTCTCCCCTGGCTAGCTGTACACAGTGGTGAATACAACACAGGCTGTGGCAGCAGAAATTCCAACCCTTACCCGTTATTGTCTGCTCAGTTACATTTTGCATGGTTTTGAATAAAACACAAGTTGTTGAAACTGGGATGTAGGGGGGATCGGGGGTAGGGTGGGGTGGAAGGGGTGTGGGGATGGGGTGGTATGGGGTGGAGGAGGTGTGGGTGGCGTGGGCCTGGGGGTGAAAGGAAGCAGCCTGCTGTGGATAGTGCGCTTCACAGCAGAGATGCCAACTGTACATGTTTTTTTCTGGTTGTGTTTGAATTTTATACAGCTTTGTCGTCATTCAGTTCTTCACAAATGTCTGCCGAGTTGATGCAAATATGACAGAAGACCTGCATGATTCACCAATGTCATCAAATCGCCATAGCTGTGGAAACATGCTCAATAACCAGCCAGTCATCTGCATTGTTTGGATCAGTAATCAGTGAGAAGGCACAGTGACAGGAAGTCTTTTGCTGTTTTTTTTTTTCTTCTGGCTGTATTGTCAAGCCTCTGTTTATGTGGTGCTCGTTTTCAAAGTAACACTTCAGCCAGTTTCTTCTATGTTCCCCCCCCCCCCCCCCCCCCCCCCCCCCCCATAAAAATGCATTGTTTGATTTTGAAAGAAACTTTGAACTTTTTGAAGAGGGAGCAATTGACCGGCCCTGAAATATTGCTGACATTTATCAAAAGTATTGGAATGGTCCAGAGATTTTAGGTTCAAGCACCTTTACAA
>CM031621.1:44601464-44626464 GCA_018398815.1 Conus ventricosus | reverse complement strand
TTTTTTAAAGAAAAGGTAAAATTAAAGAAAGATCTAACTTTATTTGGACTCTACCTTTTTATCAACTACTCTGTATATTCAGTATGTTTGTGCTGTTACAGCAATATACATAACTGTGGAGCACAACATACAATCACCAAAAAATATCATAAATGTTACTGTCACAACAATGTAATGTCTTGGCAATGCAATGCTACTGTAGTTGTTTTCTACTAATTCTAGCAGTTTTACTTGAAAGTAATCACTAAGTGTTCAAAGCCTTGCTGTGTTTGCCAGTAAGGAGGGGAGGGGGGGGGGGGGGGGAGGGGGGGGGGGAGGGGGAGGAAAAAGGGAAATCTTTACAGTTAAATTACAGAAATTTCAAACACACTAGGGAAAAAAATTAGATTGCTAAACCAAACTTCGTTGAGTCGGATTGACTCGACAGTGACCCCCCCCCCCCCCCCCCCCCCCCCCAACCTCCACTACACCCTCCTTACTGTCCAACTTCAGACTCTGTTCTCTCTCTGTCTCTCTTTTTTTTTTTAACCCCCAAACACGCTTTGCACGTTGAGTATGATAGTAATGATCGGTGTTTCGATCAATGGCCGTTATCAGAAGACAGTGCTTTCAAAGCCTCCGACCGTCTTGTACGCGCGGTTGTAGCTTCCGGTTGGAATATCGGTCTCAACAGATGTTTTTAACTACGATTTCTCTGTAATCGTGTAATGGAATCATAACCAGTTCACAAATACATGAATCACATAAGTGAAGCCCATTACTCATATCTATTTTCATTAGTTTGTCTTGTACAAAAATACGATCGCTTCGAACGGCGCAACGCATGGGCCATTTCCGACCTGTTATAATCTCGACGAACACCAGCTGAATTACGAACAAAATAACTAAGCATTGGCACGGTATTAAGCAAATTAAAATAATTGAATCGTTTTCATTAATGTTCTGGTTTGTTATTATATGCGTTATCTTACCAAGTGCATCCTGCAATTCAACAACGATTAGCACTTCGACTCGGTCATTGTCAGATCTCGGCTTCGTTCCGCCATTGTTGAAATCTTGGACAAGGAGCGAATGTTTGCATTTGATACCTTCGCTTTGATTGGCTTGCACTTTTCGAGCATTCAACCAATTGCTTAGCTTGATACACCAATGAATGCGGAGAGAACGGCCTTTCTAGCGCATCGTTAATGTGTATGTTTTTTTTGCAAGTTTTTTTAGCAACAACGTTGGAAAGACAACACTTGTAACAAGCCTCATAAAAACTTCGATTCTAATCAATTTAAACACATCGTACTAAAAAGAAAATAGACTGAAATAAAGCTTGAAACATGCTCTTGTATTCTGACCTATTTAAACGCCAATGAATGGAATGAACACATTGTATGCGTTGATTTTCGACACAGTGTAGCTCGAATGCTCGGCCAAATGCCGCCTGCAGTGCATCGGGATGTGTGACACGCTTCGTTTTCGTGTGAACGGATGGGTGTATTCGGAATAAAACAATCATCATACTGTCTGTTGCAAACACAAATAAACAACACTGAGTTCAAAAGGAAACTATATTCTTTATTCTTCGCAATTTTCATCTGATTCTTAACGCGTTGTTCATAGATACTGCCTGTTGAAAACAAGTATATTTTTCACTCTGTTGAACTTTCCCTTATGCTGAAAGAAGGGCTGCCAGTACCTACTAACAAACACACACACACTAACACACAGACACACACACAACACACACACACACACACGCACAGCGCGCACACACACACACACACACACACACACACATCACAACGTACAGTGAATTTTGTCCAACACACAGTGACATATCACAACACACAGTGACATGTCATCATAATACCAGTAACATGTCATCACAGTACACATGACATGTCATCACAATACACATTGACATGTCATCACAACACCCAGTGACGTCATCGCAACATACAGGACCATGTCATCACATCATACATTAGTAACATGTCATCACAACACACAGTAACATCTCATCGCAACGCGCAGTGAATTTTGTCACAACACAGTGCCGTGTCACGTTACAGTTGCTGGAGGAGTTGAAGAAGTGTATACAGGCGTGTCGTCACAGCCTGGCCATTCCCAAACGCAAGTCCCTTCAGGAGCTGGTGCGCAGCAAATCCAGGGTCAGTCACTCTCAGGCCTCTTAGCAACACTGTATACTGCTGGAACGGTAGTCATGAATGATTTTTTTTACAGTGATTTTTTTTTTTTACAAATATAAATGAAATGTTGTAGTAGTAGTAGTAGTCGTCGTCGTCATCGTCATCATAGTAGTAGTACTTTCATTTTACATCTTTTCACAAAATTATGTGATATTAGATGAGTAAATGAAAACGTACAGGAAGTCAAAAGCCATAAATGATACCAGGTAGTGTCTCTGATTATATGCATTGAAAATCGCCTCTGATGGGATTGTGTAAGAGCCAGGAAATGCGTGTGAACGTAAAGAGCAAGGAAATGTATAGGAGTGAGGAAATTTAATTGCAAGGGCAAGGAAATCAAATGCAAGGGTAATAATTGCAAATAGAAGAGCAGTGAAGTGCAAGCATAAGAGCAGAGAAATGTTGATGTATGTTTATGTAAGAGCAAGGAAGTCTTGATATAAGAACAAGGATAAGATAAGATAAGATAATATTGCTTATAGCCCAGCCGACCGCAGAGGGCCACATCAGGGCTGTCACCACGTTAAAATCAACTCACCAGTCATTTAAAAAAAAAAAAAAAAAAAAAAAAAAAAAAAAACCCAACTTTCACACATCTCGTTAAATGACATCATCTACAAACGCACCAGAAACTTTGTTTAAGAACAAGGAAATGTTGATATAAGAGCAAGGAAGTGTTGACATAAGAGCAAGGAAGTCTTGATATAAGAACAAGGAAATGTTGATATAAGAGCAAGGAAGTGCTGATATAAGAGCAAGGAAATGTTGATATAAAAACAAGGAAATGTTAATATAAAAACAAGGAAATGTTAATATAAAAACAAGGAAATGTTGATATAAGAGCAAGGAAATGTTGATATAAGAGCAAGGAAGTGTTGACATAAGAGCAAGGAAATGTTGATATAAGAGCAAGGAAATGTTGATATAAAAACAAGGAAATGTTGATGTAAGCGCGAGGGAAAATGCAAGTGATAGATCTTGGCTCTAGACTCACTCACATATGTAACGTAGTTGTCATCACAGCAGTTGGTATCACCGATAGGAGCGTAGCAGGTGTGGGTCCGTGTGTGTTGGATCAGAACAAGCACCACCGAACCACTCTCCCTTCAGTGCCATGACACCCAAGCTGGCCCTGTAGCTCTGCCTAACACACCCACACCCGGATTTCTCCTGTCGCAGCCCCAGTGCTGCAATCCACAGGGAGCAGACAATCCCAGGTCATCATGAGGTCACCCACCGTGCTGTGGCGCTGGAACTGTAGCAGACAAGCCTGGGTGTGGCTGCATTAGAGGGAGCCATGATGAGCAGCATCAGAGTTATGGTATTGAGGGGACAGGGAATATGGGAGGAAATGAAAAATGAAAGAAAGAAAAATTGTAGCATCATGTTCCTGAAGGGACAGGGAAGATGAAAATAAAAAAAAGAAAAAGAGAGAGAGAAAATAAAACATTGTAGCATCATGTGTTGGCTGAAAGGGGACAGGAAAGAGGAGGGGAAATGAAACACGATGCAAAGCACATAAACGTACTCCCAGTTTATCTTCCTGAAAAACGTCACAGTCAAACATGCCAGTCATAATGTATTTGATGTCACAATCAAACATGCGTCATAATGTATTTCGTCACTGAGATATTCCATAAAGAAGAAAAACTGTTTTGGGCCGTTATAGCTGTTAGTAACGGCTATTCTGGTAAACTAAAACATCGGGCATCATCCGTGACCCATAATGAACATACCTACAAATTTTCAGAAACATCGGCCGAAAAGTTTTGTCTGGAGCGAGTGGAACACATTTTGACCACGGACAGACACACAGACACACAGACAGACAGACAGACAGCATTTCTTCATTCCCATTGTAAAGTACTCCCTGTTCTATAAGAACTGGGAGCACAAAAAAGAAAGAAAAAATTGTAGCCATCATGTGTTCCCTGATGTCAGGATTGGGGGGAAGGGAGATGAGGAAGGGAGCATGGACAGAGAGAGCGAGGGGGTGGGGAGTGGGGGCGGTGGTAGAGGCTGTGAATGACGTTGCGTTGGGCTGTCAGGGACCGTCATAGTCCTGGGCAACAGGGTAGAGAGGTGTGGTGACCTACCCAACCCACAATGTTGTCCACCCTGGACCTCTTTGCTCTGCCTCTGGTGGGACGCCCTCCGCTGTACCCTGGGTCTTGGACAGGGAGCACTGTGGTAGCAAAAATAACGTTTTTTACATTAGTGGATGGCAAGAACTAAGAAACAAAAGTTTTTTCTTTTTCTTTCACAGGAGATCTTCAATCCACCGATACCGCAGAACGTGGCCCTGTCATTCTATATTCACGGGTCAAAGGTCATCCTGGCTATTTATCTGTTACATATGAATGGCCAGCAAAGGATGGACGTGGCACAACGCTTGCAGGTAGTGTTTTTGGTCACCTGGTCTGGTGAATTTGTTATCAAGGTAGAGTCTTAATCTCTTCATTCTGTACACGCTGAAGGATGATTGAACACAGGGGCAGATGAAACTGTCGCGAACTTGGAGTTCAGGAACCATCCACTGTAAAACTTGCTCATTTCCAAACATGTCATCTTTCCATCAGTTCTTTTTTTCTGTCAGAGATTAAAAGTTGATTTAATCAAAAACATTTTTATAACGTTGTGTAAATCTATTTAAAACACACAAGTTGGATATTATACGAAGTATTCAGCGCATTTGACAAACAAAAGCTATCTTTCAAGGAAACATTATCAAATGTTTTTTTTTAAAATCCCCTCAAGTCCATGACTGCTATTTTTCATGAAGTGGAGAGAAAGGGGGATGTTTGTAACAAAGAGATTAGTAATGGCAGGGGGAGGTAGATAAGAGAGGGAGAGGGATGTTGCATATCCCATCGACCGCTAAGGGCACATATCAGGGTGTCACACTTAAAATCAACTCACCAGTCTATAAAAAAACAAGAGAAAACCCTTCAAGAACAGTCAAGACATCGTTCTTGACAAAGCACCAGAACTTATTAAAGAATCCTTCTTTCCGTAAAAATTGTCAGTTTGATGAATAAAGTTATTTATCAAAAATCAAGGAAACATCAGGGGGACAATCCTGAACAGGATTTTTAACTTGACTCGCTGAATGTTTTGTGTTCCACATCGTGCAGTTCAACATTACAAACAGTTTCATTGTAGCAGAAACATGGAATACCACTGAGCTTTTCCGTCGTTTAAAGGTATGCATGGGAAAGAGGAGGCCGGTGAGAGCGGCAGCAGAGAACGGAGTCTTAGACGACACCGAGTAGATGGGAGGAAGCTAGGTTGGGGACGGAGAGAGGTATGTTATCGTCGTGTGTCCAATCCTCTGCCAGAGGTCTAATTTAATCGTTAATTGGGTTTCACATCTGAGCAGGGGATATAAGTGTTGACAGTTTTTTTTCATGTGATCGTTGCTTGGCAACGGATCCCTTTCGTTCCCGCAGATGCCAAGATGACAGGAACCAGAAAATTTATCTGTAACCGCCCCCTTCAATACTGGAAAAGTCAAAAAATAAAGTTTGTGCTAAATGGCGGACAGATGGAAAGCAGACTAGCAATCCGAAGTACTTTAAATCCCTCTTTGAAGAATGGAGATATTCAAGAAAACAGAGCAGTAATTCACAGAATGACGAAGCATCTGATGAATATTTCCTACAACTGATGGCCACAGTCTCCGGCACTGCACAGATTGGAAACGCATAAACTTTGACCATCTGATGGAAAAAATTTTAAACAGAGTCAGATACAATGCCCTTTTACGCCAGAGTGGGACTCTTGCAAAAAAATGCAAGATCGAAAAAATCTTGGTGGAAAAAGGTCCCGGAGGTTTATCGGAAACTTGGAAAAAAAACGGGAAAAAATCCCAGGTCTGACCCCCCTTTTCCCCCGGGGTGTACGAACCAAACGGCGGAATAATTTTTGGGTTGTTTTCAAAATTACTTTGGAAAGGAGGGGGCAAAGACACAGTCATAGGGAGGATTCTGCGGTTTTGAGAACGCGGGAATAAAAATTTAAAGCAGTTTCAGTGCGGTTTTGGGCAACGAAAGGTTTTGCCCCCTCTGCGTACAGGCTTTTAAAGGGGGGGTGCGGAACGCCCAAACAGGACGAAACCCCTTTTGGTGGGTGGGTCCAAAAGTTGGGTAAGAGGGTCTTGCGGAGCCCTAGAAAGCCAACCTTTGTCCAGTTGGGAAAGGACCGGGCTCTGTAGAGGTGCACAAAATTTTTTTTCAGCGCCCCCGTCGGTGTGCGCTACGACCGCAGAATATTCGAGGGTTTCTGGGAGAAGTTTTGGGTTTTGATGGGTGAGAAAGTTGGTTTTTTGGTCAAAAAAGCTCCAGAAATTTGGCCTTGTAACAGTGGAATGGGGGATTTCCCTACTTTAAGTTCAGGACTGGGAAAAACTGACGGAAATTATGAAAGTGAATACACTGCGTTTTGTTTTGGGGAAAAAAGGGGAAACCGTTTTCATTCCCAGAGGATTTTACCACGCAAAGCTGGAGCCGCGGGACACTGGTACAGGTTCAGTTGGTAGACAGCAAATCATCCACAAAAGAGCAGTGAAACCCTGCTGAACTGTTTTTTCCCTGTTGTTGATTTTAATATAAAGGGGGGGAAGTAGCTCCCGTGGGAAAACCCCCAAATCCCGCCTGGACCAGAGAGATGGTGCCAACCCCGGCCTGAAAAATGTCGTTCTGCCAAAAAATTTGAATAAAAGGGAGTGACCTCGAAACCCAGATCGTGGAGTCAGAATATCCCGACTTCCGGTGTATCGTAGGCCTTCTCCAATCGAAAAAAATTGCCACAGCATGCTGTTTTCAGAAAGGCATTTCCCCTGTAATTTCCCGCGATAATGGTCAATTAGAACCCATGTTTTTCGAAAAACACTGTTCTTTCGCCAAAAGGCCCTCGGTTTTTGGTTTCCACAGAGCCCCGCATTGACCATTTCTCCATCTTTTTCAGACACGTGGTCAAAGCTATGGGCGGTATTGAAGGGTTAGAAAGATCTTTCCCGGTTTGGGGGCTGGGAATAAGGGGGCTTTCCGCCAAAAGGGTGGAAGCCGTTCCCCAGGTTGTAGACCTGTAACAGGATGTTTAGATTCTTGCGGAAAATGTTTCAATAGTTGAAATGAATTTTATCTATACCTGGGAGGAATCGCTGCAAGAAAGTAAGGCAGATTTCCCGCTCGTTTAACGTGAAAGGAAGTTTTTCTTCCTTTGCGGATGAAAAGTTGCAGGGGGGATTTTTCTTTTTGGGTTTGTTTTTGACAAAGGGCGATTTATTAAAGGGGGAGGAATTTTTTTCAATGGTTGAAGCAAGCGATTTGAAATGCTTTTTCCTGTTATTAAGAAACCGAAAATGAGATGGTTTACAGTGGGACGGTGTTCTTCCCCTTTTTTTTTCTTAAGGTGTTTTCCCCACTTTTTTTTTGGAAGTTTTTTTATGTCAGCCTGGAGCAGAAACTTCCCAGGGCCCACGTTTTCTGATTTTTAAAAATGTGTCTTTATTTGCACGGAGTTTTGATGGGGTCGAGCGTTGGGGCCCGAGGTGTTGGTAACCTGGGCCTGAGCCCCTTTTTTAACTTTTGGAAAATTTTTTGGGATTCCCAATCGAACCCGGGTGTTTTTGGATTTTTAAGTTTATCGGAAAACCGGAATACAGGCCTTTTCACATTTTTAATCATAGTGTTGTCAGTGATTCACTGGGGGGACTCTGAAAAAAATCGTGCCTGGAACTCCTTAGAAAAGGGTGCAAATAGACCCATTTGCTTCTTATAAATTTAAAAGCTTTAAAACAGAGAGTGGGTTTTTAGTTTAAGGTTTGAAAGGCGGAAATGGTCACTTCCGTGCGATCGTCATGGACAGACACTATGTAGGACCACGAGGGGTCACAAACCGACAAATCTAACCGAAAGTGAACCCGTGGAAGAATGGAGGTAAGTTTTCAGACCGCGTTCAGACACACAAATCCAAATCCGAAAGGTCCCCAATCAGCAGACCCCTTGGGTGACGAAACCCGGGACTACCCCAAAGGGGTTTGACCCTTTTAAATCCCCAACAGCAAAAAGGTCGGGGAAATTTTCCCCAAACGATGACAAGGTCCGACGGGCAAACCCGGGGCAGGGGGTGAAAAGAGAACGATTGTTCAGTCTTGTGGGGGGACCCCCCAGCTAAAAAGCCGAAGGGAGGAGACAGAGGACAGACAAACAACAAATTTTGGAAGGGGGGGGAAACACCGCGACAGCCCAACGGGTGGTTTTGCAGGTTTTGAAGAATATTAAAACCCGAAAGAGTAAAGGGTTTTTGCTTTGAATTTTGTTTCTTGAAGACCCGACAGAAGTTTCATAGTTTACAAAAAAAACTGCAGCTCTCGAAGTTGGAATTTAGACCACGGATATTCCAATGGGAATATTGTATTTCTGGTGCAGAGGGCGAAAAAGGGGAGGATCGGCATTCCTCCTCAAATCTGCTGCTAAAGCTGTAAAAAATTTTTTGCTTTAAATTTTATGGTATTGCAGACCTGTGGCGGGCTTGCCAACAGGTGAAGTAGGTTGGGTTTGGGGACGGTGGAGGTTTCTTCCTGTCTCCCCCCATCTCCAACGGTTGAACCCCCTTTCCCCCAGGGCATGGAAAGGGAGTTCGAGGTGGGGGCTGGGTTTTTTAAAATTTCCCCGAGCAGATGTTGTAGACTGCTGGGGAGTTAAAAGGGGGGGGCGGATTTTTTGCCCCACCCGGGGCAGTCACTTTGGTTTGGAAGGGGGGGACCTGCTACACCAGAACTGATAGTCTTTTGCAATTTTTTCGAAAAAAAAATTATCATCTGGCGCGACTGACGAGGAAACTGTGGGAACCTTTTTACGCCGAAAACGTAGGAGAAACTTCGGGGTCGACTGCCCACAAACCCGTTTTTGGGGTTCAAAAAAAGGATCTTTTTTTGTTTTTTACCGTTGTATAGCTGATTCTTTTAAACCAAGAAGGACAAATTTTGGGAAAAGGGGATGGTCGCCCCCAGTTAGCCAATGTGCCCGGGTCATGACACGGCCATCATGGGTTGCCTGCAGCAAACCCCCACCCCTCCCGCCCGAACCGGTCCGACATGGCCAAACTTTGGCCCTAAGCACCTAAAGGGGAGGAAAATTAACTGAACCCGGACATTCAGGTAGCCCACTTTGATGCCCGGGGCAGACAGGGTTGCAAATTCAGAAAGGGGTGTTGGGGCCACTCTTTTTGCACCCCCTTTACTGTCCCTGCGCCCCCCCGCAACCCTGGGGCGCCCGCTCCGATTTAATTCTGCCCCGAGAACCAGTAAATCCCTGCAGCGAAAAAGCCTTTTTATGAATTTAAATTTTTTGTGGGGAGTTAATCGATCTCCGTCCCTAATTTTTGCCTTAGCAGTGGTCAGATTGTTTCTGTATTTTCCTCAATAGGAACGAGCCCTTTTGCAAAATCTTGTGGACCCAGGGGACCTGCCAAACCTTGAAAGCCCTTTTGTATGGCAAAAAGGGTCAGGGGGTAAGGGGGGGCGTTCCCCGTCCGCCCCTCCTTTCCCCCCCCCCCCAAAAAAAAGTTTCGTCTACTTCTGATCAGAATACTATCGTTTGACCATCCCGAAATGGGGTTTCGACTTCCCTTCCTTTTGGGGGGGAAATTTTTTGGAAAAAGCCCTATTTTTGTGTAGTAGATTATCCCCCTTACCACCCATGGGAGTCCAAATAAGGGGGCCGGGGCCAAGAAAAAAATGTCCTTTCCCCTTCCAGGTTCGGGAGAGACATAGACAAACAGAAGAACACCCCTCCCCCCCCGATCATGCCAACTCCCCGGGGGCAGAGACTGAGCCTGCAGGGGTTTCCCGGCCGCGGGGAATGCTTGTCTTGCCCCGCCCCAAAAAAGGGGGGGCCGATTAGTCACCCCGGGCCAAAATGAAATCCCGTCTAGGAGAGGGCCGAGCCCAAGTGATGTGTTGAGGCCAAGGGCCCCCTCAAGCCTGGGCCCCCTCAACACCAGGATCCCTTCCCCCCACAAGGTCGCACCGCCGGCAAAAACGGCGGATCTTAAGGGGACCACAGAAGAAAAGGAGTGGAAAAAAAGACTTGAAGGGGAGACGAAGATGAAAAGGCCAAATTAAAAACAAAAACAAGAATAGGGGAAAAGGGGGGTTACTCTTAGTCAGGGGCCCCACCCCTTCCTAACTGACTGGGAAGCCCCACCAGGGAAACAACTCCTTACCAGTTACGCTTGGGGGAAACAGTCTGCACTCCAGGCCAGAAAACGTGTGAAAAAAACCCCCTATCTCCAAGTTTGATGCCCCCGCCGCAAAATAAGGGTCACTGGGGCCACGCAAACCCCCCACCCCGAAAGGTCGCAACCCCCCGGGGGGGGGGTAGTAGGATGGGGGCGGGGGCAGAGGGGGGGAGGCAACAATTATTCACATACAACTACTAAACAAAGGGGGGAAAAATGAAGAAGGGTTGAGGGAATTACAGCAAAAAGGACAGAAGTGAAGGTAGGGCAGTCCAGTCCAAGTTTTTTAGAAAGTCATTGTCTTTCCAAGGAATTTTCTGAATTTTTTTACAAACTTGTCTTTTTTTGTTGAAAGGTATTATCAACATAGAAAAAAGGGAAAACCTGAAAACGGCCCGTAATTTTTGAAACGGGTTTTAATCAATATTTTGGTCTGTTTATGATGTTCCTCTCAAGTGGAGTTTAAGCATTTCAAAGAAAGACAGCACATAAAAAAAGTAAAAAAACCAAATAAACTTATTTTGTGTTTTACACCGAGAGAGTGCGAGAGAGAGAGAGGGGGAGAGAAGAGGGGGGAAAGAGGGGAGAGAGAGAGAGAGAGAAAAGAGAGAGAGAGAGAGAGAGTTGGGGGGGGGGGGGAATCCACATCAATTTTTACAGTCAAAGTAATGCCTAGGCACGGATGCATTTACATGAAAAGGAAAAATTTTCCATTTCATCAAAATTTACAAATGTGATCTGTTTCAAGCAACCTGATCCTCTTCGGCACCCGCAAAATGTATGGTGAAGGTTGGACATTTTTTAATCCTTGTGCAAACCATGACCCCGATGGGAAAAAGATGAACCTTTTTGCATACCTTTGTGCACTCCATGGCTGACAGATGGGAAAAAGATTAAACGAAATTTACATGTTTGTTAACAATAATTGAGAAAGGAAACGGATGGACAATGTATTTTAATATTTGGGGTACTAATGGTGACAGAATGGAAACAAAGAACAGAATTTTTTACATGTTTGTGTACCCACATAATTTCAGAAGGAAAAAGGATGGCAATGATTTAATATCTTTGTGTATACATGGCTGACAGATGGAAAAGAGAACAATATTTTACTGTTTGTTCACACAATTGAAGAAGGGAAACGGATGGGCAGATGTATTTACATATCTTTTTGCACTCACATGGCTGACAGATGGAAACAGATGAACAGATATATTTACATGTTTGTGTACACACATAATTGACAGAAGGAAACGGATGGACAGATGTATTTACATATCTTTGTGTACTCACATGGCTGACAGATGGAAACAGATGAACAGATATATTTACATGTTTGTGTACACACATAATTGACAGAAGGAAACGGATGGACAGATGTATTTACATATCTTTGTGCACTCACATGGCTGACAGATGGAAACAGATGAACCTATTTTTGCATACCTTTGTGTACTCACATGACTGAGAGATGGAAACAGACGAACAGATGTATTTTCATACCGTTGTATTCTCACTTTGACAGACAGTAGGAAACAGATGAACAGATGTACTTGCATACCTTTGTGCACACACATGACTGACAGAAGGAAAAGGATGAACAAATGTGTTTACATACCACTGTGTTCACACATAATGACAGATGGAAACAGATGAACAGATGTATTTACATACCACTGTGTTCACACATAATGACAGACGGAAACAGATGAACAGATGTATTTACATACCACTGTGTTCACACATAATGACAGACGGAAACAGATGAACAGATGTATTTACATACCACTGTGTTCACACATAATGACAGATGAACAGATGTATTTACATACCACTGTGTTCACACATAATGACAGATGGAAACAGATGAACAGATGTATTTACATACCACTGTGTTCACACATAATGACAGATGGAAACAGATGAACAGATGTATTTACATACCACTGTGTTCACACATAATGACAGATGGAAAACAGATGAACAGATGTATTTACATACCACTGTGTTCACACATAATGACAGATGGAAACAGATGAACAGATGTATTTACATACTACTGTGTTCACACATGACAGATGGAAACAGATGAGCAGATGTATTTACATACCACTGTGTTCACACATAATGACAGACAGATTTTAGACATGTATATACATACCACTGTGTTCACACATAATGACAGATTCAAACAGATGGACAGATGTATCTACATACATTGTGTGCTCACTTGACTGACAGATGGAAACATATGGACAGATGTAATTACATGCCTTTGTGTCACACATGATGAGAGATGGAAACAGATGAACTGATGTAATTACATACCGACTGATAGAAGGAAGCAGACAACAGGTGCAATTACATACCATTATGCACAAACATGATGACAGAAGTAACAGATGCATTTACATACCATTATGCACACACATGTTGACAGAAGGAACAGATGTATATACAGAAGATTATGCACACACATGATGACGGAAGGAACAGATGCATTTACAGATGATTATGCACACACATGATGACAGAAGGAACAGATGCATTTACATACCATTATGCACACACATGATGACAGAAGGAACAGATGCATGTACATACCATTATGCACACACATGATGACAGAAGGAACAGATGCATTTACATACCATTATGCACACACATGATGACAGAAGGAACAGATGCATTTACATACCATTATGCACACACATGATGACAGAAGGAACAGATGCATGTACATACCATTATGCACATACATGATGACAGAAGGAACAGATGCATGTACATAACATTATGCACACACATGATGACAGAAGGAACAGATGCATGTACATACCATTATGCACACACATGATGACAGAAGGAGCAGATGCATTTACATACCATTATGCACACACATGATGACAGAAGGAACAGATGCATGTACATACCATTATGCACACACATGATGACAGAAGGAACAGATGCATGTACATACCATTATGCACACACATGATGACAGAAGGAACAGATGCATGTACATACCATTATGCACACACATGATGACAGAAGGAACAGATGTATTTACATACCATTATGCACACACATGATGACGGAAGGAACAGATGCATTTACATACCATTATGCACACACATGATGACAGAAGGAACAGATGCATGTACATACCATTATGCACACACATGATGACAGAAGGAACAGATGCATTTACAAACCATTATGCACACACATGATGACAGAAGGAACAAATGCATGTACATACCATTATGCACACACATGATGACAGAAGGAACAGATGCATTTACATACCATTATGCACACACATGATGACAGAAGGAACAGATGCATGTACATACCATTATGCACACACATGATGACAGAAGGAACAGATGCATGTACATACCATTATGCACACACATGATGACAGAAGGAACAGATGCATTTACATACCATTATGCACACACATGATGACAGAAGGAACAGATGCATGTACATACCATTATGCACACACATGATGACAGAAGGAACAGATGCATGTACATACCATTATGCACACACATGATGACAGAACAGATGCATGTACATACCATTATGCACACACATGATGACAGAAGGAACAGATGCATGTACATACCATTATGCACACACATGATGACAGAAAGAACAGATGCATGGACATACCATTATGCACACACATGATGACAGAAGGAACAGATGTATTTACATACCATTATGCACACACATGATGACGGAAGGAACAGATGCATTTACATACCATTATGCTCACACATGATGACAGAAGGAACAGATGCATGTACAGACGATTTTGCACACACATGATGACGGAAGGAACAGATGCATTTACATACAATTATACAAACACATGATGACAGAAGGAACAGATGCATGTACATACCATTATGCACATACATGATGGCAGAAGGAACAGATGCATGTACTTACCATTATGCACACACATGATGACAGAAGGAACAGATGCATTTACATACCATTATGCACACACATGATGACAGAAGGAACAGATGCATGTACATACCATTATGCACACACATGATGGCAGAAGGAACAGATGCATGTACATACCATTATGCACACACATGATGACAGAAGGAACAGATGCATGTACATACCATTATGCACACACATGATGACAGAAGGAACAGATGCATGTACATACCATTATGCACACACATGATGACAGAAAGAACAGATGGATGTACATACCATTATGCACACACATGATGACAGAAGGAACAGATGTATTTACATACCATTATGCACACACATGATGACAGAAGGAACAGATGTAATTACATACCATCATGCACACACATGATGACAGAAGGAACAGATGCATGTACATACCATTATGCACACATATGATGACAGAAGGAACAGATGCATGTACATACCATTATGCACACACATGATGACAGAAGGAACAGATGCATGTACATACCATTATGCACACACATGATGACAGAAGGAACAGATGCATTTACATACCATTATGCACACACATGATGACAGAAGGAACAGATGCATGTACAGACGATTTTGCACACACATGATGACGGAAGGAACAGATGCATTTACATACCATTATGCACACACATGATGACAGAAGGAACAGATGCATGTACATACCATTATGCACATACATGATGGCAGAAGGAACAGATGCATGTACATACCATTATGCACACACATGATAACAGAAGGAACAGATGCATGTACATGCCATTATGCACACACATGATGACAGAAGGAACAGATGCATGTACATACCATTATGCACACACATGATGACAGAAGGAACAGATGCATGTATATACCATGATGCACACACATGATGACAGATGGAGGCGGAGGTGCCATGGTTAAAGGAGGCGGGGATTCTTTTCTCCGTCGCTCTACAGCAGTGTCAGCAACTTGCCGACAAGGTCAGTATCATCCTGGCTGCAGGTGTCGCCACCAGATGGCGTGTGTCACCGGATGCATGCGGTTGAACTCTGACAGGAGCATAGCTACTGATGATCAGATTCTGTGCAATGTTCATGTGATGGTGTGGAATGATAGGAGTGTGTATAATGATGACATGGCGTTGTAGCCATGATATGTAGAGGTAGGGTCATGAGTAATGATAATAGGATCATATATGATGATGATAAGATAGTGTGTAATGATAGGATCGTGTGTAAAGATGATATGATGGTGTGTAATAATGATAGGATCATGTATAATAATGATATGATAGTGTGCGGTCATTAGGATAATGTGTAATAATGATATGATAGTGTGCGGTCATTGGATAATGTATGATGATGATAAGACATTTCCAGATAAACAAGACAGTTTCATGATAGGATTGTGTGTGATGAATATAAGACAGTGTGTAATAACGACTGGATCATGTTTAATAATACTAATTTAGTAAGTAAACATCATATGATTGTGTGTAATGATGAAGCATATCTATTGATGATAAAATGGCATGCAAAGATAAGGGGATCACATGAAATGCTAGGAGTGAGTGTAATAGTGATGATTAAAAAGCACAGTGACAGGAACACATGTAAGGGCTGTAAGACAGTGTGTAGTGATGATAGGATTTTGTGTCGTAATGACATGAGGATGACAACGATAGGAGAGTGTGTGATGACAATCATCAGTGGCAGGAATAGCTCAGTCGGTAGAGCGCCAGACTCGTAATCTTGGTGATCCTAGGGTTGCGGGTTCGAATCTTCACCTGGCCGTTTCGGTAGAAGTGGATTTTTCCCTTGGAGTTAACATTGGTTCTGACTCCATTTCCCATACAGTCCTTCGAATGACACTATAAACCGAGGTTCCATGTGTGAACGCACGCATAACATCTTGCACACATATAAAATCCCATTACCAACTTTCGGAAGAGAAGGCCAGTTTGGCCGTTGGTATGGATGACACGTTACACATAGCATGCACCCTGCATAAGAAATGGAAAGAGTGAAGGAAATTAGGAAATTGAGAGAACGATATTGAATGATATTGACTGAATGAAGCACCAGCTGGCAGCTCTTCAGTTGGCACTACCCTGGAAGGCAGCCCGTTGTGTGAACGAGTGTGGATTATAAAGCGCTTAGAGCTTGGTCTCTAGCCAAGAATGGGCGCTATATAAGTATTCATTATAATATAATATAATAATAATCTGTGACCATACAGAGCAGGACAGTGACAGCTGCCGTGCTGCCAGGGGCAGGCAATCACTTGTGCTGTGCGTGTTGTGAATGCTGCACACTACCCCCAGGGCAAGAGCAATAATTTTCACATGTCTGATGTGGCGAGGTTAAAGGTCAACAAGATGAAAAAAAGCAAAGGCTCAAAGCACCCACGAATGCAGCAATATTTCACATTATTTAAATTTGTGCTTTTTTCAGCCTTGCATTTTTGCCAGCTGGAAATGTTGGAAACTGTGAATTGAAGTGTTTACGACTCTTTGATTGTTTTCAGATCACCACAGTCTGTCAGTGTGGAGGAATGGATTTAAAGACACAGGTGGCATGACTTCACCAGTACCTGTGACCCTCAGATGACAGTTGATCTGTTTACACTCTGTGTGTGTGTGTGTGTGTGTGTGTGTGTGTGTGTGTGTGTGTGTGTGTTGTGTGTGTGTGTATGTGTGTGTGTGCGTGTATGTGTGTGTGTATTTCTGTGTGTGTGTGTGTGTGTGTGTGTGTGTGTGTGTGTGTGTGTGTGTATGTGTGTGTGTGTGTGTGTATTTCTGTGTGTTTGTCAGTACAACACTATGTTAATCTGACAGTAAATGGTGTCAGTCAGTCAGTCAGTGTATTTCTGTGTGTGTGTTTGTGTGTGTGTGTGTGTGTGTGTGTGTGTGTGTGTGTGTGTGTGTGTGTGTGTGTGTGCTCAGTTGGTTATCATGATACAAGTAACATCTTCTCTGTGTGTGTGTGTGTGTGGGTGTGTGTAAGACACCAAGTTGCAGTGTCATCTCTTTATATGTACAGGTAAAGGTGTGTGTTTCTGTGTGTGTCAGACAGGCGTGTTCTGAACCACCCAACATGATGTTGTTGAAAAGTGCTGTCTTACCATTATGGGTGTTGAACAGAAGTGAATATTGTAAACATGTCATTGTCACCTCTGATGGGTTGCCTCATGACAAGCTGAAATGAATAGCTCTTGATGAAGTGCTGTGTCTGAGACAAAGACAGAAGGAGCCCAGATACGTCTGTGTCTTGGGCAGGCCAGAATGAGTAGTGTAGAATGATGCATCTGAGAAGGCACACAAAAAATAGATAGATAAGTGGATAAGGAAATGAATAAATACAGTGATTATTCCTACCATGATTTTTTTAGTTGGTAGGACATAGGATATATATCTATGGCATAGAATAAACAGTGCGTATTCCTACTCTAATGTCTAGTTTGTAGGTTGTAGCGTCTTGTACATAAATACTAAAGTTCCAAATAATGGTCAAAAATGTCAAATTTTCAGCGCACATCATGTCATAACTGCTCTGTGTATTGACCTGCCATTAAGTTTATGTGATCCTACGTCAGAGTCCAACTTCCCTTGCATGAACACTCAGCAAATTAGAGTTGTTAGGATTCAGCAGTTAGTCGAACTTCTGTGCTTCTGCGAATGACATACTATCGGTAAGACTCAACTGTCCAATGAGCATGAGACGAGCCAGTCGTTTCATGATTTTTAACTCATGTGTAGTGTAGTCCACGAGTGTGTGCGTGCAGTGGGTGAGAGAGAATTTTGATATTGAAAATCGGGAGGTGGAGGATGGTGGTAGGGGAGGGGAGGCAGTTTGGAGATATGGCAGCAAACGCGTTTCTGCTGCTGCAGTGTTTTGGGCTGGGGAGACAGACAGACAAGAAGGGGAGGAGAGGTGCAATGATGGGCATTATGGTACAGGTGAAGCTGGGTTGTAATGCACAAGATGGAGGTGATTTTTGTCATGTTCTGTTTTTTTTAATGAAACTATGCAAAATGTTCCAGTCTCTATTACCTGCCTACATCTTTTGGTCAATTTCTTCACAGGAGTATAACCTATCGGGTGAAAACAACTGGGTGTCATTCGTTTCGCTTCTTAGTTTCCATGCAGGTGTGGGTTGTATGCTAGTGAATAACACACACACCTGCATGATCCTAGACACCCCCACTATATACAGTTATAAAAAAAAAAAAATCTAAAAAAAAAAACGTTATGCACTTCCTGCATATCAATGATATGAAGCATACACAAAACTGTAGGCCAAGGCTATTAATATGTAATGGATCAGATTAGTTCGTTTTCCCCGTGGCAGATGGGCACAGAAGATTGGAAACGGCACAGATAACTGGTCTGCCTTTCAGCTGATGCAGGTGAAGATGAAGACGGGAGCTGCAGGGACATGTTCTGTCAGGTGTGGGGGTTGCTGAAAACTGGAAGAAACGTATATCCTCAGGGACAGACTGGCAACCTCGTAAATCAACTTGATGTTTCTTTTTTAAATTTTTTTAAAAAATATCAGTTTCATTCATTTCAGTTTGTTGATATGTACTTTAGTCAACTACAGATGGCTTATGATGAAAAGCATTGAAGCTGAAATGTATCATGTACGTAAAGAATTAAATTCCCTAAGAGACATCTTTTGGGGAAACATCATTTTAAAAAAAGTTGGCTTAGGTTTACATCATCTTGATGCAAATGACTCTTCAAGGCAAAATACAAACAGACTGCACAGCAGTGCTTATTTAGTATGCAATACAATGCAGACAAGAGAATGTTTTGATAAATGTCATTTTTTAGATGTCCTGAATAACAGACATAAGAAATATACAAAAATGATACTTCCCACGTCAACATCGAAAAGAATGTTTTTTGTACTGTAACTGAATAAGCACTGCCATGCGCTCTGGTGTGACTATCTGTAATTTGGCTTTTTCGTCAGTAGCGCAGTCTGTTTAATCAAATGTTCTTGTCATGCCAAGGTTTTTGTGTGCTGTAAAGGGAGGGGGGGGGGGGGGGGTGGGGGGGCAAATCATGGATCTCTTTCTTGACCGGAAGGTCCTCCACAATCATACGGTTCATGTAGGGTGCTGTGTATGTAGACTGCTCCTGACTGGCTGTGCTCTTGCACAGAATAAAGACACAGCTTTTCTGTGATCAGTTCTAATTTTTCACGCATTTGTCCTGCAGTGTTTATCTTTCAAGTATGATTAGAGTACAGGTGACAAGCAAGAGTGAAGAAGATTGACCAATTCTCGTCATCCTCTCCAGCTTCTGGAGGAGTGAGCTCCCTTTACAAAGGCATGATGATGGCACATCCTGAACTGTGTAGCAATTTGATGTGCCTCTTCTCAGGAACATTTTGCGCTTGCTTAGAGCTCTCTTTCATATGAAGGTGTCTGAGCAATATGATTATTCCTTAGTGCATAAAGCCACAGGAGAGCTGCCCATTACAAAGAACAGCGTGCCGTGACCATGTCTTGCAGAGCGTTGTGTAGACCTGACTAAAAGACCGGTGATGCTGGCGGGAGGAGGACCCGTCAGAGGGACACACAGCCAAAGACAAGGAAATGCTTAAAGGAATGGCCTAACTGTGCCATACAATGCTGTGCTAAAGTAGAGAAGACCATGGTGCTACCTATTTGTGTGATGATGACCAATCCCAAAAGGACCTCTACACTGCGCAGCAGGTTTTCAGGTCACAATTTTGGGTTGGCTCTTTTTGTGTGTGTGTGTTTTTTTGTTCGGAATGGTGTGTGGTTTTTTTGGGTGGGTGGGGGGGTGGGTGGGGATTCTTTGATGTTTGATCACGCACTTTGTTATGTCTTTATTTCATTCACTGATAAGAAGTACAAAGGTCAAGGTTGAAGAAACGCACAGTCCAGCTTAAAGTTTGAGAAGGGGGTTTGGGTTGGGGGGGGGGGGGGGGGGGGGGGGGGTGGAGGAGGGGAAAAAAAGGGGGGGCGGAGAGAGATAGTGGATGGTGAGGGGGGGAAAAAGGGAAGGTGAGGGGGGGGGGGGTGAATCAGTTTTACTTTGGCAGCTTTCGTAAAAGGGGGAAGTGAATGACATGAAGAAAGGTTCATTCAGGAAAACAAATTTACTGATTTTGAACCAAAATCCTATGCTTGAGCGCCCTAAAGAAATTTCTTATGTGGTCATTTCTTTAAAACGGGGAGAATTTTCAAAAAAATTTCCCTTTTTTCCAGGCAGTGTCGGGGTTTTGTCCAGCAGTGCCATAGTACAGTTGTACAGAAGGAACACTTTGCGCACAGTGCCTGAAACAGTTGCTACAGAAGGAAGCACTTTGCAAAGTGCATGCTCGTCTGCTAAAAAAGGAAAAGCATTTGCAGACAGTGCCATAAACAGTTGCTACAGAAGGAACCTTTTGGCACAGTCCCTAGTTCAGTCAATACGAAGGAAGCACTTTGCAAAAGGCCATGCAACAGTCTGTACAGAAGGAAGCATTTTGCACAAGTCCCATAGCTACGTCTGCTACAGAGGAAGCACTTTGCCAAGTGCCTGTACAGCTGCTACAAAAGGGGACACTTTGCGCACAGTGCCTTAGCAACAGTTGCTACGAAGGAAGACTTTGCGCACAGGCCATGCAACAGTCTGTACAGAGGAGCACTTTGCAGCACGGGCCCTGCTCAGTCAATACGAAGGGAAGCACTTTGCACAAGTCCCATAGAAAAAGTTGTCAGAAGGAAGCACTTTGCAAAGTGCCATGAAAGTCTGCTAAGAAGGAAGCACTTTCCCACAAGTGCCATAGCTACGTCTGCTACAGAAGGAAGCATTTTGCACAAGTGCATAGCAACAGTCTGTACAAAAGGAAGCACTTTGCAAAGTTATGCTATAGTCAATACAGAGGAAGACTTTCCCAAAAGTCCCTAGTACGTTGTACAAAAGGAAGCACTTTGCACAGTCCCATAGAAAATCGCTACGAAGGAGCATTTTGCCAAGTGCCATAGAAAAACAGTTTTTACAGAAGGAGCATTTTACACAGTGCCTAGAAACAGTCAACTAGAAGGAAGCCTTTGAATGCCTACTTTAAAGTCTGCTACGAAGGAAGCATTTGCAAAAGTGCGTGCTATAGTCAATACAGAAGGAAGCATTTTGCGCACATGCTGTAGCTATAGTAAAATAAGAAGGAAACATTTTGCAAAGTCCCATAACACGGGCCTGCTACGAAGGGGGGCATTTTGCAGGACAATGCCTAGCTATAGTCAATACAGAAGGAAGCACTTTTAAAAGTGCCTACTACAGTCTGCTACGGGGAAAAGCACTTTGCCACGTTCCATGCTACCATCTGTTAGAAGGAAGCACTTTGAGGACAGTGAAAAGTCAGTCTGCTACAGAAGGAAGACTTTGCAGCAAGTGCCAAGTACAGTCTGCTCAAAAAAGAGCATTTTTGCAAAAGATTTTTGAAAGGGGGTGTAACAAAATTACGTCTCCTCAAAAAACCGTCCCCAGGGAAATTTTTTAAAAAGAAATGTTCTGATGTAACAATGGTTTGTTGTTATACTAATGGCGACTGTTGCAGCTTCCCTGCTCATGTGGGAGAAATGGTTTGGGAAAACCGGGGAAATTCTTTTAAATGCGTACCCAAATGGTGTGTTAACCTGTCCATTAGATTGGACTTCTTCACAGCGCTACCTACACAGAAAACCACACAAAGACACACCGACACACACAACTGATGATGAAACCCAAATTTTTTGCAGATTAAATCAAGGTTGTACTGGGCCATACACACAACACATATATGCGCAACACATGACACCCACAACCACACACACAACCCCACCCACACCACACAACACACCAAATAATCACACACCACACACACACACACACACACACACACCACACACACCACACACACACACACACACACAGCATGCACGCACACACCCACACACATGCACGCACACACACACCACACACACACATGCACACCTACACACACAAATACACACACATGTACACATTCACACACACACACACACACACACACACACACACACACACACACACACACATACACACACACACACACAACACACACACACACACACACACACACACACACACACACACACACACGCATGCACACACACACCACACACACACACACACACACACACACACACACACACACACACACACACACACACAGAGAGGCATACCTATGCATTACCAGTGTTCTGCATGAAGAGCAGTTTGTTCCAACCCAAGTGTTTTTTGACCATGTCCATTTGGGTTATTGATTATTTTATGTCATTTCACTGTACTTTGTGCTTGTGCAGCAGCCAAACTTGTGCTGCTCTTTCAACCACTTGCAAGGAAGTTGGCAGAATTTAGCAAATGAGGTAATCCCATACAGGCATTCCATTTTTATAAATAAAAGAGACACAGACGAAGAACCAAATTTAAACAATCTAGCTTCAAGTTTGGCTCCTCTGCGTTTTACATCCAAATCGACTTTGATACAAACAAGATAAATGTCATCTAAAGATGAAGCAAATAGAAATATTTTCTAATTACGTTCATTCATTATTCCCTATCTACCCTCCCTACCACCCCATCACACCACTTCCACCTCATTCCGCTAACCCCAAACAGTAGCCTCTCTAAGGAGAGCCATTGCAATTGCCTACTCTCTGTACACACAGTAATGAAACATGCTTTTTGATTTGTTCCAGCAAGAACAAATAACTATGTTCTGTCATCACTCTATCCACCAGTCATGCACACTCATCTGTAAAATGTGAGGGGTCAAGATATATGGAAAATGCATGTCCTATTGTACTAACTAGTCAGAGGATTAGATTGTCTTTATGTTGACAATGGTAGTGGACTGTGTATATGTCTCAAAGCAGCGCTTGCAGCTGCTCCTGATGTCAAGAGACGCTAGTGTTGACTGATGTAGTCATAATACTCTGTCACAAATAGCCATACATTATGCAACCTTTATTCATGCCTTTCTACTTTTTGGTGAGTTTTTATACTTTTATGAAATAGAATTTTGACATAATCAGATGTTTATGTCCATGTGATAACCGCTTTTGTAGTCAATATTCTGTACCTATGATTATGTCTGAGTGATAATGGTTTTTGCAGTGATTAAAATATTATTCTATATTTTACATTTGATATCTTGATTTCATTCTGATGATTTCTTTCTTTTGTGTTTACTGTGATGCCTAGCTCTGTACACGCAGTTTGTGTGCATGTGCACATGTGTGTCTATATGTGTGTGAACGTGCATGTTCATGTGTAGAAATGCTCGCATGCAATATTCGACAGGAAGAGGAAGAGGGAGACAGGGAGTTGAGGAGGGAGGGGTTAGGAGAGGGATGTATGTGAAAGATTCCACATCAGCTGATGTCACCGGTAAAAAAAAATGAAACGTGAATCCAGGGATCCATACCCACCTCACACCTTACCCATACTCCATTTCACCTCATCAGAAGGCAACGCATCAACAGAAACAAACAGCAAGGTTTGCACGGTCTCTGAACACTTCAAAACCTGAAAACAACACAGAAAATGAACATTGGTTGGTATGTTTTCAGTTCTGTCTCTATTCAATGACCGATTTTTTTCTACGATTTTTCATATTGGTAACAAGTGCGCATACACTCTACCTCCCCCTATTTGATATATCCAAGCTTCAAAAAGTGCGCATGCACTCTATTCTTTCCTGTGTAATATATCCAAGCCTTGACCAGACAGTGAGCGAAACAGACACCAACAGTATTGGGTAACTACTGTCCAATTTCAAAATTCTTCTTGATTTTTTTTTTTTTAATCTCTAAAAATCGATACAACACCACTACATGAATTAAGGGTTATAGAATTCAGGCTAAACTTGTTGACAGGGCTAACATTCTTTAACAGATTTCTGTATGTCGTTATTGGCAAAGCAAGATCGAAGATTCAAAGGTTACCAATGGTGTACCTCAAAGTAATGCTTTAGGACCTACTTTACATACTGTGTGTTTCTGTACCATTTTCAGACCAACGTTTGGTACCAATCGGCCCATTTCACCTCATACCACTCTTAGTTGTGTGGTTCTATATACCCATTTTCAGACCAACGTTTGGTACCAATCAGCCCATTTCACCTCATACCACTCATAGTTGTGTGGTTCTATATACCCATTTTCAGACCAACGTTTGGTACCAATCTGCCCATTTCACCTCACACCACTCTTAGTTGTGTGGTTCTATATACGCATTTTCAGACCAAAGTTTGGTTCCAATCTGCCCATTTCATCCCATACCACTCTCAGCTTTTTTGTTCTGATGGCTATATAGGCGTCGGCAAAATTGAACCTGATCGGATGAATTGTACCAGGAGTCTAATACACCCAAAAAGGGGGAGTTCATTTTAGGCAGTTTCACCATCCTTGTTTGGTAGAGGCTGCCTCAAATACAGATACTTGAATTTGATGCCAGTTTCATCAGATGTTTGGCAACTCACTGAGCATCACTGTAGCTGTTTAAGCTTGTTGATTCCTTCTTTTAACA
>CM031621.1:44568964-44586464 GCA_018398815.1 Conus ventricosus | reverse complement strand
TCTCTCTCTCTTTCTCTCTCTCATAAATGCTCTAAGCACATTCTCTCAGATAGCTCCGTCCATACTGCCGAGCTCATGGACTTGATCCTAGCACTTTAAGTGGTCTTTAAATCAAAGCATGGAGACTTCATGATTCCCCCCCCTCCCCCCCCTCCCCCCCACCCCCACCCCCCGATTCCGTTTCTGCTTTGGAAGCCATTGCCTACGATAACTTCAATTAACCTAAAAATCTTTAATTTTTGAAAAACAAAAAACAAAAACAAAAAAACCCCCTGCATTCCTGTCCGAAATCTGATGGTTACAATTTAGTCCTTGCTTGGGTTCCTGGTCATGTCAGCAATGACATGGTTGATCAACTTGCCAAAGAAATGCCAGTAATTAAGAATTATGCAGAGTCTCTGTCCATAAAACCGATCTGAAACCTGGAGCTAAGGCTTGTGTCGAAGACCTCTGACGGGAGGACTTCAACACGCAGACAGATAGCACTTTTTCACATTCGTCCACACCTCGGAAAGATTCTGCCGCTGGTGGCTGCAAAGAAGAAATAGTTCTGTGACAAAATTTGTCACAAGGATGTTTCCTTGTTTGTTCTGTATGCTCTGTGCTGTCATGTCTGCTAGGCGATTCGATGTTGTAAGCAGCGTTCATTTGGAGTTTGGGCGTGCGTGCGTCTATTCCATCTTGGTAGCAAGAGTTACTCTCCTTGTTTGTTATTTACTGTTTACTGTTCTCTGTCTCATTTCAGATTTCCTTTCAGTTTTGTGACAGTTACACGCAGGCCATTTTTTTTACACCCACCTGTACCATCTAAACGGTGAAGAAGTTCCGTGGTGTGTTCCAGGTGATATACCGTTCACTATAAAACATGTTCTTGTACAGTGCTGGGCCGGACTTACCTGTTGTTAGAGGTAAACACTTTACAGCAAACTCCCTGAAAGCGCTGTTCAAAGATGTTCCAGCTGATGTGATTTTAAAGTTTATATAAGAGATAAGCATTTTTTTCAATCTGATTGAAAGGTTCTGAAGAAAGATTCCACTGCCATTTTTGCATTTAAATCTGGTTTGACGAGGTTTTCTTTCTTTCTTTTTAATATAGAATGACTGTGTAAGGAATTGAATCTGATGAAATGTCAATGTAATATGTCCTCTTCGTGGTTGGCTGGGCATAAGCAACATGAATTAAATTAAGATGAATTGGCGCGCGCGCGCGCGCGTGTGTGTGTATGTGTGTGAGACAACATTTGGTATGCATGTACTTGACAAATTTTCCTTGTTATTATTATCATTTTTATCCCCCCCCCTCTCTTTCCACACACACACACACGCACACACACACAGACACACACACACACACACACACACACACACACACACACACCACACACACACACACACACACACACTACACACACACACACACACACGCGCGCGCGCGCACGTACGCGTTCACGTACTCTCTCTCCTCTCTCTCTCTCTCTCTCTGGCATGCACGCTCAAGCCCAACCCAAACTTAAACCCACTCCTCTGTCGCCAACATTGGATTTTAAAGTCAATCATCGTCTTACTGCCTGTTTATTCCCAAACAGGGCAAAGTAGTGCTCGGGGGTATATGGGACTCGGGTAGCAGATAAGCCTCGTGCAAATGGCTTGCTGCCCGAACACTGAGTACCCCAGTGACACGTAAAGTAGCCCTATAAGACCAGCCCCTGTGGCGCAGCGGTTAGCGTCGCGGGTTGGGGAATGGGAGGTCTTGCGTTCAATTGTCATAAGAACCATTCATTTTGGGATTTTTTTTTTGGGAGGGGGGGTGGGGGGGGGGGGGGTGGTAGCTCCGACAGGCTTCTACCCAAAAGCTGAGTTTGCTTTGGTCTCAACTGGGATGACTGGAACCACACCGTGGAGTTTCATTCACTGAATGGATGTATGAGAATTCCCAGAGTGTTGCTCGAATTTCCTGACCAACACTGCAGGTATCTGCTTCCCTTGGACCTGGTGGACGTCGGGATTTTATTACGAAAGTAAGCGAAGAGTGCTACCGTGTTATGTACTCTCAAACCAAAATGGAACTTTTAAGGCATTATTATCATCATCCTCATCCTCATCGATCGGCAGGAAATAACAAAAGTCTTAAGTTCTGTTACCTTCATGCCCTACTCTCAAGGTGATCTCAGTTTTTGAATTTACTCTCCGCGCCTTTGCCCATGGTGACGTTGTGTTGAGGTCACCAGTATCGGCGAGTTTATTATTGATATTATGAATTCCTATATAGCGCCTATCCTCAGCTCGAGACCAAGCTCTAAGCGCTTTACAATCAACACTCATTTACACAACGGGCTGCCTACTTGGGTAGTGCCGACTGAAGAGCTGCCAGCTGGCGCTTCATTCAGTCGTTTTCCTGTGTCATCCAGTCAATATCGTTCAATATCATTCACTCAATTTCCGTACTTCCTTTATTTTTTCCATTTCTCACGCGGGGTGCATGCTATGTGAAACGTGTCATCCATACCAACGGCCAAACTGACCTTCTCTTCCCAAAGTTGGTGATGGGATTTTACGTGTGTGCAAGATGTCTAAAAAGAATTAACCGAACGCTGAAAAAGGTTTTTAACAATAAACCGAAACATAGCAGCTTATTGATGAGTGTTGTGTGGCTTCAGCTTACCATCTTCCCAAATAGATAAACAAATCAAATGCGGCAGGTACGCCTCGTGCGACTCGTACCCGGACCAGCTGTACCCCACCTACGCTCACGGGCCCACGTACGCGGGGTCTCTGGGGGGTGGCCCAGAGACTGAGCACCGCCTCTCAGGACGTGACCTTCTTCCACCTGGAGGACGTCTTCCTGGGCCTGTGTCAGGAGCTGCTGGACTTCACCGTGGTGGACGTCAAGGAGATGAAGCTGTGGAAACCCACCGCGAGGGTGTGCGAGGGGAGGAATGACACGGTGGCCGCCGTGTATCCCGTGACGTCCGAGCTCTTGCTGAGGTTCTGGAACTCGCTGCCGTGTGACGGAATAGCCAGCACGCACTCTTTGGGCAAGGTGGGGTGAGGTGGGAAGGTGGGGGGTGGGGTGGGGGGTGAGATGGGGGTGGGTGGGTGGGGTGTGTGTGTGTGTGTGTGTGAGTGGGTGGGGTAGGTGCGGTCGTGATGGGTGATGATCGCCGTGCTGCCTAGCTTGGGGTGAATCTCACTGGACGTTGGTGTGATCCAGTATCCTTTCTCTCCCCTTCCTCCCTCCCCCTGTTCCTCCCATCCCCCCCCCCCCACCTCTGTCTGTCTTGCCGTAGGTGTGTGTGTGTGTGTGTGTGTGTGTGTGTGTGTGTGTGTGTGTGTGTGTGTGTGTGAGTGCGTGCGTGCGTGCGTGCGTGCGTGCGCGTGCGTGCGTGCGTGCGTGCGTGCGTGCGTGCGTGCGTGCGTGGTGTGTGGTGTGTGTGTGTGTGTGTGTGTGTGTGGTGTGGTTTTGTGCAGTGCTCGTTTTCCTGTTTTCTGGTGCACGTCCTTTCACTTTAAATTATATCAGACGATCGGGGTTGGGGAGAGAGAGAGAGAGAGAGAGAGAGAGAGAGAGAGAGAGAGAGAGAGAGAGAGAGAGACTCAATGACTCAATGATATTTTAATTTCAATAGCTGTACAGCCGTTATGACATGGGGGCGTTAACTTATTACCCACATAACGGAAAATTTCTGAACAAAATTTACCCAACAAGTCAACATTTTTAGACATCTGTGTACACACTCACACACTCAAGGTCCAACGTTTTAAAGTTGTGTTGGACAAAAGCAAAACACAAAACAACGGCATCTCATAAAACATTACCATTGTTTGTCACAGAATCAATGACCACCGCGCACTGAATACAAAATAATGTTTACAAGAGGAAATCAGGTTGGAAGTGACTTTTTCTGATTTTACTAGTTTCGGCAATATAACTTGCTAAGGAATTGATCAGCGATTCGTTTTCAAAGTGTCATTATATGAAGCAGATTGCAATTTTGTACAATAGGCACCTGAAACAAGCTATATTTTCCGCGAATCTGTCGGTAAGCATCACAATGGTATAAAAAGTGATTCTCATCTTCAGTGGCGTTTGCTTTGCAGACTGGACAAGTATTTACTGTTGTTGTATCAAGCATAAACCATTTTTTGTTGACCTAATGTTCTTGTTCGAAATCTTGCCAGTTCGCTTCTGTGCCATCTATCTGTTACCACCGATAAATATTTTTCAGGTTGCAGGTTACTGTTAAATGAAAGAAACCATCTGTATTTTTCATTTCCTGCCATGTGAGAGTGCCAGTTTTGTTGAAACATACAGATCAATCTGTCGTGGAGAGAGAGAGAGAGAGAGAGAGAGAGAGAGAAGAGAGAGAGAGGAGAGAGAGAGTAAGCAGTAAGAAAGAAAGAACGAAAGTAAATGCTAAAAAAAAATGATCTGGTAAAAGTACTTACTACAGTTTAGTTATCAAAGAAATTTGGCCGCTAATGATATGCAAGAGATGCAATTATTTCGTTATTTCCTTTGAAGTCTTTTCTGTATGATTATTGTCTCTTAAAGATTATGGTTGATGATGTTGGTAAATTTTATTGCAGTTGTGATACATATTTATTATATTGTATGATTTGAGTGTGTGTGTGTGTGTGTGTGTGTGTGTGTGTGTGTGTGTGTGTGTGTTCGGCGCGCGCGCGCGCGCGCGCGTGTGTGTGTGTGTGTGTATGTGACAAAGAGAGAGAGAGAGAGAGAGAGAGAGAGAGAGAGAGAGAGAGAGAGAGGAGCAATTTTTTTTCATTCTAGTGATGAAATCCTGTAAACTCGAGATTTGGTTATGAACTACATGAACAGAAAACCCTCTACTACTGAAGAACATCCTCGTAAACCAAGCACCTGTATTGTGCTCTCTCTCTCTCTCTCTCTCTCTCTCTCTCTCTCTCTCTGTCTTTCTCTCTCTCTCTGTCTCTCTCTCTCGTTTTTTGTTCGTTTTCGATTCCTTGTTTTTAAAATGACACCTGTTAAAAGTACCGGTCACAGTTTCGACTGGCATGCATGTCTGAATAAAATGAATTGTCTGGCACAAGTATTGATAGACACACATCGATCGACAAAAAGTGTCACAAAATGATTGACAGAATTGCATAAGTGAAGAGTCATGTACAACACGATTGATATATTTGCATGTCTGAAGAGTCACGTACAACATGATTGACAGATTTGCATGGCTGAAGAGTTACGTACACATGATTGACAGATTTGCATGGCTGAAGAGTCACGTACACATGATTGACAGATTTGCATGGCTGAAGAGCCACGTACAACATGATTGACAGATTTGCATGGCTGAAGAGTCACGTACACATGATTGACAGATTTGCATGGCTGAAGAGTCACGTACAACATGATTGACAGATTTGCATGGCTGAAGAGTCACGTACAACATGATTGACAGATTTGCATGGCTGAAGAGTCACGTACACATGATTGACAGATTTGCATGGCTGAAGAGTCACGTACAACATGATTGATAGATTTGCATGGCGGAAGAGTCACGTACAACATGAACGACAGATTTGCATGACTGAAGAGTCACGTACAACATGATTGATAGATTTGCATGGCGGAAGAGTCACGTACAACATGAACGACAGATTTGCATGACTGAAGAGTCACGTACAACATGATTGATAGATTTGCATGGCTGAAGTGTCACGTACAATATTTGATAGATCTGCATGGCTGAAGAGTCAGGCACAAAATGAATGATAGATTTGATTGCCTGAAGAGTCACGCACAATGTTTGATAGAACTGCATGGCTGAAGAGTCACGCACAATGTTTGATAGACCTGCATGCCTGAAGAGTCACGCACAATGTTTGATAGACCTGCATGGCTGAAGAGTCACGTTCAATACTGAGGGACCCCGGGGTCCAATTGTTAGAGCGTGCTCTGTGACTGTCACGAGTTCGAAGTATGTATGCGATTGGATTCTTTTTCTTTTTTTTTGTTTTGGCTTCAAAACCTCCCTGTCCACTCAGTGGTCATTGGCTACCTGATTCAGTTCAGGGAAGGTTGAAGGCGGCGGAAGGAGAGGGATGGGCGCCGCCCTTCATCATGCTGTGCCCTAGACACGGTGAATCACTGGCGTTTTGCTGTCCCTATGGCCGAGTGTGGGTCCCTTAGGCTAACAGCTGACCGCAAGCTGACAGCAAGGCACACTCCCTTGAGGACGTAGCCTGCTCATTCTTCCCCACAGCCGCGCGTATGGCACGTGTTGTCCATCGCACCAGTTCCAGCCAGTGCGCCCTTCAGCAAAACCCCCACGCGCTGGAAGATGCTTTATTATCATATCTCTCTCTCTCTCTCTCTCTCTCTCTCTCTCTCTCTCTCTCTCTCTCCCCTCTCTCTCCCTCCCTCCCCATCTCTCCCTCCCCCCCTCTCTCTCTCTCTCTCTCTCTCTCCTCTCTCTCTCTCTCTCTCCTCTCTCTCTCTCTCTCTCTCTTGAGTGACCAGGGATAGTGCGGACAGAGGCACTGACTCAAGTCTCGCTATACGCGCGGATAGCAGACAATGCTTTGGTAGGTATTCAGTCATCACGAATGGGGAGGGTGCATTGCTGTATTTCATTTACAGAATTCGCATTTTCTTCTAAAAAAAAAAAATGCTTTTCTTTGGGTGGATTCCATACTCTGAGCATTAATTACAATACACATATCTTATTAATTATTCGAGAAAAGTGCCGAAAATAAATGCAAAACACTGTACTTTGTCTGCTGTGAGGACACGGTTGTCTGCTGTGAGGACACGGTTGTCTGTTGTGAGGACACGGTTGTCTGCTGTGAGGACACGGTTCTGCTGTTACCGCAGGGGGCCCAGAGCCAATAGATAATGGGACCTTAAACTTAAAACAAAATGTTGATAGGACTACATGGCAAAATACACTGCCATTGATGATATTGCTAGACATCCTTGGTTGGATGTAGCGCCAGTCATATGCATCATGCCAACACAACTGAATGCTGAAGTGCCACTGTCAAATGGCAGGCGTGTGTGGGAGTGAAAGGAGAGCCAGACAGCAGGTGCTGTTGGTCTGCAAACGAATGAGAAACAACAACAACAACAACAACAACAACAACAATAACAACAACAACAATACATAATGATCAAAGGGCCAGTACTGCTGTCGGCGTATGCTCTCTCGTGCTCAGGTAACTCCATGGAGGTTTTTTTATTTATTTATTTATTTATTATTTTTATATTCAAACTTCTTCTTCTTCTTCTTCTTCTTCTTCTTCGTTCACTCAGACAGAACCCTAAAGGAACTGACGAAGGCTGCTGTACGGCGGAGGCCCTCCAGTGATCCATAAAGCTTTTCCCTCATTGGTGTGTTGGCAGGCCAGGTCTCTGCCCTCAGCTTTTCATGTGTGGGACAGTCCTGCAGGAAGTGTTCCACTGTTTTACTGATTCAAGGATAAGTCCTAACATGCTGGGATACCTGTGTGACAATATGGCGGCACTTACCGCGGCAGAAGTGGAGCGTGGGATTCAAGTAAGAGTGGAGCCGGAACTTCACATGCTAAACAATATGAACAGGAAGGGTGTGTACTCAATAATGCTTTGTCAAAGGGGACCGCGTCCAACGTTTATTATGCAGCATACGAAACATATAGAACATAATGAGTAAATCGTTAACAAGTCAAAGAACCCACCTTGCTTGATGAAGTGGTGGAGATTCTTCCAAGTCAGCATGTCATGTAGTGCTCAACTGTCTTGAGAGAAAAGACCGGGTGTCAGATTCTGCCAAAGGTTCAGGTTTTTTCTCTCCAGTAGACGAGATATATGCCATAGAATACACACAAGGTGGCCACTTGTTTACATTTCATTTCCGGCACTAAGTGAGTAAGGGAGAGCTGACCCTGTCCTCAGTTGGAACAGCCCGTCCTAGTCTCCCCCCTCCCGCATGTCAGAGCGGGCCATGTGGTCAGTGTTGTGAGAAAGGCAGGTAGTTTTGCTCTCCTGCTGCCAGCATCTTTCAGGGCAGGGAAGAGTATCAGCGAAGCGTACAGCCGTGGTCTTCCCTCCCTTCCTTTCCTACTCCTATTCTCGGATAGGCACAGTGGGTTAAAGCCCTATGTTCTGCTGTTGCTCCAAACATAGAGGTAATCTTGCTCTGTGCCACAACTGTTCTTTCGCTTTATCTCTGGTATTATGTATCACACACCAGGTTTGGAGCTCTTGATAAGACCATGAAAAGATACACAATGCACAAAAAAATAAAACCCAAACCCAAAATCTGGAGATAATCTTGTGTGGCTCTAATGTAGCAATACACACACACACACACAACACAACACACACACACACACACACACACACACATATATATTATATATATATATATATATATATATATATATATATAGATATAGATCAGTATATTTAAAATGCCTAAAACAATTTTTTAAGTGCTCAACCCCTTGGGGAGCAACATTAGTTAAAACAAGTTAAAAGAGGAATCTTAAAACTATCTACAAATTTGTTTCGAGCGTGTTGCGCTGTCAGCAGGATGGTTTTTGGTTTGCCCACCGCCGATGTTATATAGCGTGTGGGCTCCCATTTGCGGTTGTTTGCACGTGCGGGTTGGCTGCACGTGTTTTTGGGGGCTTTCAGGTTTTTGTTTTGGGTGTGTTCACTAACAACGATTTCCATTTATGCCTGCAGTTGTTTACTATTTCTGTTTTGGTGTTTAAAGTTGCTAAGTGTGGTTTGCATAGTATTAACCATTTTTCAGTTAAACATAGGTTGCACCTTTTTGAAACATTGCTGTATGGTGATGCTCTTTTTATGATTTTCCAGGATATATTGTGGCTTGTTTTTGCGTCTTTAAGTTTCCAGATATATTTGCTCAGTTCTGTTTGGTTTTTGTATTTTTCTTTATTAAATGACTGTTTGTGGTTTGCATATCTGGTTTTGAAGTGGTTTTCAGTGATCCCTATGTATGTTTCTTTTTCATTTTCTGATGTCACAGTAGCCTGGTATACAATGTTGTTGTGAAGACATTTATTGTTTAGTGGGCACTGCTCCTTTCTGGTGCAATTGCAAGATTTCCTTTCTTCACCCTTCTTTGCTGTGTTGATTTTCATTTTGTTGGATGCGTCAAAAAATAGGAAAAGAAAAATCATATGGTATAACCCCCCATACGACGGGAAACTCAAAACAAACACAGGGAAAGAATTCTTCAAAATCCTAACAACTTCATTTCCAAAAGAACACAAACTGTCCAAAATATTTAACAAAAACACTGTCAAACTATCGTACTCATGTATGCCCAACCTCAAAAACCTAATTGACGCATCCAACAAAATGAAAATCAACACAGCAAAGAAGGGTGAAGAAAGGAAGGTAACTTCAGTTTGGGAAGTAAAATTTGTCGTACGCGCTTTTTACTCCCAGTAATACGCTATTGGCTAGACTTTAAATAGTACCAGCACTTCAAAAGGGAGGTAATTTAAGTTCGGGAGTAAAATTTGTCGCACGCGCTTTTTACTCCCAGTAAATAAAATTCTGCGCGCCAGATTTTGCGTGGAGGGAGTAAATCTGGCGTGGTTAAGGGAATAAAAATCTCGTACGCGAAATTTACTTCCAGTAAAATTCTGCGTACGCGGTTTTTACTCCGGAGTAAATTTGGCGGGGAGTAAATATCTCGTATTACACCGGTCGAAGTCGATGGGGAAATCCCATCGTCAGCTTCCTGTCAGTTTCTTCGTTGGAATCGAAATCAAAATATTCCTTTTCATTGGTATTGCTGGAGGCGAAATATTCGTTTATAAGGCCACTAATTCCCTGGCCTTCATAATCGAAAATATTTCCTGGTTTTGATGAATTTAACAGCGTTACAATACGTCGATCCATGATGATGATTTTCCGAAGAGAAGCGACGACAAAGGCAGAACGCAATAGATTCCATTGAGCTGTGGCCAATGAAAGGCAGCGTCTCTGCTGTTACTAAGGCCACTTCAGTATTTGATTGCTGATTGGTAAGAAGGCTTTCTTTTGTGTATGACATTGAATACCTCCTATAGGCCTTCTGATTGGTTTATTTTAGAAAATTGTGTACCGATTCTTGAAATAGACACACTGAGCTTTCGATTGATGTGCGACACGACAGGGGCTCTGCGAGGGATGTGCACTCGATTATCTGTTGAAAATGAATAACTTTTCGCAGTCGGTGCTATGCTGCTTAAAATCGATGACACGGAGTGAAAAAAAATAATGTAATCACATTTCAAGCTTTATTCATATAAAATCAGTGAAACATAATATGCTTTAATGGTTTTCCTATGTGTTGGTGCAAAAATCTCATTTTACCCCAAAATGACCTTCAACACTCTTTCTTGCCCGCAGCGGTGATCAGCCCTGCGCGACTTATCCATAATTTTGTGGGAGGCCGTGGACGCCGGCATAACGAAAGTACATGTAGAGTGCAGCCCTGTCATGCAGTCTCAGACCTGAATGGAAACCCATAACATCATTGTCATCATCCTCATCCTCATCGATCAACGTACGTATAGAAAATGTCTCAAACTAGGTGGCCATACATACCCTCCTCTCATGGAGATCCGATTACCTCTCCACTTCTATGCCTGTGGTTTGATTCCGTCGGGGCCACCGGTATCGACAAAGTCATGGAGGTTGTCGTTGGACAGATCTAGTGGCGCCCTCCGGAGGGCACCGGCTCCACGACTAAGCAATTATTGTCGTTAGTATAGGGCTTAGTAGGTGGTGTCCTACGTATGTTGGATCAGAATAGACACAGGTGAGAACCACCGAAAGACTCAGCAGCAGTGCAGTGTCTCCTCTGGTGGGTTGCCTCTTGACACTGACTGCTCCCTAGGCGTTGACGGTGCCGGGACTTCGGCCGAACCGGCCAGACTGTAATTAACGGGAGAAGTTTGTGTCGTGTGGTGTGTGTGTGCGTGTGTGTGAGATGGAGAGACAGACAGACAGACAAGCAGACAGGGGGGGGGGGGGGGGGGGGGGGGAGGAGGGGGGGAGGGAGAGAGGATAGATGTCAAGTGGGGTTGAGGGGTTGAAGACTGGGTTACCTTTCCATGCATGCCATGATATGCTGTCAAAGAAAGGAGGATGCACCATAACCTCGAGATACTGACAAAGTATGTAATGTGCAACCAAGACCGCAAATAAGAATGAGCACAAATAACAGACACTGTAAATATTAGCACAGATAGTTTAATTAATGCACATATACCTGCAGCTGAATATTAAGAAAACACATTTTACAAATCACACATATCCATTTAATGACGCGAAAAATGCCGAAAAAGATAAACATCAAAGCACACAATGCGAAGAACAGCCAACAGTTTAGTTATGCTACCACTACAAAGAGAGACTAGCTTCAATAGGGCTGCTGAAAGAACAAACGCAACATATCAAGACGTTCAGAATTTCAACATGGTAGTAATATGTAGATACACAAAGACAGAACGACATGCCATCGATTTCAAAACTGACAATTTCAAATTTACCATTACTAAGCAAATACATAAAAAGGAACTCCAGAGACTAAGCGTTGTACATTTTTTTTCAAACAATACCAACAAATGCAGATTACATTTGACAATACACTGATGCATTACAGTATACATACAGAGACATCAACTATACATTTAGAGATAGACATTGTCATGAGTCGGCCGAATGTTCTCGAACATTTAGGCAAATTAAGGGTAGTTGCTGTTGTTGAGAGCACGTTCCTTGGGTCTTCAAGTGTGCGAATTCAGGCATCACCAGGGGGGGATACCCGAGTCGTATACTGAAGGAGGGAGAGTGCTAGGAAGTGTTTCGCATGTCCGAGGGATAGTGACGAGGAGTTGCCGACTTGCCGGTCCTGGGTACAGGAGTGTCCAGTCCGACCACTGGCTGGCTATTTCACTGGGCTCTCCAGTGGGCCGGACAGAAAGGCAATCGTGTCAGGTGACCGTCACGGGTAGGTGACCGTCAGCCTGCAGGCAGAGTACAGCGACCATTCAGTCGTCCTTGTTCTGAGGAATGAATGGAAGGCTGCGGCCTATCGAGTGGTTTGCGCCTTGTTGTCTATAGAGGTAGTAAATACTTGAAGCATCAGTCATGGCGGTAGAGAGGTCGAGGCTGTTAGTTCAATGGGTAGCTTGGGGGAATCGAACATGAGTTTGAATAGGAGGTTATGCATTAACCACTGGGTGCCCAAGTCTTTGTTGGCGCTAGCAGCTGTGGGGTGTGTGTAGGTGACTAGTGATTCCATTGGTGGAATAAAAATAACTTGGGGATTTATTGGTACAAATCGTGTGATATGTGTGTGCCAGTGATTCCATTGGTTGAGCCAGTTAAACTCGGGTTCTCTCTTTCTTTGAGAACGAATATAAGGTGCTTGGAAAACGAGGAAGTGTGTGACTCACTTAAGGGGAAGTGAACTCGCCCGTCTTGCTGAGGGCTCAAGAAAATACAGCGTGAAGCAGAGGTTAGCTGTCGCCTCGTTGTCTCCTGGGTGGGGACGTATGACAGTGGAGGTTGCTGTAGCCTCGGAGCCGACGACGAGAAGAATTGTCTCCCGTGTGGGGACGGTCGACAGCAAGGCGTGTTAACCTGTTGGGGCCTAGACAGGGAGCTGCCAGACAACGGTGGGGTGTTTGCAGCCAGAGAAGACCTGTGGGAGAGGCCGACAGGAGCCCTTTCCGTGGAGAGGGCGAAGTACGGTGGAGTCCGGGAGACTCGGTGTGAGGGTGCGACTCAAGCTACGTTGCCAGTGTCCCCCAACTGGGATTTGGCCAATCGGGAGGACACAACGGTGTGGCAGCTTCAGCTCATAGTCGCAAAGTGGGATGAGAGAAACTGACGGTCAACCAAGGAATGCTGGCAAGTTATGGACGTTTATTTGCTCTTAAGGTTATAAGGGTGCAAACAGAATAGTGGAATATTGTCTTTCCTGGCTAAGTAAGAATAACTGAAGAACAGGGGATGCGATTTATGAAATTGTCTGTATGCTGTTTACATTGTTGTATGATACAGATAGTTGTGTTGTGTAGTGACGGGTGGGGCTCGGAGTCAAGTTGAATAAAAGTTGATTATTTCTATGAAATGTTATTGGTTTCCCGTCACCTTTGTGCGGGCCCGATGTGAGTGACAGAGTGCGTGTGCCTATGCGAGAGAGCATTTTGGTTGTGAAAGCGTAAATACTTCTGTCTATAACCCCCTGCATCCCTGAATATGAAAATCATATTTTATTAACGAGGGGGAGCGTCGGAGACCCGTCACAGACATCAATAAGATACTTCCAAATATTTATATAAATTACCCCGCTAAATAACACAAAAGTATACATACAAATATGTAATACGCAAAAGGTAATAACTACATACATAGAACTATGCGCTAAGAGTGTCATAATCAGAATCAAAATATATGAAAAATGCATGTAAGACGATTATTGTAAAAAAAAAAAAATAATGAGAAGAAAATCACACACCAAAATTCCATTAACATTACAATCACACACACACACACACACACACACACACACACACACACACACACACACACACACACACACACACACACACACACACAGAGAGAGAGAGGAAATGTTAGGAGTGACTGAGCGGGGAGAGGGTGGGTGGGCATACGCTCAGAAGAAAAAGAAACGGGATTTCGGTTCAATATTAACAAATGTGTGTAATGAAGTTCTAGCAATAAAGGCACAAATAAGCAAACTGCATAGGCATAGATGACCTGACACTGAACACAGACTTTTTACTTCTCAGAGAGATTTTTTTCCTTTCTTTTTACATTTCGCATGTTCTAACCTTAAACCTGCATACCATCATACATTTATTCTGCTTGAGAAATCAGAACTTCACTAACGCATTGGACCTTTCTGGATATAATCTTAACCTCCTATTTGATGATTTATCTCTATTAAACTAATGCACAAAGATATGAGCATGAAGAAATCACACCTTTAGTTCCAGCATCGCCAATCTGATATTATACCCACACCCACCGCTCTGCTCAGCATCACACAACCTCACAATCAGAAGGAAGAGCAGCAACGTTGGCAAGAGTCGGTTTCGAATGACTATGGATTCTGAGCGCTGGTAGTCAGGTCCGGTGGAACAGCTTCTCTGTGGCTGTGGCGGCCTGTCCAAGAGACACAGTCCTTTCCATGGTGTACAGCAGACGAAGGTCAAGGGCGGTCTGCAGGTCTCCGGTGATGCCTTCCTCCGCTGGCTTTGTACTGGCAGGCTGCGGCATATCCTCCTTAAAGTTCATAATGGAGTTTTTGTTTCCAGGGGTCTCTGTGACAGCTGCCTCGTAGGTGCTGGAACTGATGAAGAGGGCACGCTTGCAGGCACTCTTGAAGCGAAGCTGAGGGGTTCCAGTTGGTTGGCCCCTTTCCCTCGGCCAGTGCCCTGCACAGGTTCTTGGGTACACGATCACCTTCCATCTGTTGGACGTGTTCCAGCCAACACGGACTCCTTTGAGGAGAGTCAAGAGGAATGAAATACCAGCATTCTCAAGCAATGTGCTGCTGGGGACTCAGCATGGAGTCCTTGCCTTGCCCTTTAGCATAGCTCTTTGACATAGCTAAGTCCACCCTCAGGCCTTCTGTGTGTAGGGAGAAACTCTATGGAGACCCTGACAGCAGGACATCAGAGAAGACGCTACTCCCATCTCCATATTTCCAATACTCTATCCCACCCACCCAACCCTGCCTCTCCCCTCTCTTGAAAGCCATGCTCGAACAGCGGTAAGGGCATCCTAAGAAAATAACTGTGTTCTCTCTGGAATAAAACCCTGAATGCTGTTCTACCCACTGTTCAATCGTCTATGGCCGTTCGGTAATTTCACTACAAACTGTCGCCAGCAGTGGAAAACGCACCTCCTGGATGTCAGCTGATGTTTGCTAGAAGAGGTCTGAAGCTCGTACAGTTTCTGTTCGTTGGGTCATGCTTTGTGGGCTGTGTGGACACGGCTGTTCTCTGGTGGGAATGGAAGCATCTCCTCACAGTGGTCTTGGAACAAGTCCACTGACTTTACATCTTTCTTGCTTCAAACCGACAGAGAAGTGTTGTAGACCGTTCTATAAAACCGTTCGTATCTCTCACTTGTTGTCAAAGGCGATGACCTGGGGGAGCCTGTTTTTTTTTTTTTTTTCCAAATTCTGCCCACTCTTCACAGAACCCCAGTTGTAAGCTATAAAGTACGCCATAGAGTTAACAATCAGCAGTTTACTAAAACCAACAATGCACAAAGAGGTGAGCATAGAGAGCAAAGATCCTATGTCAAAGAATTGCCTTTTATTAAAAGTCACAAAGCATAGGAAGGTTTCACACACACACACACACACACACACACACACACACACACACACACACACACACACACACCACATACGCGCGTGCGCGCGCGCGCACGCGCTGTCTTCTAATTATAACAGCAATAGTAATATGAGCACATTGTGAAGTCAGGATACGGCTGCACTATGTGAAATAGCCTTCCGAGTCTGAAAGGAACAGAGGAGTACTTGCATGAAAGACGCAAACATCAAAGGGGGGTAACCTATGATTTAGTATAGACAGCTGCACTGTCCTCAACACTGACGTGAACTGCAGGAGGAGTGTCAGGTGAAGACTAACAGTGAGCAAAAAGTGAATTGTTGGTGTGAAAAACAACCGGCACTAACGGTTCAACAGCATCTGACATATATCTTTCAACATGTTAGCGGCATGGTCTGTAGCAACACCAATAGTTAGGAGTGAATGCACACTACTGAAGAGTGAATGCACACTACTGAAGAGTGAATGCACACTACTGGAGAGTGAATGCACACTACTGAAGAGTGAATGCACACTACTGAAGAGTGAATGCACACTACTGAAGAGTGAATGCACACTACTGAAGAGTGAATGCACACTACTGAAGAGTGAATGCACACTACTGAAGAGTGATGCACATACTGAGAGTGAATGCACACTACTGGAGAGTGAATGCACACTACTGGAGAGTGAATGCACACTACTGGAGAGTGAATGCACACTACTGAAATGGCTGCCATAATGCAACGAGAGTTATTAAAAAAAAAAGAAGAAAACAATGAAATTGCCCACTATAATTGTGGTTTAACTGAGAATTGAAAGCGCCACTGACTCTCCGCTCATCCCCAAACCAAAACCTGCTCATCATGGCACGCTGTTGGATGAAGCAAGCAGCAGAATACACTTACCTAAGAGCGACGCATTGACAAATAAATAGAATGAATGAAAGCCAGAAGAGATCTACAATCTTAAAGTATCAGTGAGCTGAGTCACAGCACAACACCTGAATCAGGAGTAAAAGTTGAAACTACAAGCGCATGACCGTTCAGGAGGACGATGAATTATTCAATGACAACAGTCGATCGACACATAAAGTTTGCATACATTTGTGACTGGATGCAAACCCGCCGCTGGTCCACAGCATGCAAAATGAGAACGTTCTGCACGAGCTTTGTGCACACAAGCTCTTCGGAGAACAATGGGTTGGAGCTTTACACTATCATGCTCACCAGAGAGAATTTGGTTGCAGCTTTACGCATGTTCAGTCTCCACAGGCGATGTGGTAAGAATTTTGATCAGACATTCTCCCTTAAGATAACCTGACAAGAGCTTTGCGCCCACGGCCTTCCAGAGCAAATTTGTTAGAAACTCTAACAAGCTCTTCGATTATATTTGTGACAGGATTTTGTAGAAACAGGCTATCCTGGGGCAAGCGGTCCGGGAATCTCTACTACCAGGCTCCCAAGAGGCAGGATGGTAGGACTTCTGTGTTGACTGGTTCTGTCAAGAAAATTTAGCATGAATGTTATCCAAATAAGCCCTCCAGAGACAGTTGGATACAAACCCTATGCAAACAGGCCATCCAAGCACAATCTGGTTTCAACTTTGCACATGCACGCACTTCAGACGCTCTCTAGAAGCAATTTGGTAAGAACTTTTTGCTAACCGGCCACCCAAAGATAATTCATGTAGGACCTTTGTACAACAGACCATCCAGAGAGAATGTGGCGGAAACTTTAGCAAACAGGCTCTCCAGAGACAAAGTAGGAGATTCATTCAATAAAAGTTATAGAATTGTTGTAACAAGCTTTGCAGGGGTAATTCATCCACAAACAAGCTGATAAGGAATTAGTGCTAACAGGCTCTCTGCAGACAAGTTGGTAAAGATAGTATGCAAACAGGCTGTACAGATATAATATGGAAGGGGCTTCGTGCTAACACGCTCTCCTGGGACCATTGGGTAAACGCTTTGTGTACATATGTTTTCCACAGATGATGGCACAATGTTGTAATGAATGCGTTTAGAACCGTTTGCAGGATATTGTGCAAATGTTGCCTGGACATTTTGGTGAAAAATGCAAGAATCTTCAGAAAATGTTTGATCTTTGCAGCTTCGAACAAGTGTAAAGCTTAGAGGCCT
>CM031621.1:44558539-44567964 GCA_018398815.1 Conus ventricosus | reverse complement strand
AAATTTCACATCCAAGGATTGCAACAAAGAAAACATTTTCTATCTGCTCACACACACCCACACACACACACACATCACACACACACACACAAGCACACACACACCACGCACACACTCCACACAGAGTAGCCACAAAAGTGCAGCCTGATGGTTGAGCGCCAGCGCGCGCGCGCACACACACACACACACACACACACACCACACACACACACGCACACACACACGCAAACACACACCACACACACACACACACACACACACACACACACCACAGAGAGGTGCAAACTTCACGTTTTGAAAAACAGCGTGCGCATGCGGGGCGCACACGCACACACACACACACACACACACACAACACACACACACACACACACACACACACAAACACACAAACACACAAACACACGCATAGACACCCACACACGCTCGCAAGCACGCACACACACACACACACCACACACACACACACACACACACACACATTTAGATGTGTGTAAAGAAGCTAATTAGAAAATGTAATCGTTATGACTCCACTGATCAACGTGCACAAACGAATCATAAGACATGTCGTTGTCTGCGTTGTTCGATGGAGTCATAACAATTACTTGTGAAATTTGTTGTGATCTTTCCATGCTGTCTCCTCACTTTGCAACTAAAAAACAATCTAACCTGTCATTAATTTAGCTCAAAGGAAGAAAAAGAACATCGACATACATGACTTGATTATATTGACAATTACGTACCAAAAAACAGTTTCTTCAATGATTTTGAAACAGTTAAAAAATGCTTTCCAATTATTATGTCACACATATCAATGTAAGCTAGCATATCAAGCTTAATTCTATTGCATTAAACTAAAACTGCTTATTGTACGAATTCTTCATTATGTCCATGCTATCTTATTTTTGCAGTAATGTAAACTTATTACAATGTAAACAACATCCCATGTGTTTCCTCATCAATTCATACCAACATTGTCCTCATATATTTTTTTTAAAAACGCTCTTTACATCTTTTGTGTTTACATTTTATCTTCAACAAAAACTATCTTGCTACATCACCATGTGTCTTGTTGTTAATGTCGCGTCGTCGTCGTCGTTGGTGGTGGTGTTGTTGTGATGATGATGATGATGTTGATTGTGGTAAGGACGGTGCTGGTTGCTCCTACTGCCGTGGTTGTTATTGTTGTTGTTGTTGTTTTTGTTGTTGTTGTTGTTGTGTTGTGGTGGTGGTGGTGTGGTGGTGGTTTCCTGTTGTTGCATGTATTGGTGTAGTATATACCTGAGAGTTTTCCCAGCACGAAAAGTCACGATATGGACATGGTGGAAAATGACAGAAATCTTCATCACTTCCATCCAGACAATCATTGCGATGGTCACACACGAGGGTGTGGTGCACATTTTGTTTGAGATCTTGGCACGTGAACATCGTTTCTGCTTGCAGAGGTGATCATAAAGACACTCTTTCGTCTTGCCCCTATAGCAGTGACTTAATTCATCACATAGGAGCAATGTTAATGTCGCTTCTTTGTTTGGGGCATTCACTCATGTGAGAAATGCTCGAGGCGTTTGTTGAAGGAGATGGGAGTTTGACTTTGGCCTGGTGACTTGACACTGTATCTTGGTCGTCTGTGACCCCATTTCGCAGAGGTAGTTGGCCCGTAAAGGAGATTACAGGAGATAACAGTCAAATGTCGCTCGTCGGCTTGGAAGACAGCACAGTAGGGAGGGTAGGGGACATCACCTGGAGAAGGGCTGATAGCAAGGTAGTAAGCTTTGGTTTGGTCAGACCATTTCCAGGTAGAAGGGGACCTGTCAAGAAAACAGTTTCATTGGAAAGGATTGAATTATACTCTCTTCGCATATTCAGTAATCAGGTGAAAATAATGACAGATCGACACACACACACACACACACACACACACACACACACAACACACACACACACACACACACTGAACAACTTCACTCTCCAGATAGACAGATAGGTAGATAGATAGACAGATAGACAGATTCGATTGATTGATCCATTGACATAGATATATAGATACCAACAGATAGACGTGGTGTGTGGTCTCGCATGCGCTTGCATGTAATACACCATTAAACAGGATACCAAGCAATTGTTTTTCTACACTATTGCACTACTCCACTCAATCAACAACCCACCCAGTTTATTCCTTATGACTGCCCCTGCATTTTGTTTCTATATGGGGCGTTTGGAGAGCTTTGAGCACAAAGGCACGCTGTAAGAAGAACGGAGTGTTTGCTTGAGTGGGCACTATTGTGAATCCCGCTTAAGTTACCTTAGAAATGGCTCGTACTTTGTACACCACTGAGCAGCAGTGAGGGGTGACCCTCCACAAGCCATATTCTATGGCGTTGACTATTCAGGTGCACCTGCACACGCATCAAACTTTAGTGACATTGTCTTAGAAGACCTACACGATTAGGAGGACCCCGCTTCCAAAAAGAGACGAGTAGCTATAATTATGGCAGTGATAAACACAAAGAACCCCCAACCAGATACATTCACAGCAAATTACATCTGCTACTAGATTTTACTACAAAATTGATATGAAATGTTTAAAAAGGTGATTTTAAAAAAAGAAAGTCATACAGTTTCAAAAGTTTGTTCCAGACTTTCACAAATGAAGTTGAAAGTCAAAACATTTGTTGTGAAAAAAAGCAGTCGAAGGTTGTGATTTACTTACAAGTGTCTCATCGCAATGTCGTAGTGGCGTCTCAGTCCAACCATCAGATACTGTGTGTTGACAGTGTTGGTCCAAAAGCCAGCCACGCTCTCCCATTCCTGCTCCGTGTTGAGACTGGCCAGATAACCTTGTTGGCCTGGCAGGACTCGCTGGCCTCTCCCCATGTAATCTTCCTCGGGGACCTGATGTAGCGGTAACATTTGCCGTCAATCTGGACAGAGGTATCCCCGCACAGATCTGCCGGTGGACAGCCCCCAGTGTTGTCTTCACCCTTGCTGCAGAATGTCTCAAAACTGCAGATAAAGTGCTTCAGCATGACATCGGCTCGGAAACCTGAACAAAGCCACTGACCATTCCTCAGCTGCCGGGGCCGTTCATCGGACTGTGAAAGGAAAAACAGGAGTCTGAACCTGTGCCTTCTTCTGTAGCATCACTTTTAAACGAAATGGACATGACATCTGTTTGGTACGTTGCTGGAAGTGCTACAACCGGGTCACAGAGTGTGGAGTGAGGGGCTCCTCTACACGATGATGTGTGATAGATTTCAAGAACATCACACTGACAGTCTGTACACGTCTGCACGTCCAGCATGACGAAGCTGATCATGATGGTAGCTGAGTGGTGCCTCGATTGTAATGCAAACATTTGTGAAGGCTGATAAAACATTTGGCCATTCCAGTCAGTGTTTGGATGTAACCTGCAACACACCACACACACACACACACACACACACACACACACACACACACACACACACCACACACCACACACACACACACACATTCACATATACACATGCACACACACGCGTGCACGTGCGTGCTTCAACACATATACACACACACGCGCGCAAACACGCATGCACACATAGCCAGACTTACGATTGCATGCACATGCACATACAGATATTATATTATGTGCTGATTCTTAACAATGAAATTGCTTGTGGAATCCTGAAAATCTTTTGGAATGTAATCTACAAATGTAGCATCATTATCAAGGCCATTAAAACAGAGTGTGCTCCCCCCCCCCGCCCCCCCTTACGTTTAGTTTCAATGGAAATGCACGGTATCAGATCAGGAACAGGTCTAAAGAAAGCAGAAGAACTGCCATGTTGTACCGGCTATGGTCCACTTCTCCAACCCACGAATGGCCAGAGGTATTTTGCCATCAACCCCCCCCCACCTCCATCCCCACACACATCCTTGAAGAAATGCGATTCAGCTCACAGCACGTACCTTACTTTTGCCAAATAGTCGAATGGCAGTTTTGATTCTTCTCTCAAGATTCTGACCTGTTCTAGTCTTGAACAGAAACAAGACCATGGATACGTACAACTATTCACAAGAGACAGAGGGGAGGACTGGGAATATACCAGTTTTTTTTCCCCATTAAAACTCTGAAATGAAGGTGCTTCAAGATATTTGAATCGACTCCGAGTAAACACTTTATTTTTGTAAAACAATCAAGCATACCAACCAATAGTCCCCGAAGGGAAGAAAGTGGTACAAAAATCACAACACCACTCCTACATAATATTGCACAGATTTTCGGCCTCGTGGCCTTTTTTAAGTGAAGAGAATTTAGATCACATTTCGTCAAGGATGAGAGCGGGATGGGGTGGGGGTGGTGTTCATGACAACATTCCACCGGCCATTCCCGAGTTGGGGATGTGGACCACAGCCAGTGTAATTTGTCAAAGATGGATATCATTTTGTTGTAATTTTTTTTTTTTCTTTTCCCTTCACTGGAAAAAGGCCACGAGGCCGAAAATTTGAGCAATATCATGAAAAATGGTGACGCAATCAAGGCAGTTTTGGCTTTTCTTGCAATATTCTGACAGAGGCGTCTTGGGGAAAAAATTAATATCGTGGTACTTACAAACTTTAACAACAGATGAAGGAGGATTGGGGTACCCTCTTGAATAATATTTTGAAAGCACTAAGACAGGGGTTACATAAGGAAAGCAAGGACATCTCTGTGCTTAAAATGATGGTGTGGGCCATCATTTTTCACACATCAGGATGCAGACGACCCCCTCAATCCCCAAGTGCATTTATGTCTTTACTTTATGGTAAAAAAAGAAACTTCTTTCAACATGTCTATTTATGACATACAAACGATCTCGCCAGTGGAAATGTCCTGGAAAATGAGATGCCAGATGGTCGATCAGCCAGTTCCATCACAGACAGAGAATTGAATGGTGTCCATTGTGTTGCAGGACACTTCTACACTAAAAAAAAAAAATAGCAAGCAAGCAATGTTTTATTTGAATTCCGTTTTTCGTAGCTTTCTCGGAGCTACGGTATATTTGAGATGCGCATGCGTGGGATAGCCACCTCACTCAAGCTCGGCGGCTATACTAGTAACGACCCCAAGCTTCTCTTTTTTTTAATCTAGAATATCTCATTGGAAGTATACATCGATCGATTCTTTGTTTAGTTTAAGATTTTAGGAACGATAGTTCTATCTGATTCGTCACAATCAAGTAGTTCAGAGAGAAATATCGATGGCATCAGAACAAAAGGTAGATGGACACGATCCAGATCTAGACGATGAAATAGAGGCGCGTATGACAGACGCTCCCGATGAAAGAAAAAACGCAAGTGTGGTTCAGCGAAACCCAGCCACATCGTCCTTTCCGTAGACCATTAGGACATGATGAAACAACAGAATCTGACCATCTTAAAAGAACCGAAAGGAACAGAAAAAGGGTGCCAAAGTGTTTGCCTCAGGCTCTGGAGATAGAAGAAAAGATCATTTGGATGTTGACGCTTCGGCTGAGCCACCGACCAAGAAGACAAAATGATAAAAAGCACTGAAACCGATGTGGCTGACGCTGATCCAGAGACACAGTTAGAGCCATTGTCGGCACAAGGGGCTGTGGGAGTCAGAACGAAACTAACGCCAAATCTGAACATGAACAGGACAGGGAGAACACTGAATGTCTGAATGACATCGAACAGGACTATCAATCGCAAACGATGTTGATACAGCAGTGCACAATCAATTCGCAAATTGCTAACAACAATGGTGAAAGGCAAAATGGAAGCTGATAAACTGAAGGCCAAGTTTGAAAAACATAAACGGCCTGAAAATTGCGAGACTCTTATTGTGCCAGCGTCAATCGCGAAATTTGGAGTGTGATGGATAACAAAGCCAGAAAAATTGATTTGAAAAAACAGAAAGTGCAGAAAAAAATTCTCACAGCCCCCTTGGCCATGACCAAAGTAGGGGGGGAGTGTCAAAAGCATGATGTTCAGCTGAAATCCACCCAACAAACATTCCAGACGGTATCGCATTAACCCAAGACAAAACCTGATTTGTCCCCTGGAAAGCCGACTACAATTTTTTAGTGCCCGCAACATAATCAAAATTAAACAACACACACAGACACCAACCACACACACCACACACACCCCACACACACACACCCCACACAAAACACAACACACAACACAACACACACACAATTGGCGTCTGAAGAAAATTCCTTTGTGATCCCTATTTAAAAACGCTTTTCCTTGTTGAGGGCTAGTAAAAATTGGAAAAAACATGATTCAGTCCAGCAAACTGCCTGGGACCCATTCTAAAAATTTAATTTTATAAAGGGGCCCCCCAGAAACATACCGACCGGGGCACCACCAAAAAGCGTTAGAATTCCCCAATTTTTCAGAACGACGAGAAAGTGGGGTGTGTGGTACAATGTTTAAAGAATAGTAGAATGGACAGATGAGGTAAGAGAGTACTGACCAGTGCTATGCACCCCCACATGGCCCTGCCAGTAAAGTACAGGTCGAGGTGGTTGAAAGAAGTACTAGTGGATTGCTATAACCAGAACTTTGCACCTCATAGCTTAAGAGGGGGCTTCCTCCTCAGCTACGTTTAAAACTTTAAACCACGGGTGTAACTCGGGTGATATTTTGAAGTCAGCTGGGTGGACCATGCCTCTACTTTTCTGTTTTATAACAGATCATTTGAAGAAAACCAAAAAAGGAACAATCCAGGCAGATTCTATTTAGATATTTCAAAGGCAATGCTAACCATAATTTTGTGCTGTAGAAAGGACAAATTTGTGCCACAAGACAATGTATACGAACCTTTGATGATTTCATTCGCACTGCGGTTTATACTTTAAAATTAGTTATCAAGCATATTCATGCCCCCAAATGTATTCAGGGTCCAAACATGCATTTCCTTTTTCTTTGTCTGTGGTTTTCTTGTTCAAAGTGATGCTTATGAGAGAGACAGTGTTCACTTTTGTGTTTCTAGCTCAAGTGGTGCTTAGGAGATATAGTGTTTACAGACTGTTTTCTCCAAATGATATGGCATATGTGTCCATTGGACTCCTTTTCCAAACATAAGGTGCCAGATATTTACTTTGCTGACAGTCTACTTTACTGAATGGACATTTGCATCATTCGTGGACAGGATAACAATACCAGGGAAACATCTGATTGTTGACAAACATTCACCAGAGCATGAACGCAGGCAATGCTGAAAACATCTGATTGTTGACAAACATTCACCAGAGCACTGAACGAGCAATGCTGGAAAACATCTGTTTGGGTTGACAAACCTTCCCAGAGCACTGAACGCAGGCATGCTGAAAACATCTGATTGTTGACAAACATTCACCAGAGAAACTAAAACGCAGGCAATGCTGAAAACATCTGATTGTTGACAAACATTCACCAAGCATGAACGCAGGCAATGCTGAAAAACATCTAAATTTTTGAAAAAACATTCACCAGAGCACTGAACGCAGGCAATGCTGATGCTATATCACTGAACGCAGGCAATGTGATGCTATACCCGTCCTTTATCTTGAACATTTGTTTTGCACATTTATTGTATGCTTTGACAGTTGAACTAGTCATACGAGATTTTTGGTTCGTTCATAATAAACCCAACATCTTTCACTTACTGAATTGAATCTGTTTTTTTAAGTGGATGTAAAATTGTTGACCAGCTTTGAAGTTTCTATATCCTGTAGCTCCGAGAAGCTACGAGAAATGAAATTATAAACATAAACGAGTATTTTCCAGGTAAAGTCGAGTTTGTGTAGAATTTCCCAAATTCGGAGGTTATAGGGGTGGAACGTTATTGCCCCCACTCCCCTCCATTTTTTCCCTTAGGAATGATAGCAGAACGGAAGGCAGTTTAAAGCAGCTAAGAATACTAAGGCCAAATCGCTGTATCCGGGGAAGAATTAATTCCAGGCAAACATCTGTTGTTTGTCACTTTGTTTTCTGGTTCAACACGTTCAGACCAATTAATGTACTCAATAAATGGTCTGGTGTTTTAAAAAGTAAGGCTTCCCGTGCATGCGTATCTTATATACCCCTTAACTTCTGTAACCCCCGATCATGGAATTCTACACAACTTCGACTTACATGTCTAATTTAAGCAAACTTTCACAAAAAGGTCTTTCCTATGCAGGATTTTTGAATGTTATTCATTGTCTTTGGTCTAAAGTTAAACATACGAGAAAAAAGCAGCATAAAACCCAAAGATTTCCTTTTATTTTGATTAAATGAAAAATTAAGATTAAAAATTAGTCTTAAGTTCAGTCATAACTTTCGATCATTTCAATATTTTGTCAAGTATGTAACAATAAATGTGACAACTTTGAGTGGATTGCGCTTTTAAAACAAACAGGAAAATGAAAGTTCAAAGAAATAAATTACAATAATTTCATATGTACCGTATATCATTTGTTTCATCATATCACAACATAGTCTTGGAATAAAAAATCTGAATCAGTATCAAAAGGGTTCCATTTTTTCCCGTTAAACAAAATAGATATTGTATATTTATTAACATTTAAAACGAACATTTAGAGAGACAATTTTACAAAACGCATGAACATGTGAAGTAAACTCGATGCTGCCCATATCACATATGTAACAGATTGAATTTTGGAAGTGATTCCTTACTTTTGAGAAGTCGATACCCAAAATTTTGAAGGCGCTTTCAGAGCAACACACAAAAGGAAAAAAAAAGAAGGTTTCTACTTCTTTTTTAAAGCACACACGCGCGCGCGCGCGAACGCGCACGCACACACCCCCAAAAAAAAAACCCCCCAAAAACCCCCCCCCTTTTCCGACCCCGCAGCCCAGACCAGAGGGGCACGGCAAAAACCCAACCCCACAACACAACAACCCCCCCCAAAAACGCTCCTGGAAAAGGGTGGGGGAAACTTTCGAAAGGTTGGGCCAGTTTTTTCCCCTAACATTTTTTTGGGTTCAGGCGTTTCCCCGGGGGTTTTTTGCAACCCCTTAAACCAACCCTGTTTCCCTGTGCTCTTTTGTTTTTTTGGCTCGCCCTTTTCCCCAAAATGAATGGAAAACTTGGGTTTGGGGGGGTCATGGCTTTTAAAACCTTGTTTGGTTTCAAGGTTTTTTTAAACCCCCCCCCTTGGGTTTAGCATGGCGTAAAAAATTTGGTGTTTCCTGCCAAAATAAATTTTGCCGGGGGAACCAAACCCCTGGAACTTTTTTACGACAAAGGGGCCCAATGAAAAAGGGGAAAAGGCCGGAAAGATACTGAGGGGAATCCAAAAGGCCCCCAACCCCCCCAGAAGTCATGCGGTTTGAAAAAAGCTTTTTTTAAAAATTTAAAATCTCTCAAAAAATTTTAAAAATTTTAAAATTTATATTTTATATTTAAATTTTTTTATTTATAAAATTTTTAAAAAAAAAACTCAAAA
>CM031621.1:44551039-44553539 GCA_018398815.1 Conus ventricosus | reverse complement strand
GTCAAACGGTGTCGAACATCTTGTTACATGTTCTGTAGGATATGTATGTGCACGCATGCGTGTGTTTGCGTGTGTGCTCTAGGATACCTTAATGCATGCATATGTGTGCGTGTGTGTATGTATGCGCGTGTGTGTATGTGTGTGTGTGTGTGTGTGTGTGTGTGTGTGTGTGTGTGTGTGTGTGTGTGTGTGTGTGTGTGTATGTGTTTGTGTGCGTGCGTGCATGCATTCGTGCGTGTGTGTATAAGGACGCGCGCTCATGTAATTGTAACTTTCTGCACGATGGGATTTCCGCTACGATGTGTTTGTTCGTTTTTGCTGGCTATCCAGCCTAAAAGACATATAGAAGTGAGGCTAATTTATCATTCAGCAACACCGTAGTCCTTTACTTAACGTCCAGCTGTTGTGATATGTATATGTCTTTCTGGCTGCTCTTGGCTCTGTGAGTCACTATTTCTCAATGTTGAATCGAAAAGCGAAGACCACCAAAACTCAATAAGCATATTCGGTTTATTTATAAACCTTTATCGAGCATGAAAAAAAAAACACGCTAACAGCACAGCATTTTTAGCATGAAACTGATCATTTCTCACTCTTACTTTACTTGCATTCTCACTCACTGCTTTAAAATCTTGTATGCTTAATCCTGTACATATCAGAGTTAAAAGAAGAAATGGTAAGAATGAACATTGTGTGAAATAAGAACCTAGGGTAGTCAGTCAAGACCTTAAAAGAACAGCCGGAAATGAGGTCAAGCTCACACTGGTGCGACTAAAGGTACCCGTCAGTGTCCTTTCCTTCATTATTTTCAAATAGCATCTTTCGCTTTCAATCGAGTGATGGACATATACATTTCATGATTTTAACATATGGATGGCACTGCTGTATACATTCACATTACGTTTGATTGTTCCAGTCAATTGTTTTATCTCTCTCTTCATTCATATCCTTTCTCACCATTCACTCCCAAACCACCACTTCATCCTCTACGCCCTATTTTCCACAATGTTGACAGACACATGACCCTTTCAGGAGAGGTGGTGCAAATTAGGACCTGTGGCAGTGTTTTTGTCTCACAGTCTGTACACTCGAATGTCTATGTCGGATGTTAAACGTAATTCTATACCTTTAGACAGATTTGTGCACGCCACAATTTGGAAAGGAAGAAAGTAACTTCTTTCAGTCTCTATCTCAAGAGAAAATAATTCGCAGACGCTGTATTGTATATAAATACTGTCGGATATTTTGTCTTTTTGTTCTTTATTTCATTCCTTCCTACTTCTTTCCTTTTTTCGTTCTTTCTTTCGTTCTTTCCTTTCTATTTTTTTTCTTTTTGTCAGAGGGAAAGTGAGTTGGAGTGTGAAGGGTCTGTGAATGAGTTGTGTTGAACAGCGTGAGACGGGAATTCTGTATTTTATGAAATTGCCGACGTGAGTTTTCGATATTGTAATCTGGTATTGGGATACCCTTGCGGTCACCCTTTGCCCCCCCCCTCCCCCCCCCTGCCCCCGTTTCTCATCCCCCCTCCTCCCTTTGAAAGGGCAGGGTGGGGGTTCGAGGGTAACTTGTATCAAATATTTTCATGAAATCGTCTGGATTTCTCCTCCATCCCATTTCGTTGAGGTTGTTAACAGTTGGATACATAATAAGTAATCTTTTATGAGCACTCTGAATTTTTTTTTTCCTTCACGTTTTTGAGATTAATGGCTAAATGGTGTGATATAGTTCTGCTCTAAGTTTCAGAGTCCTTTCTGTGCCGTCTATTTCTTCATTTTTCTCCTGTTCATGGCTTTTTATTCCTTCCTGACCCGAAATGCTATCGGAAACTATCTGGAATTTGATGTCTTGTCTAGTGTTGTACAGCTGACATAAATCAAAATATACAGGAACTAGACATGTAGGACCTATTCCTACTGAGCCCTTATTACATTCTGAACAATTCTCTGTTATCTCCCCTCCCTCCCCTTCCTGCCTCCCCTCCTGCTCCATTCACTATCACCACACGTATCTGCTCTACACACACACACACACACACACACACCACACACACACACACACACACACACACACACACACACAACACACACACATACACAGACACGTGCGCTCACAAATAAACAAACACAAACTCCGTCTGTTTCCCTGTCTGTCTGTCTGTCTGTCTGTCTGTCTCTCTCTCTCTCTCTCTCTCTCTCTCTCTCTCTCTCTCTCTCTCTCTGTCACACACACACACACACACACACACACACACACACACACCACACACACACAACACACACACACACCACACACACACACACATGCGCACGCGAGCACACATTCAAACGCATATACATTTGCAGACACAAAACGTCTAAATCAATGATTTAGTAGGCTTCATTCGTTGCATGTGTGCGCGCGCGCGCGCGCGCGCGCGTGTGTGTGTGTGTGTGTGTGTGTGTGATGTGGTATGTATTGGAAATACTGACATAACAGATGAAGCTAAGCACACCAAATATTG
>CM031621.1:44538257-44545757 GCA_018398815.1 Conus ventricosus | reverse complement strand
TCTGTGTTAGGTTTCCTTATGGGAGCAAAACATACCCCACTTGTTTATTGTTTTACTGTTCCCTACCTCATTTCATTTCCGATTTTGCTTTGATTAAATTGAGGTTATTTGCATTTTTTTTCTGTCCGTCTGTGTGTTTGTCTTTTGATCTCCCTTGCATCTTTGGGTGGATCCTCAGGCGTAGGCTCAAAGACTGTCCCCCACATTTTATATTATTTGCATAATGTCTTTAATTTTACAGCAACTTTTTTTCCTCCCCACACTTTCGTTTGGCTGCATTTATTACTCTTCGCTGCTGCTCTGGGGGTGCTATTGGATTCTTTTTTGCACCCATGATGGTGAGAACACCACAGTATTATGGACTGTGGTGTGTCTCCATTTGACGCCGGGAGCGTAGACACAACCAGCCGTGTCTCCCTGATGAGTCCCGATCCAGCGGGCGATAAGGCCTCGGAGCAGGCAATACAAATATATATGCCTTCAAAAGGGATTGCGATGGTTCCCTCATGCAGCAAGTGAAGAGTTTTTCATATGTGTAACTTTTTTTTTTTTTTTTAATTTCATTTTCCCAGTTTCTCCCTCTTCAAACTCTCCCCTCCCCTCAAGTCCAAATCTTTGCCAGACAGTTCAGTTGTTGGCCTGCGCTTGTTTTTTTTCCCCCACTATTAGATTGTTCGTCTATGTATTTGTCTGATTTATTCAAGTTTAAAAGGCTGTGCCAGTCTTGAATAAAAGTTACTCTGTGCTAGGTTTCCTTATGGGAGCAAAACATACCCCACTTGTTTACTGTTTATCGTTTACTGTTCCCAACCTCATTTCATTTCCGATTTTGCTTTGATTAAATTGAGGTTATTTGCATTTGTTTCTGTCCGTCTGTGTGTTTGTCTTTTGATCTCCCTTGCATCTTTGGGTGGATCCTCAGGCGTAGGCTCAAAGACTGTCCCCTACATTTTATACTGAACAACATTAAAAACGCACCGTTTTGATTTGCCGATTTCCCATTTGGAAAAAATGTGTATTTGGATTTGGTATGTTAACACAATTTTTAAGGGACACAGATTCACACTGCCTCGGTTTCTCTGCGCTTGCCAACGTTCGTGTGACGCCCACGTGCAACTCGCCCAAAACACTTTTTTTGCCACTGGGGCCGAGACTGAACGTAGCTCATCTGTTTCTTTGTCTCAAATGGTGAGTTTGAAGTCATGCCGACTGGAAAACGGTATCAGTTGTCATTCGACCAGGCGAAGTGGTCCGAAAACAATGCCGCGACTGTCTATGCAAGAACGCGAGCGAGCCATTGGAATGTTGATGGTCGGCATGTCATCGAGAGAGAGAGCCAGACAACTGAACTGCAGTCACTCTACAATTGTAAGGCTATCACAACGTTTGGCAGCAACTGGTTCCACCACTGATCGGCGCCGAACGGGCCAACCTCGTGTTACCACACCACGCAGGATCGATACATTCGACAGCTTCATCTTCGTAATCGATTCCTTACAGCAGCAGAAACATGTCGCCAGGTGGTTGGTCGATGGGGTCCAGTGTCTGGACAAACCGTTCGACGTCGATTGCAAGAATCAGGGCTCAATGCAAGACGCCCTCATGTTGGCCCAGTCCTCACCCGTAGACACCGTCAGCAACGCCTGCAGTGGGCCAACCAGCATCTGCCATGGACACGACGTCAGTGGAGAGCTGTGCTGTTCTCTGACGAAAGTCGCTTCGCGTTATCTCATGCTGACGGGAGAATGAGAGTCTGGAGGCGTGTCGGGGAACGCTACGGCAACTGCTGCGTGTTTGAAGCCGATAGATGGGGAGGGGGCAGTCTGATGGTTTGGGGGGCATTCAGTCATGACTACCGGACACCTCTGTACTTTTTTGACAACCTTGTGAATGCCAACACGTACCAGCAGGTGCTGCAGAACCACGTCGTCCCACTGTTTGGCCAGCACCTGGAGCTGCAGTTCTTCCAGCATGATAATGCACGACCCCACACCGCAAGAGCCACCGCTGCGTTTTCTCCAGGTGAACAACATTGCCGTGTTGCCCTGGCCATCTCTGTCCCCTGACATGGCTCCCATTGAACACGTCTGGGATGAGCTGGGGCGTCTTGTGGCCCGTGGAAGACGTCCACAGACTCTCGATCATTTGAGGCGCGCACTGACCGAGGAGTGGGATGGACTGCCACAGGCGTTCTTGCACAACCTTGTCTACTCCATGAGGAGGCGCTGCCAAGCGTGCATCGGGCAAATGGCGGACACACTCGGTATTAGAGCTCGCGGACGGACATGCTCGTCGTGGTGTACTTTTTGACAGGGACCCTAGTGAAGTCAACAGCTAATTTCAGATGAATTCGGCCATTCTTGTCAAGAACAGACATTTTGTTTAATTGAAAAATGGATGCGTAATCAAATATGCTTACTTTCATTAAATAATTCTGTACTACCAACGTTGTCTGGGTCTTTTGGCAAGCGGTGCGTTTTTAATGTTGTTCAGTATATATTATTTGCATGTCTTTAATTTTACAGCAACTTTTTTTCCTCCCCACACTTTCGTTTGGTTGCATTTACTACTCTTCGCTGGCTGCTCTGGGGGTGCTATTGGATTTTTTTTGCACCCATGGTGGTGAGAACACCACATTATTATGGACTGTGGTGTGCCTCTATTTGACGCCGGGAGCGCAGACACAACCAGCCGTGTCTCCCTGATGAGTCCCGATCCAGCGGGCGAAAGGCCTCAGAGCAGGCAATACAAATATATCTGCCTTCAAAAGGGATTGCGATGGTTCCCTTATGCAGCTAGTGAAGAGTTTTCATATCTGTAACCTTTTTTTTTTTTTTTTTTTTAAATTTCATTTTCCCAGTTTCTCCCTCTTCAAACTCTCCCCTCCCCTCAAGTCCAAATCTTTGCCAGACAGCTCAGTTGTTGGCCTGTGCTTGTTTTTTCCCCACTATTAGATTGTTCGTCTATGTAAGCTTATTTGTCTGACTTTATTCAAGTTTAAAAGGCTGTGCCAGTCTTGAATAAAAGTTACTCTGTGTTAGGTTTCCTTGTGGGAGCAAAACATACCCCACTTGTTTACTGAAGAACAACAACAACAAATTCATGAAATGATAATCTGCTTCAAGCGGTGTTGAAAAGGGTTCTGATTGTTAAGAACGTTTGTGAGCCATTATTTCTTCCCCATATGTGTGATATGTACACACACATATGCATATGTGTTTTTATAAGTGTATGTGTGTATATTTGGGCCTACACATATACATGAGACTGGATGTGTGTACATATATGTGTAAAGTATTGCGAGAAAAGTCTAAAACGGGTGTCGAACATCTTGTTACATGTTCTGTAGGATATGTATGTGCACGTGCACGCATGCGTGTGTTTGCATGTGTGCTCTAGGATACCTTAATGCATGCATATGTGTGCGTGTGTGTATGTATGCGTGTGTGTGTGTATGTGTTTGTGTGCGTGCGTGCATGCATTCGTGCGTGTGTGTATAAGGACGCGCACTCGAGTAATTGTAACTTTCTGCACGATGGGATTTTCCGCTACGATGTATTTTTCGTTTTTGCTGGCTATCCAGCCTAAAAGACATTAGAAGTGAGGCTAATTTATCATTCAGCAACACAGTAGTCCTTTACTTAACGTCCAGCTGTTGTTGATATGTATATGTCTTTCTGCTGCTCTTGGCTCTGTGAGTCACTATTTCCTCAATGTTGAATCGAAAAGCGAAGACCACCAAAACTCAATAAGCATATTCGGTTTATTTATAAACCTTTATCAAGCATTAAAAAAAACACGCTAACAGCACAGCATTTTTAGCATGAAACTGATCATTTCTCACTCTTACTTTACTTGCATTCTCACTTCACTGCTTTAAAATCTTGTATGCTTAATCCCTGTACATATCAGAGTTAAAAGAAGAAATGGTAAGAATGAACATTGTGTGAAATAAGAACCTAGGTAGTCAGTCAAGACCTTAAAAAGAACAGCCGGAAATGAGGTCAAGCTCACACTGGTGCGACTAAAGGTACCCGTCAGTGTCCTCCTTCACCTTCATTATTTTCAAATGCATCTTTCGCTTTCAATCGAGTAATGGACATATACACTTCATGATTTTAACATATGGATGGCAACTGCTGTATACATCACATTACGTTTGATTGTTCCAGTCAATGTTTTATCTCTCTCTTCATTCATTATCCTTTCTCACCATTCACTCCCAAACCCACCACTTCATCCCCTATACGCCCCATTTTCCACAATGTTAACAGACACATGACCCTTTCAGGAGAGGTGGTGCAAATTAGACCTGTGGCAGTGTTTTTGTCTCACAGTCTGTACACTCGAATGTCTATGTCGGATGTTAAACGTAATTCTATACCTTTAGACAGATTTGTGCACGCCACAATTGGAAAGGAGAAAGTAACTTCTTCAGTCTCTATCTCAAGAAAATAATTCGCAGACGCTGTATGATATAAATACTGTCGGATATTTTGTCTTTTTGTTCTTTATTTCATTCCTTCCTACTTCTTTCCTTTTTCCGTTCTTTCTTTCGTTTCTTTCCTTTCTATTTTTTTCTTTTTGGTCAGAGGAAAGTGAGTTGGAGTGTGAAGGGTCTGTGAATGAGTTGTGTTGAAGAGCGTGAGACGGGAATTCTGTATTTTATAAAATTGCCGACGTGAGTTTTCGATATTGTAATCTGGTATTGGGATACCCTTGCGGTCCACCCTTTGCCCCCTCTCCCCCCCCCCCCCCCTGCCCCCGTTTCTCTTCCCCCTCCTCCTTTGAAAGGGCAGGTGGGGGTGGAGGGTAACTTGTATCAAATATTTTCATGAAATCGTCTGGATTTCTCCTCCCCTCCCATTTCGTTGAGGTTGTTAACAGTTGGATACATAATAAGTAATCTTTTATGAGCACTCTGAATTTTTTTCTTCACGTTTTTGAGATTAATGCTAAAATGGTGTGATATAGTTGTGCTCTAAAGGTTTCAGAGTCCTTTCTGTGCCGTCTATTTCTTCATTTTCTCCTGTCCATGGCTTTTTATTCCTTCCTGACCCCGAAATGCTATCGAACTATCCTGGAATTTGATGTCTTGTCTAGTCTTGTACAGCGACATAAATCAAAATATACAGGACTAGACATGTAGGACCTATTCCTACTGAGCCCTTATTACATTCTGAACAATTCTCTGTTATCTACCCCTCCCCTCCCCTCCCTGCCCTCCCCTCCCTGCTCCATTCACTATCACCACACGTATCTGCTCTACACACACACACACACACACACACACACACACACACACACACACACACACACACATACACAGACACGTGCGCACGCGCGCGCGTTCTCTCACAAATAAACAAACACAAACTCCGTCTGTTTCCCTGTCTGTCTGTCTGTCTGTCTGTCGTCGTCTGTCTCTCTCTGTCTCTTTCTCTCTCTCTCTCTGTGTCACACACACACACACACACACACACACACACACACACACACACACACACACACACATGCGCACGCGAGCACACATTCAAACGCATATACATTTGCAGACACAAAACGTCTAAATCAATGATTTAGTAGCCTTCATTCATTGCATGTGTGCGCGCGCGCGCGCGCGCGTGTGTGTGTGTGTGTGTGTGTGTGTGTGTGTGTGTGTGTGTGTGTGTGTGGTGTGTTTGTTTGTGATGTGTGTATGTATTGGAAATACTGAACATAACAGAATGAAAGCATAAGCACACCAAATATTAGCGCATAAATAATGCAAGATTTTTTTTTTTCAAAATGCTAATATGTTTAAATAAGTATGCGAATGTCCTTCAGCAAGAGAACATCAGGCTTTGCGTGGTGACTGATAGTAAAAGAAAGAAACATGAGTTAGAGAAAATCGGATGGAGGCCTAACCCCATCCCATCCCCCAACCCTATCAGTTACTCCCCTTCCCCTAACCTCCCCAAAAAGAGGATATAATGAAAAAAAAGAAAACGCGGGAAAATGAAGGCTGGGAAACTCACCAAATATTAATGATGTTAATATTAATAAATAATAATGATGAAGATATAATGATAATAATAATAAGAAGAAGAAGATGAAGGAATGAAGATGATAACAATAGTAATAAATAATAATGATGAGAAGAAGAAGAAGAAGAAGAAAAGAACAACAACAACAACAGCAACAACAACAACAACAGCAACAACAACAAGAGGAGAAGAAGAAATGTATAGCAACAACCAGACAACAGAGTTACCTTCTCTTGGGCACACCACCTGAAGACGATTCTGCAAACACTCAGGCACAGCTCGGAAAGCCAGCGATAGTGTCATCTGCCTGAAGAGTGCTTGAACTTGTCCACCAGACCCTCACAACCAGCACAACATCACGTTCAGATGACTGAAGCACAGTTCCCTTCGCTAATGCCCGTGACGTCAGAATCCCTCATCCTGAAACCCAACTTCAACGTCGTGATCAATCCCATCCAGCCTTGAATCCTTTCTGCCTGAACCTCATAAAAGTGTGTGGAGGCCGCGTAGCGTACACAGAGACGGACCCTGACTGTGTTTGGTTGCTTCCTGGAACAGTTTCGTCTTGAGAGCTGAAAGTAATCAGTCCTTCCAGAGCATACATCGGGTCCGGGGTCCTCCTGCGCTGTCTGAACGACACTCCGTCGCCATGTCCACAGTTGTCAGTATGAGATGATCAAACATTGAGAGGTTCACCGAATGGAATACAATTGACTGAGCGAGGATAAGGAGCACTCTACTCTTTCTGAATGAAGGTCAGATGTGACAAAAGTTTTAGCACACGTACTGCTTCCGTCACTGTGTCCACTGCAGAGCATTTGTATCAGTAGATACAGGATGACCAGAAGTAAGAAGTGTCTCTTGTATTCGCCATGATCGAGATCTCTTAACAATGGCAAAAAAAGAAAAAAAAGAAAGAAAAAAAAAAAGATCAAATGATGGCCGTTTTTGACTAAGAGGCTTTCTTGGTACCTTTGAACAAAACATCCACGAGTGGGAAGCTTTCTAGTTGTTGTTTCTGAACAGTCAGTCAGTCAGTGTCACAGCTGTGTGAAAGACGACTGGTTCTGCGGCAGTTTTGGTCACGCTGAGTCACACGCTCCACCAAACACCACGCGCGGTGACCGCCCACACGCTGTCTGACGTGTCCGTTGTGTGTGACGCAGCCAACGTGATCACTGTGCGAGTGACAGCTTTCGATCTTATGCGTCTGTGTGCATGCCCTCTTGTCTCTGTCTCTGTCTCTCTCTCGTGTGCATGAAGCGCTAATGAAAAAAAATGTACTATACACAAACCATACGAGAATTAATCTTCATACAATTACGCATTAAATGTATTTGAAAAATACCATAATTATGCACATTATCAAATAGTCAGCAGATCCATTCTTTTATCAACCTCTCAGTCAATAACGAGAAAGAAGAAAACCTTGCCCCGATCCAGGTACTGAAACAGACATGAAATCAGGAGACTG
>CM031621.1:44520757-44530757 GCA_018398815.1 Conus ventricosus | reverse complement strand
AGTGCGGAAAAGACAAAGGTCATGACTAACAACCCAATCGGCTTTACCCAAGACATAACCATCAACAGCAGAAAGCTTGAGCCAGTCAACACATTTAAGTACTTGGGGGCAACAATCTCAGATGAAGGATCAAGACCTGAAATTATCTCAAGAGTCGCTCAGACCACAGCCACGCTATCTAAGCTAACGCCTCTTTGGAGAAACAAAAACATCTCCATCAGCTCAAAGATTAGACTGATGCGATCCTTAGTCATGGCGATATTCTTATATGCTTGTGAGTCATGGACGTTGAAATCAGACCTTGAGAAAAAGATCCAAACAATGGAAATGAGGTGCTTCAGACGACTCCTTGGCATCTCATACAGAGATCACATCAGCAATGTGGAAGTTAAAAAGCGCATCGAGAATGAAATTGGTCCATATGTCGATCTCCTAACCTCAGTAAAAAGACGCAAATTGAAATGGTATGGACACATCATACGATCAACAGGCCTTGCCAAGACAATCATGCAGGGCACAGTACCAGGACAAAGGCGAAGAGGTCGACAAAGGAAAAGATGGGAGGATAACATCACGGAGTGGACAGGCCTGCGGCTGAGAAATACATTACGGAGGGCAGAGAACAGAGAAGAATGGAGAAGGATGGTTGTCACTGCTTCAGGGGTGCCCCCACGGACCGACGTCTAAGGGATCAAGTCAAGTCAAGTCAAGAAACAGGTTTAGCACCATTGGACCACCGCATGGTGACTCGGCACAAGCAATCCTCTACGTGGAAAACAAGCTCATTAATCTATGCTGGATCATGTTCAAAACTCAGACTGACTTTTTGAGGCTGACGACCTTCTGCAGATTCCATCAAGGGGAAGTAACCATCAACACCCTACACAAGCCGGTCCCAAACTTTCCTAGCAACTCGCCATACCCACGAGATGATCATCTGTCTCCCTGCGAAAGAAGCTTCAAGATGTATGCCTTGCTTTCCGTACGCCCCGTCAGTAAGTGGAACTAACTTCCTCCAGAGTTAGTGACATTGTCTTCTGTCATTTTTTCCCCATTTCAGATGTAAATCCGCACCATTTTCCCACCCTCCCCTCTCTTCCGGTCGTTTCAAATCCTTCGCTTCCTTATCCCCGCTTTCTTCGACACTTACCCCCATCCCTTCCTTACCCCCATCCCTTCCTTACCCCATCCCTTCCCCATCTCCTTCCTTACCCCCATCCCTTCCCCATCTCCTTCCTTACCCCCATCCCTTCCCCATCTCCTTCCTTACCCCATCCCTTCCCCATCTCCTTCCTTACCCCCATCCCTTCCCCATCTCCTTCCCCCTTCAGCTGTGCAAAACCTGTCCTTTTTTTTAATTTCTTCCTCTCTTTTTTCTACTTATTCCCTCTCCCTATAAATGTGTGACACTGTTATCACGCGCCACAGCTGTCCTGGCGATTTTACATGACAGAATGTTTGCTACAAGGTGACGGTGGACATTTAGAAGAAGAAGAAGAAGGAGGAGGATGTAAGGGCTACCTACCAGAATAACGTATCTCAAAAGTATTGATGAAGGCAGATATACCGTTCCGGCAGAAACCTCTCGGTTGACTGCGTTGACTGGTGAACACAATGACTGCACTAATAAACGTGAAATAATGATGGCATGATGATGATGATGATGATGATGGTGATGATGATGATGATGATGATGATGATAATGATGATGATGATGATGATGATGATGATGGTGATGATGATCATGATGATGGTGATGTGATGATGATGATGATGGTGATGATGATCATGATGATGGTGATGATGATGATGATGATGATGATGATGATGATGATGATGATGATGATGTGATGATGATGATGGTGATGATGGGTGATGATGATGATGATGATGATGATGATGATGATGATGATGGTGATGATGATGATGATGATGATGATGATGATGATGATGATGATGATGATGGATGATGATGATTGATGATGATGATATGATGATGATGGTGATGATGGTGATGATGATGGTGATGATGGTGATGATGATGATGATGATGATGGTGATGATGGATGATGATGTGATGATGATGGATGATGATGAGATGATGATGAATGTGATGATGATGTGATATGATTATGATGATGATGAGATGTGATGATGATGATGATGATGGTGATGATGATGATGATAGCGATAAGGAGGAGGAGACAACATGTCAATGAATATCTATTGTCAGAACATGCAGCAAAATGCAGAAACACTGCAGGATGTCAATGAATATCTATTGTCAGAACATGCAGCAAAATGCCAGAAACACTGCAGGATGTCAATGAATATCTATTGTCAGAACATGCACCAAAATGCCAGAAACACTGCAGGATGTCAATGAATATCTATTGTCAGAACATGCAGCAAAATGCCAGAAACACTGCAGGATGTCAATGAATATCTATTGTCAGAACATGCAGCAAAATGCCAGAAACACTGCAGGATGTCAATGAATATCTATTGTCAGAACATGCACCAAAATGCCAGAAACACTGCAGGATGTCAATGAATATCTATTGTCAGAACATGCACCAAAATGCCAGAAACACTGCAGGATGTCAATGAATATCTATTGTCAGAACATGCACCAAAATGCCAGAAACACTGCAGGATGCCCATAAACAATCAAAGCCAAAACAAAGTGCTGAAACAAAAGGTTGTGGATATCAGTTACGTTGACAGAGTCGGTAATGTGGACGCTCGATTTGGGGTGGATCGAGCATGAGCATTTCTATCCATTTATAATTCAGGAAGCAGAAAGATCAGAGAGGGATAGGGAGAACCTAACAGAGAAAACTCGAGCTTTCAATGATCTAGATCACATGCGAGTGCTATGGGAAACACCTACAGGGATAGGAGATATGGGGTAGGAAACGTAGACACACACCGAATTCAGCAAGGTACAAACCATATGGTAGATTATAGATGATAAAATGTCGGAATCGATCATGAATCTTCAAATATCAACATTGTTATTTGTTTTGATCAAACATCAGTTAAGTAACAAAAATAACACAACACCACATGGATTACTATGATAATGCCACGCCAGAAATTGAAAGCAAAGATATGAACGGAAAATCCTGTTCAGAAAGACCTGTCAACAGTTAAGAGACAACCAACGCCTGTTCGTTTTCAACTGTTTCTTGGTATATTTGAAATGGTTAGTAAACCAAAATATGTTTGTAATCATGTAAAACACCCACAAATTGAACATCTATGGGCCTAAGAGATTCTGAACTACTGGTGGGACGCTTTCCATCCAAGCTGGATTGAGTGAAACACAGGCTTCTTGCGTTTATTCTCAATGACCCACGTGATAACATGCTGATTCCGAATATGATTGTGGGTTTCCCTGCTTATCTTAACAAGAGAGATTTCAGATAGGTATCAGAGGACTAAGTATGACCCTGTCATTATGTCTGTTGAATTGATTTTTCAGATTGATTAGCTGCAGCGAAACACGTCTCTAGGATCTCGTTGATAAATCTCTGGTCAACGGTAAACTGAAAAGCCTGAAGATTGATTCTGAAGAGCTTCTGCTGACTGCTCCCTTTCCTTCATTATGACGATGTTTTACTGTCAAAATAGAAGACAGTGCCCGTTTGACAGTGCCCGTTTGACAGTGCCCGTTTGACAGTGCCCGTTTGATAAATGCTAATATCAACGGTCACGCTGACAATCAAAATTAATGCTATATCATATTCAAAAATGACATGATGATAAAAATGAAGATGAGAGACATTGGCAAAGTGATGTACACAAAAAATGGTGATGATGAAGATGTTGATAACACATACTGACAGTGTGATGAACAGAACATGGAAGTAATAGGCAACGTGAAAAAGGACAGAAACGCCCATCAATTAGCCAGCCATACGCCCATCAATTAGCCAGCCATACGCCCATCAATTAGCCAGCCATAAATTATTAACAGATAAAACGATCGCTGAGCTGGAGCGTGAGAGACTAAAGGTTGTGGCCATCAAACATTCGGATAAAGCCGGAGGTATGCGTTGGCAATCAGGAACAAAACAAAGCAAAAACAAAAAAACAGCAACAACAACAAAAAAAGAAGAAGAAGACCACAACGGAGGAATAACCTTTTGTCGACGTCGTTTTGAATTCCATCATTTTATACCAGACATGGCAGATAAAGTGATCATGGCACAACATGATACAATACTGGGCCTGTCGTTTTGAATTCATCATTTTATACCAGACATGGCAGATAAAGTGATCATGGCACAACATGATACAATACTGGGCATGTAAGGTGCTGTGCCCCATTGGCTCTGGCCTCCATCAGAAATGAACCCTCTTGGTGCTGAATGCTCTTCTGTTGGCACAGCGCCCTGGAATGGTGGCATCATCAGTCATAGCTCAACAACATAAAGGATTTGCTTCGTAGGTTGAGACAATCCTGTACTTCACATTCATGTCAAATCTGTCGCTGTTTGGAATCTCTGTAGTATACAGTCAGTTGTTTATTGCCGGAAAGAAAGAAAAAAAAAGATCATGGATGATTTCCTGTTATCAACACGTTGATTTACAGATATCGGTGATTTCTGATGGTGATGCCCACAATATCTGAATGTCTCCTTGTTCTTCTTGTTCTTAATCTTGTAGTTTCCCTCTTTTTGTCGTTGTTGTTGTTGTTGTTGTTGTTGTTGTTGTTGTTGTTGTTGTTGTTGTTGTTGTTGTTGTTGTTGTTGTTGTTCTTCTTCTCTTCTTCTTCTTCTTCTTCTTCTTCTTCTTCTTCTTCTTCTTCTTCTTCTTCTCCTTCTTCTTCTTCTCCTTCTTCTTCTCCTTCCTCTTCTTCTTCTTCTTCTTCTTCTTCTCTTCTTCTTCTTCTTCTTCTTCTTCTTCTTTACATCCATGAAGAGTCACTGGGGCACCATGCTAATGGACAGTTCTCCAAGTTTCTCCACTTTTGTTGGCTTTAGTCTTTCCAAATGGTTTTCCCGTCCATCCTGCAGAGTTGTCAGTCATCGTGGGTTCAGTTTATAATTTTGTTTTTCTGTCTTCCCCTCTGTTTCCATCCTTGAACGGTTCCCTGGAGGATGTTTTTTAAGCGAAGCCATTGGATCTTGCTATATGGCCAAAGCGACAATGGACTGTTGTTGACTGATGCCAGCATGTCTTCATACATCCGATATGCTGCTTGGTGCTTTGACGCACTTGTTCAGTCATGGTATGATCTGTGTCTCTGTTTTCTATCTTATGGTAACACCTCGTTTCCATGGTTTGAATTCCGCTATCCAGATCCACTACAAGGAAATACTAGATGAAATATACGAGTGTAGGCAGGAGCCTGATCTTATGTTTCAGGGAGATGTTAGCTTCTTCCCAGACAGGTTTTAACACAGACAGTGTAGTTGTTGTCTTTGCTTCCCTCAAGACATTCTGGTTTGGATCCCTCCTTGCTGTTGATGTATCCCAGGTACGTAAACTGTTCAGCATTACAGAGGGCGATAATGATATCAACTGATATACAAAAGACACAGTCAGACTGCATTCATAATTCACTCAGTATCTGCTGACATCGTTGAATATGAGAAACGAGCTCTTCACATGCAGAATTTTTACGAGCAATTTACCCTTCAATTTGTTTTTTTAAGGAGCTAGCTGGACTATAGATATAGAATGGCGAAATATATGTCCTTAATGGAGATGACTTAGACAAACTACAAAACAAAGCGAGCCCCATATGTTAAACAATTAGAGGGCTAAAGCTTACTGTACATAATGTATATCTTTTTTCTTTAACGTTTCCATGTTATCCACGACCTTGGAGCCTGATCAGAAGAATGTGATGCTGTAATTTGCAGTTGATGGATTTGAGATAAGGTGTGTAATCTGTTTTATAAATTTTCATGACGTTTATGTCCATTATCAATATTGATCATCAGGAGTTTTTTTTTTCATGTTTGCCCATTCAATGTTTTTTAATTGAAGGGTAAATTGTTCGTAAAAATCATGCACGTGAAGAGCTCGTTTCTCATATTCGACGATGTCAGCAGATACTGAGTGAATTATGAATGCAGTCTGACTGTTGTATAACAGCTGATCTTATTATAGCCCTCTGTAATGCTTATCATACTGCTTTACATAGGCCCAGCGTAAACAATACAGTCTTTGTACATCAACATGTATGTTGCAAGTCACCCAATCTCAACTGATCATACTCGACACGAATCGTGCCCGCCCCCCCCCCCCCCATCTCCTCTCTCTCTCTCTCTCTCTCTCTCTCTCTCTCTCTCTCTCTCTCTCTCTCTCTCTCTCTCTCTCTCTCTCGTGCCTCATCTAGTATTCTGAGAACTGCATAATTCATAAATGGAAACAGCACATTCAAAAGGCCGAATGTCTCTTCTAGCAATATATCGGTCTTGCTCAATTTACGTTGTGTCCGGCGTGTCATGTTATTCGTTCTATGGATGTCGTCTTTTTGTCATCACCATCACCATCATATCATTATCAATGGAATCAACGCCTCCATCATCTTCATCATCATCTTTGTAATAGCGATTCGATCTCTTTCTCTGTTCACCTAGCTTCTCTCTCTCTCTCTCTCTCTCTCTCTCTCTCTCTCTTCCTCTCTCTCTCTCTCTCTCCTCTCTCTCTCTCTCTCTCTCTCTCTCTCTCTCTCTCTCTCTCTCTCTCTCTCTCTCTCTCTCTCTCTTCTTCTGTCTCTCTCCTCTCTCCCCCCTAGAGTCTGTCTGCCTACCTGTCTGCTGTTTGTCTGTCTCCCTTTTGGCTGTTGCGTGTCCTTCTGTCTGTTTGTCCTTCTGTCTGCCTGTTCGTCTGTCACTCATTCTCTCTATCTTCTTGTGTCGGTGTACCTGTCTCCTCTTGTATCTGTCTGTCTCTCTGTATGTCTGTCTGTCTGTTCGTGTGTCTGTCAGCTGTCTGTCTGTCTGTCTGTCAGTCCTCTCCTCTCTCTCTCTCTCTCTCTCTCTCTCTCTCTCTCCTTTGAACCACGGACAGACAGACACACAGGCACACAGACACAGACACACCAACATATTGTTGGGCGAAATACATTACGACGCATGTTTGAGAGTGACTTTTTTATGACGCAGGTTCTATTGTTGGTGGATACTGCTTCTTTTTTTGTCGGAAAACATTACCTGTTTACAGAACACTCGACAGAATCTATGGAGAGTAGCAGCATCAGCGCAGCTACAATAATCGGGGTGAAAAATAATTATACGCGCATAGTTTGCATAAAGAGGAGTTTCAACGCCAGTTTCAATGCCAGTGCTTGGGAATGCATTGCATCATACCATTTTGTTGTGCTCCCAGTTCTTACAGAACAGGGAGTACTTTACAATGGGAACGAAGAAATGCTGTCGGTGTGTCTGTGTCTGTGTGCCTGTGTGTCTGTCTGTCCGTGGTCAAAATGTGTTCCATTCGCTCCACACAAAACGTCTGGGCCGATCTTTCTGAAAATTTGTAGGTATGTGCATTATGGGTAAGGAATGATGCCCGATGTTTATTTTGTCAGAATAGCCGTTACTAACGGCTATAACGGCCCAAAACGGTTTTACTTCTTTATGGAATATCTCAGAAAGTACTTGGCCAGTGACGGAATACATTATGACACATGTTTGATTGTGACGTTTTTTCACACGTGTATTTAAGATAAACTGGGAGTACCTTTATATGCTTTACATCTTGTTTTTGTTTCCTCCTGTCAGAAATTTTAAAGCAGAGCCGCACATTATGTATCATGTGGTGCTATCAGGCACATAGTGTGGCCATCATTAACAGGCACGCTGTTGAAAGCCACACCATTTATGAATGAAAAAATGTCAAGTACGATCTGTTTTACAAAAAAAAAATGTTCTAAACTGTGGGAATGAAGCAAACTGCTGCTAATCGTGACAATGTAACCGACACCTGTGCTTTTGAAAAGTGTTTCTGAGTATGGACATAAGTATACTTGATACCGCAATGACAAATGAAAAAGATCCTCAATACATTATTTGATTTCTGTTGTTCTCTGATTATGTATTCATTTTATGGTGATGCCAATGAAAGACAAATAATATCTAATAACGCGTAAATAAAGCATCTTTGATTAACTGATAAGGTCGATAGCCTGGCAGGTAGTGCGCATGAACTTGTGGCGTCCCTTAAAAACTGCATGAAACATCAACGAGATGTCAGTACTGATATCCCAGGAAATGGGCAGAAGCTGAACAATTAAGTAGTGGGGGAAAACAAGTGCAGGTTAACAATTCGTCCATCATTATAGGAATGACTTGGCAAAGATTTGAAATTCTTTAAAAAAAAAGGGTTGAAGATGAACAAATTGGGAAAATGTATATTATAAATATGAAAACCCTTCACTAGCCGCATGAGGGAACCATCACAATCCCTCTCGAAGGCAGATCTATATGTATCGCCTGCTCCTAGGCCTTTCGTCCGCTGGATCGGACTCATCAGGGAGATACGGCTGATTGTGCTAGAAGCTGTTCAACAGTTCACTTAGCTGGGATACGTCAACATCCATGAGGGAGATCGAAATGTATCGTTTTACTTGAAGTCCTATCTGATCTAAGAGAGACCTTTCTCTCTTTCTACATTGTAGTTCGCCAGCACCTGACAGTGGGCAGCCCACTGCCCGGAAATGTCTGAAGGATTGCGGCAGTACTGCTGATCAGAATTCTTACACATAAGAGCATGATTATTGCCCTCAGAAACAAAGCTGGTTGCCTACCTGACCAAAACCAAAACATGACAGTACAACAATGTTCACTCATTAGGAATTGTGGGTGAGACTCGTTACTTTGGGTGTAGACAGAATCCATGCCAAGCACTGACTTCACTCAAACTGGTAGCGACCACATAGAAAGGTGACCTTAAATCAAGGATGTAATTATTCTGTAACTAAGGCATGTTAAGATGTTTATTTCATGTTTAAAGCATTTGAGAATCTTGAAGAAATGCCTCAATACACATTCTTCAGGGAAGAGCAGGGATGGGGAAGGGTATAAAGGAGGTGAGGTGGAGGAGGCGTGAAGGAACCAGAGCAACGCTTCAGTATCCATATAATGATGTTATTTTATGCCAGTAGGTGCTATGATGTCATCCCTCTGTCGTTTATCTTCCACAATAATTAAAAGAACTGCCATCAGTCTATTCCTTGATACTGTCGATTTCAGACTGCATCAGTCTGTCTTTTGACCATTCATCCTTCTCTGTATTCAACGGAATGACTTCAACCAGAGCAAGATATATGTCTGACCGAACAGGACAGATTCCCACGTGCCATCTGTTGCTGTAGCATAGTCATCCAGGTGTTGTTCCTTTGTATGAGATACGGAAAACACGTCTGCAGCATTTGTTCTCGATCACCAGGATGTTTTGCTGTACAGCTGCCAATGATGCTCAGCTCTGATATCCACAGGCAGGGAGGGGTATCCTTCCGTACAAAGCTGGTAGGTCTGGTCTGGGCGTTGGCTCCTCTCAAGGCGGACACAGCCACAGCAAGCATCGGCTTGGCTGCTTTGACTCAGCTCCTGCCCTCGTTCTGTGCTGACTTCAGAACTGCTGACGTGGTTCACCATCGATGAGGTTTGAACAGATCACGGATGTGACAGAGTGTGTCCATGCTGCCGTTGATGACAGGAGGCTTTCGGTAGGAAGCAGAACTCATAGTTTATTTCCACAAAGTCACCATGCGTTTTCCTGGATGTTCTCTATGTTTTACTTGCTGACTTTCCGCGCTGCAGCATTTCTGTGTGCTCTGTCTGGTGTCACCGTGTGTATCATTTCTGTGTGCTCTGTCTGGTGTCACCATGTGGATTTTGTTCATCCGCATGGATGGAGTGAAACTTGCACACAGAACCTTGCCAATGATGGCAGTGTGTCCATCTCATTATTTATTATTCACGTCTTTAATACTTACGTATCAGGCCTGCTGAGGTATGATTAATAATGATAATGA
>CM031621.1:44508257-44515757 GCA_018398815.1 Conus ventricosus | reverse complement strand
GGCCCATACCTTTGGGTCATTTTTTTACCCCTACACCCTAATTTCTCCCTCAAATTTCCATTGGAATTCACATCACGACTCCCGTCACACCCTTTACTCTCTTGGGGGGTCAATTGGTCTTTTAAATTGTTTAGCTAGATTTACCCCCCCCACACACTACCTTCCCCCCCCTTCCTACTTGACGGCCCGTGTGGCTCAAGTCGTAACCGGGTCAGTTAAAGTGGCTAGATGACGGGGAGGCGCCAAAGCGGGGGCGGAAGCCCATCAGACTTCTCCAGCAGCTTAGTCCGACGGCAACAGGCGTTCCACGAGAGCTAAAAATAGCCATTAATTGGCTGAGGCGACGGGTGAATGAGTCGGCCCCAGCTATTAAGCCCGTCGGGAAGGGGGACTGTCTCTGTAAGGAGAGATTAGCCCCCCCCTCTGCTCAAACTGGCTGAATCCGAACCATGGGCCGCCCCGCCTGACCCCCGAATATTTGGTTAGGGCTTAAGTCCAACGGGGCTGGTGGCGTTGCCCCCGAATTTTGGTTGAGTTAAATTTTGACCGTGAAAATTTCCCCCCTTGCAAAAGACATGCACCGCTTGTTCAAAACAAGGGTACAAAAAAGACAACAACCGTTTTGGCTGAACCACGCTACACGTGAAATTTTAAAAAAATACTTTAAACAACCGTTTAAAAATTAAAAAATAATCATTGGGATTCACTCCAATAGTTTCTTGACGTGGCTTTGCTTTATTTCACTCATTTTTAACGCCTTTGTGCGCATTATGCGTTTCCCCCTACCTGCGGTTTGCCACACTTCCTTCAAAATTTTCTTATAAAAGCAATTATAATATGATACGATCCAGCACTTCACTGGGGAATCCCATCCTCACTCTACAAAAAATGCATCCTACCAAGCGACGTATCCCAAAAAGCAAACTACTTTACATGAACAAAACTCCAAAGAAATTAAAACAATCTCAACAAAAAATATAACCATGCCAATGGGAATGAACCCATATCCAACAACATAACTGTCATCAACACATTTATCAACAATGCCCCGGGGATAGACTGACTTCCTCGGGTTTGGGCAGTTTGTAGACTACACGCCCTTAAAAAGTCAGTCCGACATTTCTTCGACCGGGGAATTACTGCACCGGTACCTGTAGGCTGCAGTGCCATTGCCCAACCAGAACTCTGCTGTTTTTCCTTGCCCCTGCAGGAATTTGAGGGGTTTGGTGATCTGTCCAATCACAAACTTTTTCCATACAAGTTTTTGTGGAATTTTGCAGGCCCACACAACGCAAACCCCTTTCTCCCCGTTGCTACCCTTCTTCAACTTTGTCAATTCCTGCTAGCTTTCACGGAAACTCACCTTTCATGCCCCTGCACATAACTGCACCATCCCCCCCCTGAGGCATCTTCCGCAACAAAATGGTTTGGACATATCGGTAGCTTCAAGATGGGAGGGGCCCTAGCTTTCCAACCCCGTCTGCGTGTTTGCTTGACGTCTGCCACTCGCACTGCCGGTTTCCCTCCTTGACCAATCATTTGGGGATCGTGATTGCAAAAAATTTTGGAACAAACCCCCCTGTAGACCCAAAATAAAATACAATCCGATTTCTTTTTTGGTTTTTTGGTCTCTCTAAATTTCATATCTTCTCCCCTTTTCCTTTTTTCCGGTGTTGTGCCCCTCCACAACAAAACCTAGGGACTCCCTGCTCCCCTTCATACAGTGAACTCCCTGTATACTCTTCTGGGAATTTAGCAACAAAATCTCCCCTTCTTTGCGGGGCCTTTCCCCTCTAATGAATTGCGTGCCCTATGAAAATCATAAAGACTGGGTCAGCCTTTTTAAAAACCGGGTGCCGAGTTTGACTCGCCATGACGACTCGTGACCCATGACATGACAGTGTCACGAAACATCTGGTACCTCAAACGAGGGGGTCACCTCACCTGTTTTCCCCCTTGGTGAAACTCGGTAAAACAGCCCCCCTTTCAAAAGAAATTTCTGTCTCCCTCCTTAACCTCCGTTTTCCTACCTCTTGCCAACTCCCAAGACTTACGACGAAGGGTCTTGTTCCTGGCGCCCAAAACTCATCAGGCGACACATCTAGCCCCATTCCTTCCCGGAACAACAACGGGTTTTAAAAACCTTTTCCTCCTTTTTTGCTCCCCGGGCGAAACTGCTCCCCTTGCAGCAACATCAGGATCCCCGGATCCTTTTCACCTGGGAAAAATTTCCCAAAATCAAATCGTGAAGGGTTTTCTCCATTACCAACGCAAAAACGCGCCCGAAAGTAAAGGGTAGTATTTTTCTTACAACTGGAAACCCCCAAGTGCCTTTGACTAGGTACAGGTCGGATTTGCCCCGCCCAAACCCTTGTTTGACCAGCGTTGTCCGTACTCCCCGCATGAACAACCGGTCTCGAACACTTCACCCTCTTGGGCCCAAACCCCCCTTCTTCCACTGTAACGAACCACCAGCCTAGTGCCCCCATCCCTGAACTGAAGCTGTCCATGCTAGCCATAGTGCACTCCCCCTCTTTAGCAATCCCTTTTGGTTCCATGCAGGTCGTTCCCTTTACGACCCTTACCCCCTCTTTTCAAAGGGTCTGCCTTTGAACCTCAGGCAATCCCTCGCCCCAATTCCCCCCCTTTTGACAAAAAAAAACACCCAATTTCCCTTTGCCCTTCCCCTTTTGCCCCACCACGGTTTGCAACTTTGCAGAAAACTCCCCTGGTCCCTGCACCCCCTCACCTGTGCCTACACCTGTTTTTCTCCTCACCTTCGTGCCCAAAAGTGCCCCCTATACCCTCTGCGAAATTTAACACTCTCCTGCTGTCTTGCGTCTCTTTTCAATTTATGGTTCTCAGGGGCCCCAACCGACAAAAACTTTTTTTAAAAAACTAGCTCTTTAATTCAAGAATCCTTTTTCGTACCACTCAAATCTAAAAGTTGTTCAATGGGGTGTTTTTTTCTTCCGCCTTATTCTCTTTTTTTTTTTTTTTTAACAAGATTTTTTTACACACAGCCCAAACGGTGGTTTCCGACACGAGTGACTAATAGCACAATCCTAGAATGATAATATTAGCTTGGGGCAACGTAATTGTTTTTATAAGACGCCCAACGCCTGACCCAAATATGAGAGCGAAATATAGGAAACTGTGCGAAATGGTACTCTGGGCTGAAAACCAAGCCTAATATTAAATTCTTTTGGAAGCCAGCCAAGCCTAGTTTTAACTATCTTTGGGGAAAAACAGTAAACAACCCCTGTCTTTTGGGGTTCAACACTTGAACCCACCACCCCTTCCCCTCTGGGAAATTGAAATTTTAATAAAAGGGCCAAATATCCTGGGAAGCTCGCCAATAAATTTTAACCCGGTGAAGTCAGTGGGGGAAGGACTAGCGCCAGCCCAAAACCACTCACACTTCTTACAACCTCATTCATATATCATGCATTCGTCACATCAAACCACTAGAAAAGTCTATAAAATTTTCTATCAGATATAGAAAAAACATCAAGCATTTAAAAAATCAAAAAAATAAAACATTCCTCTTTTCCTTGAACTTTTACAAAATCATTTATCTAAAAAATCATTAACAACCCCGGGGGATAAAAAAATTTCACTTTCCTGGGCCCGGTATTTTAACTATTTACGAATCACTGTCTTTTCTTTTTTTTTCTTTTTTTTTTCACTGTCACTTTCACAAAACGACCAACTGCCGGGACTGGGTTTGGGCTGATGGGCCTTCAGGGAGACTGTTGGGGTTTGGGCTTGGTTTGTTGGCGAATTGACGCTGCCAGGTTTTAGGTCGAACCCCCGTTGGGTAGAACAGTGACTATCAACTCGATTGTTCCCCTTTCTTTCTTCCGCATTAACGCATTTCACTCTCTCTCTTCCCCTCTCTTCTAGCTGCTCTTTTCAAATGGGCATGGTTTTCTTTTTTTTTTCTTTTTTTCTTTTCTTTTTTTCTTCTTCAAAATTACAACTATCTCCTCTCTCCCCTCTTCCTCATCCTTTCCCCGCAGACATTCAGCTAACTCTCAACTTTGGGTTTCTCTCTCTCCCCTCATCTCTCTGCTTTTTCCCCCAACAACCTAGAACCCTCCCCCTCTCTGTCCTGTTTTTTTCTTCCCTCGTTTTCTTCCTCTCTTAAACTCTCTGCCTTTTTTTTCCTCGTGAGGCTACCCCTAAAACCTCCTCACTCTCTGTCTCGTTTGTTCTCATCTCCCGCCTTTCCCGTAGGGGGAGGCCTACTCTCCCGAACTTCCCCCCTTTTCTCTCTGTCGTTCGTTTTCCTCCCCCTTCTCTCTCCTCAACATTCCTTTATCCCCAACCCCCTGTCCAAGGGCCGTACCATTGGCGGGATTTTTTCCCCCCACACCTAAGTTATCTCCCCCTAATTTTCCTTTTGGGAAATTCAATCACACAGCCCTCACACCCTTACTTTTGTGGGGTCAATTTGGTCATTTAATTGATTAGCTAATTTCACCCCCACCCCCCAAAAATAAACCCTTCCCCCCCCCTTCCTATTGCTGCCCGGGGCTCAAGTGAGACACTGGGAGTGTAAAGTGGTAGATGATTTTTGGGTAGGGGGCCCCGAGCGGGCTGAAGACCCCTCGAGACTTTTGCCGACAGCTTTGTCCGTCGGCAGACAGTGCTGTCTCCACGGAGCTAAAAATAGCCATTAATTGGCTGGGGCGACAGGTGAATGAGTCGGTCAGCTATTAGTCCGTCTGGAAGGGTCGGACTGTCTCTGTGAAGGATGAGGATTAGCCTCCCCCTCTGCTCAAACTGGCTAAAATCCGAACCATGGGCCGTCCGCCTGACGCCCAGAATATTTGCGTTAGGGCTTAAGTCCAACTGGCTGGTGGCGATTGACCACGAATTTGGTTGAGTTGAATTTTGACCGTGACACATACAGACAGACAGACAGACAGAGACAGAGAGACAGAGAGAGACAGAGAGAGAACTCAGAAAAACGTGTATTCGATCAAGGATTTTGGGCAGAGCCCATTCTGCCAATTTGTCCTTCAGAGAGAGAGAGAGAGAGAGAGAGAGTGAGAGAGCGAGAGAGAGAGAGAGAGAGAGAGAGAGAGAGAGAGAGAGAGAGAGAGAGAGAGAAGTTGAGAGGGATGGGGAGGGAGCGAGAGAGGCGGACAAAACAGATAGACAGACAGTAAGCATCGAGAATTTAAGAAAATGTCATTTTCAATAAGGTGCAAAGTGGATAAGGATTTATGGGTAAAAATTAAGATGTATGGTTTTCAAAATGGAACAATAAGTAGAAATGCAAGGTTACACGACACCCGATTGGCAACATCGTGTAGGACTTTGTTTAGTATATCCCGACATATTCTCATTATGTTAATTATCTTGCATTAGTTCTGCTTGAGGTTATTTTTCAAGAATGCACGATGGATTTAAGGGGTTCTATATCTAAATTCATCTCTGCACATTTGGAAATGACGATTAGATGATAGTATACTTCGTGTCTTGCTTACTATTCTTTCTTTTGAAGGCTAATCGAATATATGTAACATTCAATTTCAATTCAGATTGAATTATGTCTCCATCAACAAATCTTCAAAATGCCTTCATCTTTTTGCAACAAAACAGTGTTCTATGTAATCGTTCTAATCTAAACAGAAAGTGTATCTGCTCTATGTGTAGCGCCAATCGTATTTGCCATGATGTTTATAGAATATATACCATGAAGAATTTTCCTGTAAAGCTCTCTTGCCTTTTATTCTTTTAATACATCCTTAACGATGTTCCAGTGCCAGTTCGAAAGTATAATGTTGAATGTATTCACAAAAGCAAAAAAAAAAAAAAAAAAAAACTCAAACAGCTTGGTTCTGTTTTGAAGCTTCTTGCTGTACGCAATACCTCGTTTCAATCTATCATCCTTTTCTCTCATATTTTGTTTGGGGGGGACGTGTTTTTTCCCCTAAAACTTTTCCTTCTCCTCCTCCTTTTTCTCCCGATTTTCCTCCTTCAGGACAATTACACGAGGACAGAGCAATCACGTATCTTCGTGAATGTTGTTTATCTTGTCTGAAGAAGGCCTAAGAGTCGAAACGCGTCGTGTGTTGTTTTGTAATTGTTTGTCCATACTAAACGACGAGCGCACTATTACAATACGGTTTAATTTCCGCCTGTAGTACCTCACTTTGAAACCAAAATAAATGAAAGGGAAGAAAAAAAACAGGGCGTTGATGGGACCAGAGAGAGAGAGAGAGAGAGAGAGAGAGAGAGAGAGAGAGAGAGAGAGAGAGAGAGAGAGAGAGAGAGAAAAGAGAGAGAGAGAGAGCAGGGGTAGATAACAGAGAATTGTTCAAATGTAATAAGGGCTCAGTTGAATAGGTCCTACATGTTTAGTCCTGTATATTTTGATTAAGGCAGCTGTACAACACTAGACAAGAACCATCAAATTCCAGGATAGTTCCGATAGCATTTCGGGTCAGGAAGGAAGAAACAGCCATGGACAGGAAGGAATAAACAGCCATGGACAGGTGAAATGAAGAAACATACGGCACAGAAAGCACTCTGAAACCTTTAGAGCAGAAAGAACGTATAAATGCCAATCCTGACTCACTTTCGCCCTCAAACCAGTTTTCGGGCGAAAGTGACCCAGGATTGGCATTTATACGTTCTCTGACAAGTAAGACTTCAATAACCAAAAAATAACGATTATCTACAAACAAACATACTGTGCAGGGTTATCCGTTTTTAATACTAATTTACTAAACTTTTCAGATTTCAGTTTTTGCTTAATCCTGTGTTTTTCCTGATCATTTTCAATAACATCATTTTCGCGCAAACATTCTTCAAATGAGTCTCTGTCTTTCATGTGAAATAACACTACAGTCTTTAACTGTTCTACTAAAGTCTTTAAAACTGAGTTATATTTTTGCATAAAATCCACACACTTATCCCACATGTCTTCCGCTGAAAGCTAGTTTCGACAAAGTGTTTCTCTTTTTAACTATGTCTCTTTCTGCTGAACAGTCATCTATAATAAATAGTGTTTGCGTTCCTTCAAACAGTCTATAAAACTGTTCTAAACACTCACTCAGTTTATTGCTGGGATCAACTAAATATAAGTCATCATCTGTCCATATAAACCTTCTATCATGATATGCTTTGTTCCATTTAAGTGTTGACAGAAAACCACATATGATTAAAATTATAACGATAAACTGTTTGTAACAGGTCAAGGATAAATATTTTTTTCCACAACCATTTGCCCACAATCAATGAGCAATGAGGAGTTTTTGTCATAAAGTTTAACTGCTCCATAGTTTAATAGCAGAATTAATCTAATCCAGTTATTATTTTTATCATACTCTCTGTCAAAACTTGTCATATAATAAAACCCTACGAGGCCTAAATGTGTAAGATTAATCCAATTCAGTTCTGTAAGATTGTTCTATTTAGACTAATATTGATTTTGTTGCTTGTTTTAGACCTTATAACCCGCCATGTGAAAATGACGACAGTTAA
>CM031621.1:44458473-44507257 GCA_018398815.1 Conus ventricosus | reverse complement strand
CCATCCTTCTCCTATATCTTTTAAGACAGAAATTTCAAATATCATTGTGAACGTGTCTCCTAATTTCATTTGCGGAATGACTGTAATTTTGTAGAAGCATCTTTCAAAACTGATTTCTTCTGTGGAGGATGTACTGCTTTTTCCCATACGGCGTTATTTCAATTTCTTTCCGACTATTGTCGTCCGGCATAAGACTTACATGTAAAGGGCCAGAGTTGAATGCTTTTCTGAAACTTTTTTGACGGCTAAAATATGTAAATGGGCTTATGAATTCAAATTTTATTTCCCATTCTAAATATGGTTCTAAGTGCCATTTGAGGTCAGGTTTTCGAACTATTTTTATTCATACTGACCAACATTATTTGCTTCTAGATTGCGCAGCTGTTCTAGTTTAGGAAACTTTTTACTGTCGCTAACCTCTTTGCGTTTATAATCACCATCTTTAGTGTACTCAAACCCATACAAAGTGCCTATCTCACCGTTCTGTTCAAAGTCCGCAACGTCTGCAAGGTCTTTTAATTCTAAAGTTATACACCTTACAGGCGCTAATGTAACTCCGGATTCTTCTGGCCCACGCGACATTTTTTAGTACAACTTATTATTTTATTTCCAAAACAATGTGCAGGTTATCACATTTTACGACTTTCCCTGTTTTGTCTTTGATTTTTATATTAAATGACCCGACCCTCCCACAAACTAATCTTTTAAACTGTAAATTAGGGAATTGTATAATTTCATAATCGCAATATGCAGCTTTCCCTGACGGAAGAGCTCTTAAAACAGTTGAGGGCCTTCCATCATATAAGTTTTCATCAGTGCTTAGCTCGTCCAAATGAACATAGAGTAATGAATGTAATGCAAGATTGAGCGGACTTTCCCCCTCAAACGTCGTTTCATCTGGCGAAACACTAAAACTATGAGTGGGTAGATTGCTAGTTGTAAAGCCTAGCATTTTAGCTAGCTCTCTATCAAAATCGTATTTTGCTTCTTCAGGTTTGAATGTTAATATTGTTTTTAGATTTGCATTGTTAAGTTTAAGAGTAATGTCTAAGTTACTCATTGCTTCTTTTAGTGAGCAAAACCCGTAATAACCATCAGGTATTGTTAACTGTTTAACGTCGTTTGTTCTCCTTTCATATTTTGTAATCTTATTATTCCCCTTGGCTTTAGTTATATTAAACCATACGACTTTGTAAAATATTTCATGGAGCGCGACCGTTTTGGCCCCGCAATTGTTATCAATAGCATGTTCTAAAAACGAAGGGCGGTCTTGAGTTGTTATTGTTACAAACATTTTTTAAAACAAATTAAAAATGAGTGCATTCAAATATACTGATGCAAAATATTCTGTTGGGCCACACTACAATCTTAAAAATATAACAACTGACACCCTCGACATTTCTGTGACCCAGACTGACACCTTTCAAGTAAAGGTGAGTACGCCATTAAACAGATATCTTAACCCCCCTATTAAAAAAGACTACATCGCAAAAGTGTGGTTTAGTCATCCGATGCAGTTTTATCAGAACCAGTTAAACTTTGCTGTGTTTTGTGCATCAACTGGGTGTGGAGTGTCGTATGCTGATCACTTAAATCATCCTAATCCTTTGGTTAGGTCAGTGTACAGATTTCATTTCTATTACACCTTCAGACGTATTTTGACTGAACTGCAAGCACCATTACCAAATGACAAACCGTTTAATCCATTCAGCAACCGAATAGACATGAAGGCTTTTGAAAGGATCTGTAACGAATTCAATATTAACATCAAGACAGACTTTAGACAAAAGTTGGACCTTAATCATGGTCTAGGCACCCCTTATTTTTGGGGCGTGCACAGAAAGTATAACTATGCCTGGAATCCTCCTTACACATCTTTCTCTTCAGGCAAGCTGTTCACCTCGGGGGTCATAGAGGCAAGAGCATAAAACAGCATGGACAACATTTATCTTAGACACTTTCTAAAGGGTACTAACTAGAGAGGAAGAACGAAATAAACGACTCTATTCGTACTTACGTTTGTAGGTTTGCTAGGTTCACAAGCACAGGCAAGATCCGAGCTAAATGATCTTTCTATGGCTTTGACGCACAAAAACAATACTTAGTGAAATTTAGGAGGGACGCCTTAATTCTACAGTTGATTTAAATTCAGGTATTCAAGGTACCAACATGTTTTACAATACGCAGATCTGAAAGTAGATTTGCTGTGGGTGCACTGGTTTATACATTCTGCCTTCTGACCTCAGACTCCAGATAGGTACATATGAATACTGTTATAATGAAATTCTTATAGCAGGCAATGAACAGAAGGTGGGGAAAAAACGACTTAAATCTGAGCCAGTAATATTCACAAACAATAAAAGAACACCAAGATTAAGTCCATCTATTCCACCAAGCCCAAAACCCCCCAAAAGTCATTGAAGACTCAGCAAAAGCTCGCGGGACTCTGTTTCGCGATCGACCATGAATTGACAAAGGCGACAGCGCTTGTTCTTGGATTAACTGCATAGCGTTTACTTGGGTCTTTATCTTACTAAATAGTACACACTATTTTACAAGAACTTATGTCCATAGTGCTCGGCCATAAAGCAACTACTTTGCTTGCAGTAGACAAGCAGCTGACATTACTCCCCAATATTCCTGGTAAAGCGTCACGGCTTTACGGCTAATTTTTTTTAATAACACTCGCAGATGATCAAGCTGTTTTTTTTACCCATGATTTATCGGGGTGGAGGCGGAGATGGGCGGCGGAGGTAATGACTTTGACACCGCCGCCGTAATTAGCCATCACAGTTGTACTTATTGCAAATCCTAAGGCGTTATAACGCTTGCTAATGTGACTCCTTGCTCTCTAAACAGTTTCGAATTCTTTTTCTTTGCTTAGTGTTGTGTCCTTCATATAAATGTTCGGATGTTTCTTTATTCTATTCACTTGAGGTCGTTATTGGTCTGGTTAGTAGTTAGCACTTCTTAGCTTGCTGAATTTCCTTCTTCTTTTGGTTCAAGATCTTTTAGTCTTGGGGTTATTCTTTCTTTATATCAGGCCCTAAGTTGGCGTCTCATCAGCCTCAATAGAGTTTTTCTTTTTCTCTTTTTTATATGTCATCTAGTTCACCTAGTTTTGACTAAATTGTTTGTTAATTCGCTTTGGATGGTTCTTAAAGCTGATCAAGGGCCGCTATTTCTGCATGTGTAGCGGCGAGTCGTTTAGTCCGTGTTATTAGTCTGTACGCTGTTTCTTCTGGAAAAAAGGATTCTTCTTCTATTACATTTAATCACATTCCCTGCTGAATGGATTTAATTCTTTAAGTTCCATGTTTTGCATTTGGTTATCTGTTGGGAGTTCTTGCAGTGTCGTTTTTGAAGTTTAGCAACGCCTCCGCCTTTAATTGTGGGCCTAACAAGGCCAGGCGATTTTTGATTCTTTCACCACTGAGGTATATTTCTAATTGAACCCACGGCTAAAACGTTGATGGGTTTGTGTAGTTGTAAGAGGCTGAAAAGTTGTCTTGGTCGCTCCTCAACAAACAAATGGTCATCTTTTACTTCAAATTCATTAGGGTCTATAAATTGGGGAGGGTTCTGGCCTAAACTTTGGTATAATGATCTGACCTTACTCTTTCTGTTAATTTATACCACGGTGTTGGTAATTGTATCCCGATTTCTGCTAATTTCATCATGCAATGAGAGCCGAGCGTGCCGCTCCCAAGGGGAATCACTCATGTCGCTCTCCAGATCAAAAACATCATATCTTATCTTTCAATGCCTGCCATGTTTCTTTAAATAATTAATTTTTTTTTTTGTTTTAGAAAAAATATGTTACATGCATATGGCTCGATTATTGACCCGCATTGAAGACTGAAAGAACCCTTGGCGTGAAGGGAAATAAACGGAATATTACTGTTCCAAATGAATCCATCTACTATTGATGCAGATCAAATTATTACTGTCAAATTTCCGGACCTAGGAGCAGATGAAGTGATTGTGCCAGGCGCTGCGCGTGTGCTTACTTTCAATATAGTACTGATTCACAACAGACACAAAACAGGACAGTTGTCTGAATTTGGGGGGCGGGAATTGTTAAGAAAATTTCTATAAACTTGATGGGCCAAGAATATTTTCTTTACACAATGGACAGACATATTTTTAACCTATTTGATCTATGGTTAACCGGGGAAGGAAAGGGCTGATCTTGCGTTTCAAGGAATGCGAAAATGACGAAGCACTAAAACATAGAATAGGCGCTGAAGATACTAAAGACGGCAAAAAGTTGTAGCCGTTAAAATTTGGTATGGAAAATCGCGTTTCCATCCCTTAGATTTTGAGTTAGTTTTTAAAAGCGCATGCGCATATCTTTCAAGGAGGATTAAAAGGACACAGACTGTCAATATGAACTAACTTTTAACGAATACAAACGTGTTATCAGATCATCAGACACCGAAGCAATGGACAGCATTTTCTGACATCTCGTTAGAGTTTGACGTTTGTTAGCAAACCCTAATTTAGCAAGGCTGATTGAGCAAACAATATCAGTCAAATTTATCTTATATTACGAAAGAGTGATTCATCATACAACATATCCCTGAAGCAGGGCAGATCACTTTATGGAATTTTGTTTTAGTGTCGCAGCAAGTTCGCTTAAAGGTAGTTTATTGCTGTGTGAAGATGAAGAAAGAAACCGTTCAAAAGAGCAAGTGAAAGTGTTTTAATCCTAAAATAGCGAAAGTGCAATGTACAATTGTGGTAGTCTAACCAAATCCTCCGCTAGCGGGCTTAGCCTTTTCATCATTTTGGCGAAATAAGAAAATTGTTTGGGGGTGGGAGGGGTAGAAGTTAACAGCCAGACCTTGTGTCTAAAGATTTACATTCTTCACATGTAGGGGCTTGAATGATTATTTAACAACGAAATACGGTTTATGGATTGACCTAAGGTCAACAGAGGATCATCAGTTGGCATGGAAGCGGTGAGAGCCTGTGTAGAGACGTAATAAACATTCAATTTGATAAAGAAGAAGAAGCCGATAAACCGCTTAAATGTACATTTGTTTTTAATATATGATGCGCAGCGGGAATATTTGAAAATAACAGATTAAAAGCTATTTACAATACTAAATTATTTTTATTTTATAAAAAGCATGTCTGTTCAATTTATCCAAATGTGCCTTACAGCGCCGCAAAAGAAGGATAGTTAGAAACCCTAACTAAAAACCTTTTGATTAACAAACATTTCGCAAATGGCAGCAAGTAATAGAGCAAGACCTTCAAAAATACAGCAAAACCAAACGAAGGTATTCTGCGCTTTAATCGCTGTTACATATGGTAATACTGGAGCATCGAAATAAAGGGCTCTATCAGCAGGATCGAGTGTTGGTCTCTTGCAACAGGGCATAGGCCGCACCCGAAGCTTTTACCTCTAGGAGTTGTCTTTAGCTCTCGGCCTGTGTTCATTAGCTGTAAGTGCTTGCCTAGCAAAAAAAATAAAAACTAAAACTCCAAAGGCACAAGCTATGGTTCAACTAATAACGCTAAACTTAGCTCGTTTAAATGACAAATAAAATAAAGCGCCTAGTTGAACTCAAACATCATGGATGAAGTATATTTAATCGTTTACAGGCCGATTTTGATGACTACAAAAGACAAAAGTTTGATCTTCAAAGAAAGGCGGAGGACAGTTTTTTCAACAGCAGGACCCGAGAGATAAATAAAAAAGGAACAAGCTTAAAAAAAAAAGTAAACGAGACATTAAAAACTCTGTTCTAAAACAGCATCAACATTAACAACACGAGTGTGTTTATATTTAGTTTATGGTCCAAGCGCAAAAAGGGACGTGATTGATATTGGTTTCTGATTAAAGTATATTAAAATTTTTTTTTTTCATTTAAATAAATTATTTTGAGTTAGGAAAAGTAGCTCAACATGGCTAAGATATATGAAGGCAAGACGAATTGTTTGAAGGAATGCTTTGAGATGAGAGCGTTTATCAAGAGCACTGAAATGATATTGAATCTAGGGGGGGTGGAAAAAGTCATTGATCCAACAAACGTACAGGCAAGCGTTGATTCTGTTTTCTCAAGTTCCAGTAAACTACTAAATAGACCCGCCAGGCCTGTTTAAAGTAATGTTTGTGTTTTAATCGACTATGTAACAATAAATGAAGAAATCTAGAAGTCTCGGGTCTCGACGATAAACAACAGACTATTCTTTTCATAATGACTTACACCTGGTGGGGCCAGACCAATTGCTTACCACAGTTTGATGAAGCCCGTGAGGAAGCTAAAATGAGGAGGCTCTGGTTGGTCAAAAGGAGTGGAAGTCTTAGAGAGCAGATTAAAACAGGCTAAGTATGCGCGGGATTTGTTGGTTGGCTTACATTCCACTACTCCAGCATTAGTTGCCAAAAAGAGAGTTCTAAACATTAAAGAATACAGACAACAATAGTTTTATGTGGGTGGTTCTTTGCAAGGCTGCATCACGCCCGCAAAAAACGCCAGGAGAGTGTCTTAATATCACCCGTACATCAATGTTCTTAACTTTAGTGGGGTGTACTTTCCTGTTAGTGTAGACAAATTGATCGGTTTGAAGAACAAAACATACCAATAACTGTTTAATGTTTACACATGGGATTGAGGAAGGGAAACAAATTTGGTGCCAATTATAAGTGTCCAAGAACAGGTCATCGATTGGCGAGCCAGACAATAATCATGTTGACTTACTACTGTGCTTTCTCCAGCGGGGCTACCGGCAATTACACATTGATTCGAACAATGAGTAAAACTACATGCAGCATGCTTCAAAGAATGGGCATAACAAGAATTCTGCAGTAAACGTTTTAACAAGAATGCCATCTGGTTCAAGCCGCAAGCGAACAGTGAAAGAAAATTGTATCGACACAGCTTGACTGTAATCAGAACTAATTACCGCCCCCACCTGGATCTAAAGTTAGTTTTAAGAACTGGAAAAAATACTGCAACTTTCTCCATATGTTGTTTACGCAGACTTCGAATCACTCATTGTTCCTTATAAGGGCAGCGCCACAAAACTTCGATAAAACAGTCCTTAATGAGGAATCATCAGATTTGTTCATTTGCCTTCATTGTTGCCCCCCCCCCCCCCCCCCCCCTATCAGGTCGGTATGGCGCTCATTCAGCACCAGAATTATACAGAGGGCCTAATGCTGCAAATACTTCTTAGAACGCATGCAGAAAGTGCGTAATGACTGTTCTAATAATCTAAACTTATCTGAAATCATAATGACGCCTGAAGACCAACAACAGTATGACTCAGCCACGCATTGTTGGATTTGCGGTTTAGGCCTCTCATCAGACGCAGAGAATCCAAAAGTAAGAGACCATGATCACATTAGCGGAAAGTTCAGAGGAGCTGCGCACAACAAATGCAATCTTCAACTAAAGTTTGAACCAAAGACATGGAAGCTGCCCATCTTCTTTCATAAACTTGCGAGGTTACGACTCTCATCTTATATTGCAAGCAGTAACCAACGCCTTCAGGTAGCATGCATCGCACAGTCATCAGAAAAGTACATGTGCTTTAATCTAAATAACATGTCTTTTTATGACTCTATGCAACACATGATGGGCTCATTAGAGGCACTGGCTATGTCCTTAAAGTCCTGCCCAATAACAGAAGAATATTTTGACTCAACTCTTGTTAGAAAGGGCGTTTATCCTTATGAGTACATGAACAGTTGGGAAAGGTTTGACGAAGATACACTTCCCCCTAAAGGCGCGTTCTTTTCTAGTCTTAGAGGAAAGGACATCAGTGATTCTGATTACCAGCATGCTCAAGATGCGTGGCAGAAGTTTAGAGTGTTAAAACGATGGGAGACTATCATGATGCATACTTGATGGCCGATGTATGTTTGTTGGCGGACGTCTTTGAAATTATAGGAAGACCTGCATGAAACATTACAGCCTGGATCCTGCGCATTACATTTCTGCGCCCGGGATGAGTTGGGATGCTTTCTTAAAGTTACTGGAGTACAGATTGATTTATTGTCTGACCTACCAATGATTCAGATGATTGAAAACGGATTGCGGGGAGGAATTAGTATGGCGTCGCATCATTACTGTAAAGCAAACAACAATATACTTGGACGACTAGATCCGAGTAAAAGTGTCTAACTATCTTATGTATTTAGATGCAAACAATCTGTATGGTTGGGCTATGGCGCAATCACTTCCATTACGTAACTTTAAAATGTACACAGGTTACGAATAATATTCAAAAGCATTAAAGTGGTTGGGCAGTTTAACGCCTGATCAACAGCGCGGTTTCATTCTAGAAGTTGACTTAGAATATCCTCATGAACTCCATGACCTGCATAATGACTATCCATTAGCAGCAGAAAGTCTAAAGATGGATCCAAGAGAACCACCTAAACTTGTGCCTAATCTTCGAGGCAAAAAAAATTATGTCTGTCATTACAGACTTCTACAATTTTATTTAAGACATGGTTTGAAGTGACAGCAGTTCATCGCATAATTGCTTTTGATCAAGAACAGTTCATGAAACCATACATCATGAAGAACACTGATCTCAGAACTAAATCCACAGATGCTTCAGAAAAAGACTTTTTCAAGCTGATGAAACAACAGCTGTTTCGGAAAGACTATGGAGAATCCGCACAAGCGCAAAGATGTCAGATTGGTTACCAGAGAGAACGAAGCAATTAAGCTGACTTCAAAACCTAATTATCAGGACTTTAGAAGATTTCATGATCAGCTTTTTGGCATAATGATGAAAAAAAAGAAAGTCAAATTAGACAAACTGTATTTATTGGGTTTACTGTTTTAGAATTATCAAAGCTTTTGATGTTAGAGTTTCTTTATGACTACTTTAAGCCCTCGTATCCTGAGTCCAGAGTACTTTACACAGATACAGACAGTTTTGTTATAGATATCCCTACTGAAGACATCTATAAAGACATGGAAACCGAAGTAGCTAAAGGCATGCGGGGTGGTATGATACATCTGATTACCCTAAGATTCGCCTTTGCATTCATCCGTTAATAAGAAGGTTTTAGGAAAGATGAAGGATGAATTATCTGGAAAGGTGATCAAGGAGTATGTGGGGTTAAGGTCAAAAATGTACAGTATTCGAGCCAGGAGAAAATCATTAAGAAAGCAAAGGAATATCTCGCATGTGTGCAGTCAAACATATCACATGACAACTACAAAGAAGCATTGTTTGGCAATAAGACTTTTCATCATGACAACGTAAAACTGCGATCTAATCTACATGAGATCAACACAACAGTTGTAACAAAGAAGTCATTAGATAGAACAAACACAAAACGGGTGTTTGTTAATCCAGAGTTTCATATGCAATGGGCACTGGAGAACCGTAATTAATTAAAGCGGAACGGTGCCTGGCGGGATTATCTGCAGTTCTTCCTTCACAAAAGATCTTTGAGGGGCTGGCTGTTTTGTTGTGCCAGTTTCTCGTAAATAATACACGGGCGGATTCATTTTTACAATTCTTTTTATTTCGTACGGGTCAACACTCCAAATTGGATCGGTTGCCCTGATGCGGTGTCCCCTTCTGCTTCCCCGGTAAATAAGGTACCTTACTTTTAAACCAAACGGTAATAGTTTGCTGGATGAGACTCTCCTTCAACAACATTTATTGTTTTTCTTTTGATTGCTTGTACTGGTTTTAGGCCTTTAAATTCTTCATTATTCATTGCGCGCAAAACTGAGGGCAGTCTTCTAACCCATTCTGTGTTGCGAGAATTGTCAATCAGCTCTCTGTGATACTGGTAGAAGAAAGTCTTTCGGCTAACTGTTTGTTAAAGTTTTCAACTAAAGCCTGTGATCTGTGAACTCCTGAATGCCTCTTTTAATGGTAACTCTATGTTTCAACAATAATTGATTCACTTGCCCTTTAAATTCTTTTCCATCATCGACTTGAATCATGCGAGGGAAAGTTAGTGGGCCTCGTTGGTATATCAGTTGTATAGCGACAGCAACAGCAGAAGCACTCTTTTGTGTTAATGGTTCTGCATCTTTGTATCTTGAAGCTATGTCAATGACTGTGAGTGCGTACTTAAATCTTTTTCGTCTAATCCTATCAGAGGGTAAATATAGAAGATCCATTTGATGGGTGTCGTTTGGAGTTGTAATTAACAAAGTGTGGTCTCTGTATTCGTCTAGGGGCAGGTAAATAAATTTGCCAAATTGCTTGTTTAGATAACCTTCCTTTGCTGTTTGTTCACTGACTCCTGCGCTTGGCTTAGCTTTTTAATTGCTGTGATGCCCTTCCAATATCCTTTGGGCGAATAATAGATTTTGTTCATTTTTTATTCAGCCAATATTATGCGCAACAAAATACACGACGGTCATACCAAAGGCAATAAACGCGATTTCTTGCATCTTTTTGTTTTTCTGATGGTTGATAAAAGTCACTGAATTTTGGTGGGGGCAATGTCTCGATTGGTTTGCCTGTTACAAGATAATATTGTTATTGCTTGATCAACATCTTTAAATGTGTAAGCTGCATGCCCCTGTTTTTTCAGTGTGTTATTAATAAAATCTAACTGCTCAATTCTCTGCTTTTCATAGCGATCTTGTGCTGCTGCTAGTTGCTCCACAGCTTTGTTATGTCTTTTTCTCTCGCCTTCATCTCGCAGTTTACTAAATGCGTAATTACTTCCACTAAAAGCGAGCGCATTAACCACAGCGCCGCTATCATCATTACGAGTGAAGCCATTTTTATAAATGTATTTTTTTCTTACATATTTATATTGTCCGGAATTATTCCTTGCTTAACTAGAAAATCTTTCGTGGCAAACGAAGCTGCAATGATAGCATTAGCTTTGCTGAATCCTCAAAGTCTAGTTTGCCAAGATCTGCCGGTTTAATTCTTAACAAGCTTTTACCAAGCATTGAGTATCCTACACTTAGGCCTCCAATAACAGCAGAATGGTATACAAGGTTAGCAACAGTTTTTTCGGTGCTCATTTTTATAAAATAAAATAATTATAATTATTAAAAAACATGAACAGTGATGATCTCCTACAGCTACAAGGCGGCCTAAACCTTCCTGAACTTATGAATGACCAAGTTGATGATCAAGCTATTATGCCCAAAAAGAGAAAGGCTGTATTCTTTGGCAGCATGTGGGAAAACAAAACAGTTCCTCGGAACTGAATTCAGCATTGAACAGATTCAACAGATGCCGCCGCAAGACATTTTAAAGTATCATAACAGGTATGAAGCGCAGCTGGGTCTAGAATGGTGAAAAGTGTGGGGCAAACGGTTCTTAGTTTGTACACTAAACTAGTCAGTAGATTTGCTCCCATTGATTCTGAACAAGATCTTACGTATGATTAACGCAAGATCCAGTTTTAACAAAGTCATTAGAGTCTCTAGGATGTGATCTATACTACAGATTTGGAACATTGTTATCGCCATTAATCATGGGATTAATAACTTTTAATCATATAGATTTTGTTTCCCTTCAAAATGAGCGAGCTGGAAAATCAGCAGAAACAGAAAACACTGAATCAGGTGGAGAAAGTAACCAAGCTAGAAAATCAGCAGAAAACGCTGAATCAGGTGGAGACCATTAAAAATCCTGGGCGTGTTGAAGCAGGAAAAAAATTAGCAGAGTGGAACAGACAAAAAAAATTAATGTTACAGAATATGGCTCATCATGAAAACATAACACCGCCAACGCCAGAACAAGTTGATTCAATGCCAGCTATAAAAACTCCATGTGATACAAGGGCCGCAAAGTCTTCATGGAATATTGAACTTAAAACTGTTGCCATTTTTGGCGCCATTGCTGCTGTTGGGGGCAGTTATTACGGCTATAAAATATATACACAATGGCAACAGAAACAAAAGAAATCAAAAAAATCTGAGCCACTAAATGCAGAAAAAGACACCAGCACGCCAAAACCGCCAATAACAAAGCATCATTTTGATCCATTTCAAATGGAATAATATTTTAAGAACTTAATTTAAATTTTTTTATAAAAATAGATCATGGCGTATTATAAAATGATAAAGTCAATAAATAAAGACATGGAGTCTATAAAAGACATTTCCATAGACCAGAATTGTAATCAATGTGGTTGCTTCGGTTGTAAAAACTTCATTAAGATCTATGCAGAGAACGCTGAGCAAGACTTCTCAACGATGACGCGTTTTTTGAGGCGTGTGTGTACTATATTAGACATCTACTATTTAAGATAAAAACATAGCTTGTATTTTTTTGATAATAAGATAACTTAATAAGAACTTAGTTGTACTTAAAGGATGACTTAATCAAGAACTTATCAAGAACTTAGAAGTTACTTGATCAAGAACTTATTAGGAACTTGAAGTAACTTAATTAAAAACTTAATTAAGAACTTGGGGTAACTTAATTAAAAACTTAATTAAGAACTTGGGGCAACTTGGGGGTGGGAGTGTGTGTGGTGTACACAGGGGGTGGGGTGGGAGGACGTGCTGTGCGTGGGGTGGGGGTGGGGGACGTGCGTGCGTGGGGTGGGGGTGGGGGGACGTGCGTTGCGTGGGGTGGGGTGGGGTGGGGGGACGTGCGTGCGTGGGGTGGGGTGGGGGACGTGCGTGCGTGGGGTAGGACAAAACACACACACACACACAAACAAACAACAGCTGAAGCAGAGCAGGCGCAAATGTCATATAGCAGCAAACCGTACATGCATGATCGTTACTATATTTAGAGCCGCGTCATTTACTATTTTGAAACGTACATGCATGATCGTTACTATATTTAGAGCCGCGTCATTTACTATTTTTGAAACCGTACATGCATGATCGTTACTATATTTAGAGCCACGTCATTTACTATTTTTGAAACCGTACATGCATGATCGTTACTATATTTAGAGCCGCGTCATTTACTATTTTTGAAACCGTACATGCATGATCGTTACTATATTTAGAGCCGCGTCAGAGCAGCAAGATGGCTACCGATCATGCATGATCGTTACTATATTTAGAACCACGTCAGAGCAGCAAGTTGGCTGCAGTATACAGCCTAACAGCGTGCGGGTTTCAAACTACTTCCGAATCTCCGGCCCGAGTTGTGTTCCGTGTCGTCTGCTTTGCCGTTGTTTCACAAACACCACAAGGTGGAGAAGTTTTCTGAACTACAAGGTAGTACACCTGTCACTGAATCTTTCACTACACCCACACACCTTCAATGACAATACAACCAGTCTTGCTAACGTGGCGGCCACAAAGTGGGAGTGACACGTAACAGTCTAGAACATTTGCTAACGACCCTGGCGCGCTGTCAACCTGAAATGAATACACCCCCCCACCCCCACCCTCACCTGGCAAGCCCAGTCTCCTGCTTTATTGATTTTTTGGTCGCTTGCCGTTGCGCTGTGTGAACGAGGTCGCGCCTATCTGTTACACATAGTTTTGTAGGTTGTAGTACATCCGTCATTGTATATTTGAAGCATTTATATGAAGATAGTGCTGGCCACACACTACTCCTCTCCATACTGGTAGATGTACTAAGGTCTGCCTAACCCTATCTAGTTTGTTTGCCAGAACATTCGAAATCGCCATTCAGTTGCATAAGGGCACACTTAAAGGCAAATGAACTGGTTAGAATTAGAAAAGTAGAAAAGTATACACATCTTAATACACAGATCAGCTTGCCACATAAACACTGAATCTGTAGTTAACAATCAATCAAGTCTAATACAAACTGAGAACATTTTTACTTGGGAGGAACAGCAAAAATGTTTCAAATATAAGTTTTTTAGCATACGAATCAACCGTGTTTACCTCCGCCTTAGAAATGAACGCCATGTTTTTTTAAACATGGATTTAGCTGTCTCAAGCAGCTCCCAACAATCAACGCGTGATGGTTTGTTTTGCTTCAGCCACTTTCAACAATGCAGCGCCATTTATTAAATAAGAAACCATCTCATCAATAGACAAACACGTATTAAAACTGGCTACATCTTGTTTTCATTTCCTTGAACCAACAAACCTTAAAGATAGTCTCCCGGTTTCACAAATGCTTCGCTACCTTCAAGACAACTACCAGTTAAGCGCAATGAAGAACAGAGAAAGAGGCGGCTCTCGCTGTTATGCGAGGAACGTGTTAGCACACGCTCGCTGTGCGGGCAGACATGTGAATAGTTGGCTTGCCTTCACTGACTGACTCAACTAATTCTTTCAACAATACTCTAACATGCAGTTAAAGTAAAACTTATGGCCTCGAATAACAAACCTGTTCTTCAGTAACGTTTTAGCCATTTTAAAATAACACAAGTAAAACACAGGACACACCAGAGCGCATCAAAACACAGCCTTCTTTGTGCAGTAGTTCCAACGACAATGGACAGCCCGGTCGTGCCACGTCGACAGCCTCGATCTGATGTGTCGCGTGGCAATCTAGACTTTTCCAAATGTGGTGCAACCCGGCCGAGTGTGCTTCGTTTAAACAGCACAGGCTAGGTGCAAACTGCCGCGAGCCGTAAATTAAGTGATCAGATTTCAGCCCGTGTACAAAGTTTGTAGGTGGAAATTAGTCAGAAGAAGTGTGCGGATTTTATGTCATTTAATTGAGAGAGAGAAAGAGTGTGTGTGTGTGTGTGTGTCTGTCTGCCGCCTCTCTGTCTGTCTGTCTGTCTCTCTCTGTCTCTCTCTTCTCTGTCTGTCTGTCTGTCTGCCGGTGATTCTCTCTCTCTCTTCCGCCACAGGAAAAGGCGGCTTTAGGCCACTTTCGCCAAAAACTCGGTGGTTGAGCAAGTGAGTCAGGATTGGCATTTATACGTTCTCTGCAGAACTTTATCAGACCATCTTAGCCATTAATCTCAAAAACGTGAAAAAAAAACACCTTCAGAGTGCTCATAAAAGGTTACTTATTATGTATCCAACTGTTAACAACATCAACGAAATGGAGGGGAGGAGAAATCCAGACGATTTCATGAAAAGGTTTTATACGACAAGTCCCCCTCCACCCCTATCCTGCCCCTTTCAAAGGGGGAGGGGGTATGAGGAAGGGAGAGGGACAAAAGGTGACCGCGAGGGTATCCCAATACCAGATTACAATATCGAAAACTCACGTCGGCAATTTCATAAAATACAGAATTCCCGTCTCACGCTGTTCAACACAACTCATTCACAGACCCTTCACACTCCAACTCACTTTCCCTCTGACAAAAAGAAAAAAAAATAGAAAGGAAAGAACGAAAGAAAGAACGAAAAAAGGAAAGAAGTAGGAAGGAATGAAATAAAGAACAAAAAGACAAAATATCCGACAGTATTTATATCATACAGCGTCTGCGAATTATTTTCTCTTGAGATAGAGACTGAAAGAAGTTAGTTTCTCCTTTCCAAATTGTGGCGTGCACAAGTCTGTCTAAAAGTATGGAATTACGTGTGACATCCGACATAGACATTCGAGTGTGCAGAGTGTGAGACAGAAACCCTGCCACAGTTCTTAATTTGCACCACCTCTCCTGAAAGGGTCATGTGTCTGTCAACATTGTGGAAAATAGGGACGTAGAGGGATGAAGTGGTGGGTTTGGGAGTGAATGGTGAGAAAGGATAATGAATAAAGTGAGAGATAAAACTATTGATGTTCCAGTCAAATGTAATGTGAATGTATACAGCAGTGCCATTCATACGTTAAAATCATGAAATGAATATGTCCATCACTCGATCGAAAGCAAAAGATGCATTTGAAAATGATGATGGAGAAAAAGGGGGTATTATCGGGTATCTTGAGTCGCACCAGTGCGAGCTTGAGCTCATTTCCGGCTGTTTCTTTAAGGTGTTGACTGACTACCCTAGGTTCGTATTTCGCACGACGTTCAGTGTTACCATTTCTTCATTTAACTCTGATAGGCTTATGTATAGGGATTAAGCATACAAGATTTTAAAGAAGTCACCCTCCACCCCCACCCTGCTCCTTTCAAAGAGTGAGAATTCAAGTTCTTGACAGAGAGAGAGAGAGAGAGAGAGAGAGAGAGAGAGAGAGAGAGAGAGAGAGAGAGCGAGAGAGAGGAACGAACAAACGAACGAATTTATTGCTTTAAAGCAGTAGCACAGCTTCCTTAGCAATACGATTCGATCGACCATGATGAAACTGAACTCGGTACATGTTCGTCTGACGTGGATACCATGACAAACTTGTCCTTTTTCCGGACACAGTTCTAAGATATTTCATGTCACTGGTGAGGTGCTGGTCCCATTGACTCCGTCTGGGGCGTGAGTCTTGAGCCCAGGCTGTCATCCCAGGAGAGATCTTCCCGTACCCTGCCTCCCCACTCTCTCATTTACTTTTTCTCTCTCTGCAGTGACATGGGTGTATTGGTGTGGTAATCATTGGTGTGTTCCCTGCCTCTCCACTCTCTCAATTACTTTTATTTCTCTCTCTGTAGTGATATGGGTGTATTGCAGTAATCATTGGTGTGTTCACTGCCTTCTGACAAAAGTTAGACAATCTGTCCATCATTGTCTCCAGCGGCATACAGACAGTGTGTGTTAAAGGATCTCTTAAGTTAAACAGGGGCAGACTAACCATGTTATGCATTAGTAGATAAGCACGTGGCAAAAAAGGTAAGTTCCCCCATAGGTTTCAACGAATTTGCTAAGTCAGAGACTACTTATTAAAGACTAAAACAGATATGAACATGTAAGTGCGTGTGTATTATGTAAGTGTGAGATGCTTTAACATTACTCCTTAAATACCATGAGAGATATAAATAATGTAAGTGCGCATGTAAGGTAAATGTACGATGCGTACGTGTTTTGATTCGAACATATGCTGAAGTACAGTGGTTTTACTCTCTTGATCCATCCTCATATTGAATTACTTTTCCATTGATATAAATATTGCCCTGTGAACGAGATGGACCAGAGGGAATAGTTGTTTATTGTATCAGAAAGCATCCTCATGCGTACATACATGGTATATGTCATGACAAAAGTAAACAGTGCGCACACGTGTGTGTGTGTGGGGGGGGGGGGGGGGGGGGGGGGTATGCGCGTGCGCGCGCGTGAGTGTGTGTGTGCGGCCACTCTCATGACATATATGCTCACTATACTCGTGACATATACCCGCGCGTGCGCAAGCGCGCGGGCACACACACACACACACACACACACACACACACACACACACACACACACACACACACACACACACACACACACACACACACACACACACACACACACACACACACACACACTCAAACGCGAATGCGCACGCGGGTATATGTAATGAATGTAGTGAATAGTGTGCGCGCAAGTGCGCGCGCGCAAGTGTGTGCGTGCGTGTGTGTGTGGGGGGGGGGGGGAGGGGGGGTCGTATCATTGGTAGGGTATTCTGTTTATGCACTTTTATGAATAGTATCTTTCACAAAAAAACATGTTGTCAGGAGCTCAGTTTTTTAAACTAAAATCGCTATTGTCTTTGTGTGTGTGTGTGTGTGTGTGTGTGTGTGTGTGTGTGTGTGTGTGTGTGTGTGTGTGTGTGTGTGTGTGGTGTGTGTGTGTGTTTGCGCACGCGCGCGCGGTGTGGTGGATAGATGGGTGGGGGTGGGTTCGGAGTTTTTGTGTGTATATAAAACATTTGTTCAGATACGACTTACTTACTGCTAGATTAATCTGTGGTGCTTTTTCATTTAATCTGTGTTGCTGTTTAATTTGTCAGATAAATAGAATTCTTCTTTCTTAAAACAATTGCATAAGCATTTTGTAAATGTCATCGATCCACATCATTGTGTATGCTTCATTTTGGGGACCAAAGCTTCAAGAGTGTTTTTTGTTGTTTTTCTTCTCGTCTTCTCTGACAGCTTTCTACTTAATAAGCATTTTCATTGCAGGGGGCTCTTTCATTTTGGAATGTTTATCCACAGCTTGGAAACAGATGTGCATTTTCGGTAAAGGTATTGAAAAACTCAAGGTGTTCCATTTCATATGATTTTTTTTTATTCCCCGAAGTTGGAGTATATCTGCCCTTCCTTGTCCTTGTCCTCGATCCTTTAGACTCCGTCCGTAGGGGCACCTGTGTAGCTCTGACAACCAGTCCTCTCCATTCATCCCGGCACTCCGCCCTCCTCAACACGTCCCTCAACTCCAGGCCCGTCCACTCTGTGATGTTGTTTTCCCATCTCTTTCTTTGTCGACCTCTCCGCCTTCCTCCTCGTACTGTGCCTGCAGGATTGTTTTGGCAAGGCCTGATGACCTCGTGACATGTCCATACCACTTCAGCTTGCGTCGTTTAACTGAAGTGAGGAGATCTGTGTATGGACCGAGTTCATTCTCGATGCGTCTCTTTACATCCTCGTTGGTGACGTGATCTCTGTATGAGATGTCAAGGAGTCTTCTATAGCATCTCATTTCAACTGCTTTGATCATTTTTTTAGGTCAGCTTTTAGTGTCCAGGATTCGCAAGCATAGAGGAAGATTGCCATGACTAAGGATCGCATCAGTCTGCCCTTATGGCGGGATTAAAAACGGTCATACGGACGAAACGTCACTCCCTTTGTTGGGTAGATGGGATGAATCCTTGCCTGTCTATACAGGGAGTGTCCGCAGGAGTATCAGCCTGATTTTTTTTCCCCGTCTGATTACATTGTAGTAGAATGTCATTTCTCAAAACAATGAATGGTGACTTGTCCACAGTAATTTAGGGAATAAAAAACCCAAAGATTATTGTCATCAATAGTTTGATTAGGAATAGAGTTTGTTTAGAACTTACCGCCAATGACATTGACAAACAAAGCACAAGACAAGACACGATGCATTTCAACCACTTGGGTCTTCTTCAGGCGAAAAAATAAATCACATTTAACATGTGGGACAGTACAAACAACGAAAAACGAAAAAAGAATGAAAATGACTTATCCGTTCTTGGCCATGTGTTTGGTGGGCGGAAATGACATGCGGCCAGGGGGATTATGGGAGAGGAAACGGAGGGGGGGGGGGGTTTGCGTCAGGGGAGGTGTGTGTGTGTGATATGATAGGGTTGTGTGTCCAGTTTATTGGGATGGTGTGATATCTTTGTGATGGTTGTGGTAATGGTGGATTGATAATAATGGTAAGGGGGAAAAAAAAGGGGGGGGGTGGGGGTGGGGGGGATTTAAGGGGAAGGATAATACAAAACTGAGATTAAATAGATGGAGGGTTGCTGTAACTACTGTATGAAGTGAGTGAAGGGGATGTGGTGGTGGTGTATGTAAGTGTGTGTGTATGTGTGTGTGTATGTGTGTGTGTTGGTAGGGGATTTTGCCAACTGGTGTGGAAGAGGTGAGTATGTGTGTTTGGTTATTGTTGGATATTGATGCCTTGGGGGTGTAGTGTGCCCAGTTTGGCAATGAGATGGGATTCTTGAGTTGTGCGTTCAAAGCTGTCACTCTGTGACTGCCAGAGTGCCATGACTTTGACATGGTCGATGTTGTGTTGGGTGTGGTTGAAGTGTAGGCGACGGGTTTGGGTCGGTGGTGGCGGATATCGGCCAGGTGTTCAGAGATGCGTGTTTCGAGTGTGCGTGACGTTTCCCCTATGTAGATCTTGCCACACAGCTGGCAGTGGATGGCATATATAATGTTGCGGCTCTGACATGAGAATGTGCGTTTGACTGTGAAGGAGTCTTTGGGGCCCTGTAGGATGGTGTCTGGTTTGGTGAGGGGGCAGATTTTGCAGTTGGGTTTGGAGCAGGGGTGAGTACCTGGTGGTGTAGCTGTGGTTCTGTTCAAACTGGACCGCACGAGGAGGTCTTTGAGGTTTTTGTCACGTTTGAATGTGATCATGGGTTTGGTATGGAAGGCGGGTTTGTGGTTATGTACAATGTGCCAATTGGATTTGAGGATCCTACAGATGGGGAGGGTGTGCGGGTGGTAGAGGAGGTAGGCTGTGGGTCTGTCTGTCTTGGTTGGATGCTGGGTGTCCAGAGCAGATGTTCTGGATACAGCTATGGTGCGGCGGAGCCAAACCCGCCTTCCATACCAACCCATGATCACATTCAAACGTGACAAAACCTCAAAGACCTCCTCGTGCGGTCCAGTTTGAACAGAACCACAGCTACACCACCAGGTACTCACCCCTGCTCCAAACCCAACTGCAAAATCTGCCCCCTCACCAAACCAGACACCATCCTACAGGGCCCCAAAGACTCCTTCACAGTCAAACGCACATTCTCATGTCAGAGCCGCAACATTATATATGCCATCCACTGCCAGCTGTGTGGCAAGATCTACATAGGGGAAACGTCACGCACACTCGAAACACGCATCTCTGAACACCTGGCCGATATCCGCCACCACCGACCCAAACCCGTCGCCCTACACTTCAACCACACCCAACACAACATCGACCATGTCAAGTCATGGCACTCTGGCAGTCACAGAGTGACAGCTTTGAACGCACAACTCAAGAATCCCATCTCATTGCCAAACTGGGCACACTACACCCCCAAGGCATCAATATCCAACAATAACCAAACACACATACTCACCTCTTCCACACCAGTTGGCAAAATCCCCTACCAACACACACACATACACACACACATACACACACACTTACATACACCACCACCACATCCCCTTCACTCACTTCATACAGTAGTTACAGCAACCCTCCATCTATTTAATCTCAGTTTTGTATTATCCTTCCCCTTAAATCCCCCCCACCCCCACCCCCACCCTTTTTTTTTTCCCCCTTACCATTATTATCAATCCACCATTACCACAACCATCACAAAGATATCACACATCCAATAAAACTGGACACACAACCCTATCATATCACACACACACACCTCCCCTGACGCAAACCCCCCCCCCTCGTTTCCTCTCTCATAATCCCCCTGGCCGCATGTCATTTCCGCCCACCAAAAACATGGCCAAGACGGATAAGTCATTTTCATTCTTTTTTCGTTTTTCGTTGTTTGTACTGTCCCACATGTTAAATGTGATTTATTTTTTCGCCTGAAGAAGACCCAAGTGGTTGAAATGCATCGTGTCTTGTCTTGTGCTTTGTTTGTCAATGTCATTGGCGGTAAGTTCTAAACAAACTCTATTCCTAATCTTGCTTCGTTCGCCGCCGTCAGTCAATCCATTTTGAAATCAATTTGTTTGATTAGAAGAAAATTGTCAACATACTATAATTTACTATTTTGTTGCATGGAATTTTCCCACCCCCACCGCCACCATCACCACCGACACCTCTAAAGAAAATCGTATTTCCTAGGTTTGGTTTGCACGCCTTTTCTTTTCTAGTCCTACGTTCTCAGTGTCAAGAAGATCACGAACGTGTTTTTTTTTTATTTTAAATTTCCGTCTCATTTTGACAGTTTCAGACCGAAATGTCATGCTTTTACAATGAATTTTACACATTCTATCGTGGCTTGTTTTCAATACAACAGGCATTGCACGTTCTGGGTCTGATGTGGTCCTTCTCTTGGATTCCGGCATCTTAACGGACAACATGCATGAGGTAATCATGACCATCGCTGAAGTTCATAAAATGCTTGTGTCCCCTAACAAAGAAACACGTATGAGCCTCTAACTCTGACATAGAGGATAATGCAGTTGCCTACACAAACAAAGCAACACTTGACATCATTACGGATATAGTTACAGCTAGACACCGAGGAGCGGTGAGGTTCAACACACGGAGAGCTCTGAACGTCATGAGAACAGAGGTGTTCACAACAGCCAGGGGTGACCGCCCTGGAATACCCAACGTTGCCATTCTTATGACTGGTAGTACGTCCCCAGATGTGCGTGAGACCATCAAAGAAGCGAGGAAAGCACGAGCACAAGGCATCGAAATCTATGTCATTGGCTTTGGACAGGCGTTGACAAACACTGCCGAGCTGGATGGCATCGCCAGTGAACCCGTAGACAAACATCGCTTCAATGGAAAAGACTCGGCCTCCTTGGACACTCTACGAGAACAGTTCTCTGCCGACCCTTTTCCAGGTATTCGTAATTGGCCTCCCTGTGTGTGTGTGTGTGTGTGTGTGTGTGTGTGTGTGTGTGTGTGTGTGTGTGTGTGTGTGTGTGTGTGTGAGTGTGTGTGTGTGTGTGTGTGTGTGTGTGTGTGTGTGTGTGTGTGTGTGTGTGTGTGTGTGTGTGTATGTGTGTGTGTGTGTGCGTGCTTGTATGCGTGTGTGTGTGCGTGCATGCATGCGTGCGTGCGTGCGTGCCTGTGTGTGTGTGTGTGTGTGTGTGTGTGTGTGTGTGTGGTGTGTGTGTGTGTGTGTGTGTGTGTGTGTGTGTGTGTATTCATGTGTATGTTTGTGCATGCTTTTAAAAAAAGTGGAAACCTTCTTGTTGTTTTCCCTTTGTTTTGTGTGGTGCTCTGAAAGTGCCCTCGAAATGTGTCCCCACTTGACAGAAGTGAAGAATCACTTCCAAACTCAATCTGTCATAATTATGGGCCTATGTAATATGGGCAGCATCGAGTTTACATCACGTATACGTGCGTTTTAATAATTGTTTCTCTTAAATGTTCGTTTAAATATAAATAAACAGTACTTGTTTATTTTGTCAGCGAGACGAAATGGCATCCTTTTAGATACAGATTCAGATTTTAGATTTCAAGACTGTACTGTGACATGAAGGAAACAAATGATATACGGTACATATGAAATTATTGCAGTTTAAACAAATTTTAAATAAATGTCAGCGAACCGCCCAAAAAAAAAAAAAAAGAAAACAGTAAAAGAAAGAAAGAAAGAAAAAACGTGGACAAACGAATCACATGACAAAACACGACGCGTTTTGACCTCTAACCTTCATCCACTTCAGCGCAAGATATGCGTTGAATGAAGTAAATGAAGATAAGTGATTATTCGTTCATTTTCGTTGTCCTAATTGTTCTTTACCTTGCCTGAAGAAGACCTAAGAGTTCGAAACGCGTCGAGTTTGGTCTTGAGATTCGTTTGTCCACGGTTTTGTTTTGTTTTTTCTTTGAATCTTTCATTTTCCCCAAACCAAACAAAACAAACATGTTCCGCTCAAAGTTGTCACAGCATTTATTGTTACATAACTGAGAAAATTTCGAAATAATCGAAAGTAATGAGAGTAACATTTACGACTAATTGTTAATCTTATCCTGTGTTTAATCAAAATAAAAGGAAAACATGGTTATATACTACTTTTTCTCGTATGTTTAAGTTTAGACCAAAGACAATGAATAACATTTTAATAATCCTGCATAGGACAGACACTTTGTGTGAGAGTTTTCTTTAAATTTAAATAAAACACTGCTTGCTTTCCTCTTTCTTTCTATTTCAAGAAGTGTCTGCGACACAATGGACACCATTTCAAATTCTCTAACACTTATAAACTGACTCGTCTACCATCTGCATCGTGTTTCCAGAACATATTTCACTAGTGAGATTGTTGCATGTCATGAATTAAAAGAAGTTTCTTTTCGTTACTGTAGAAATATAAATGATCTTGGGGATTGAAGGGGGGTCGTTGGCACCCTGATGTGTGAAAGATGATTGTCCACACTCATCATTGTAAGCAGAGAGAAGTACTTGGTTTCCTTATGTAACTCAATTTCAGTGCTTTCAAAATGTTATTTCAAAGAGGTACCCCCAATCCTCCCTTCTGTCCGTTGTTAATGTTTGTAAGTACCACGACATTATTTCTCCTCAAGACCGCCTCATGTCAAAATCTTGCAAGTGAAGCCCAAACTACTCTTAGCTACAACACCACTCTTCACAATATTGCACAAATTTTCGGCCTCATGGCCTTTCCAAGCGAAAAGAAAAAAAGCAATACAACACAGTGATATCCATCTTTGACAACTTATACTGGCTGTGGTCCACATCCCCAACTCAGGAATGACCGGTGGAATGTTGTCATGAACACCACCCCTACTCCCCACACACATCCTTGAACAATGTGATCTGAATTCTCTTCACTTTAAAAAGGCCACGAGGCGAAAAATCTGTGCAAGATTAAGAAGAGTGGTGTTGTGATTTTTGTACCACTTTTTTCCCTTTGGAGGACTGTTGGTTGTGTCTCCTTAATTATTTTACAAAAAAAAAAGTGTTTATTCGAAATTGATTCAAATATCTTGAAGCACCTTCATTTCAGAGTTTTAATGGGGAAAAAAACCTGGATATTCCCAGTCCTCCCCTCTGTCTCTTGTGAATAGTTGTACGTATCCATGGTCTTGTTTCTGTTCAAGACTAGAACAGGTCAGAATCTTGAAAGAAGAATCAAAACTGCCATTTGACTATTTGGCAAAAGTAAGGTGCGTGCTGTGAGTTGAATCGCATTTCTTCAAGGATGTGTGTGGGGATGGGAGGGTGGGGGTGGGGGTGATGACAAAATACCTCTGGCCATTCGTGGGTTGGAGAAGTGGAACATGGCAGTAAAACATGACAGTCTTCTGCTTTCTTTGGACCTGTTCCTGATCTGATACCGTGCATTTCCATGGTAAACTAAACGTAAGGGAGGGAGGGTGTGTGTGTGTGCTGGGAAGCAACTCTGTTATAATGCCCATGACAATTATGTCTGTAGATTACATCCCGGAAGACTTTCACGTTTCCACAAGCAATTCATTGTTAAGATATGAGCATATGATACAAGATTTGTATGTGCATGTGCATGCAATTGTACGTGTGGGTATGCGTGCGTGCATGCGTGCGCGCGTGTACGTGTGTGTGTGTGTGTGTGTGTGTGTGTGTGTGTGTGTGTGTGTGTGTGTGTGTGTGTGTGGGGTGTGTGTGTGTGTTCAAGCATGCACGTGCACACGTGTGTGTGTGTGTGTGTGTGTGTGTGTGTGTGTGTGTGTGTGCGTGCGTGCGCGCGCGCGCGCGCGCGCGCGCGCGCGCGCGCGCGTGTGTGTGTGTGTGTGTGTGTGTGTGTGTGTGTGTGTGTTGTGTTTTGCAGGCTACATCCAAACGCCTCACTGGAATGGCCGAACGTTTTATTTCCCCTCCATGGATGATTGCGTAACAATCGAGGCACCAGTAAACTACTCCATCATGATCAGCTTCGTCATGCTGGACGTGGAGGCGTGTAGAGACTGTCTGTGTGATTTTCTTGAAATCTATCACACATCATCGTGTAGAGGAGCCCCTCACTCCACACTCTGTGACCCGGTTGTAGCACTTCCAGCAACTTACCAAACAGATGTCATGTCCATTCGTTTTAAAAGTGATAATGGAGTAGAAGGCGCAGGGTTCAGACTCCTGTTTTCCTTTCACAGTCCCGATGAACGGCCCCGGCAGCTGAGGAATGGTCAGTGGCTTTGTTCAGGTGCTCGAAGCGCTGTCATGCTGAAGCACTTTATCTGCAGTTTTGAGACATTCTGCAGCAAGGATGAAGACAACACTGGGGGCTGTCCACCGGCAGATCTGTGTGGGGATACCTCTGTCCAGATTGACGGCAGATGTTACCGCTACATCAGGTCCCCGAGGATGATTACATGGGGAGAGGCCAGCGAGTCCTGCCAGGCCAACAAGGGTTATCTGGCCAGTCTCAACACGGAGCAGGAATGGGAGAGCGTGGCTGGCTTTTGGACCAACACAATCAACGCACAGTATCTGATGGTTGGACTGAGACGCCACTACGACATTGCGATGAGACACTTGTAAGTAAATCACAACCCTTCAACTGCTTTTTTACGCAACAAATGTTTTGACTTTCAACTTCATTTGTGAAAGTCTGGAGCAACATTTTGAAACTTTATTACTTTTTTAAAGTATCGTTTTAAAATTTAAATAATATTTTGTAGTGAAATCTAGTAGCAGACGTAATTTGCTGTGAATATATATGGTTGGGGGTTCTTTGTGGTTACCACTGACCACAATTATTAGTCACTTGCCTCTCTCTGAAAGCAGAGTCCATCCATAATCGTGTAGGTTTTCTAACAGACTGCCACTAAAGCTTGATGCAAGTGCAGGTGCACCCGAATAGTCTACGCCTTACTACATGGCTTGTGGATGGTCACCTGTCACTGTTACTCAGTGTTGTAATCAGTAAGAGCCATGTGTGTGTGTGTGTGTGTGTGTGTGTGTGTGTGTGTGTGGTTTTGTGTGTGTGTGTGTGTATGGTGTGTGCGTGCGTGCGTGAGTGTGTGTCAATATGCACTCTTGTTTGTAGGTGCATGGTATTTATTGGAATGTTTATCTTCTTCTTGGTTTCATTCATGTTTTTTTTAAATGTTAATACGCGCTTAGGGCTTATGTAAGATCAAGCGCCATAGATAATCATGATCATTGTTATCATTTTTAAGGTGAATTAAAATGGATTAACAATAGTGGCAACTCCAGCAGACACCACGGTCCTCTCACACCATGTCTTTGTATTCAACGCTCCCCAAATGCCCCACTTAAAACTACATGTAGGTTCAACCACAAGAGATGCTATGGGGCTGATCCATACTCAACGCTCTCCAAATGCCCCACTTAGAAACTACATGTAGGGTCAACCATAAGAAATGGCATGGGGCTGATCTGCATGGCGGACAAGCCACATTAGTGTGGAACAGAATGTGCTTGGTATATTGTTTAACAGTTTATTACACAAAAGCACATATGCGTGAGCTCACACACACACACACACACACACACACACACACACACACACACACACACACACACACACACACACACACACACATACATACATACATACTTACATACATACATACTTGCATGCACATATCTACCTATTTTTGTTTCTATCTACCTGTCTACCTCTGTGTATGTATGTGTGTGTGTGTGTGTGTGTGTGTGTGTGTGTGTGTGTGTGTGTGTATGTATGTGTGGTGTGTGTGTGTGTGTGTGTGTGTGCGTGTGTGTGTGTGTGTGTGTGTGTGTGTGTGTGAGTGCATGTATCTATCTGTCATCATCTTCACCTGATTACTGAATTATGCGAAGAGAGTATAATTCAATCCTTTCCAGTGGAACTGTTTTCTTGACAGGTCCCCTTCTACCTGGAAATGGTCTGACCAAACCAAAGCTTACTACCTTGCTATCAGCCCTTCTCCAGGTGACGTCCCCTACCCTCCCTACTGTGCTGTCTTCCAAGCCCACGAGCGACATTTGACTGTTATCTCCTGTAATTCTCCTTTATGGGCAAACTACCTCTGCGAAATGGGGTCACAGACGGACCAAGATACAGTGTCAAGTCATCAGGCCAAAGTCAAACTCCCATCTCCTTCAACAAACGCCTCGAGCATTTCTCACATGAGTGAATGCCCCAACAAAGAAGCGACATTGACATTGCTCCTGTGTGAAGACTTAAGTCGCTGCTATATGGGCAAGACGAAAGAGTGTCTTTATGATCACCCTCTGCAAGCAGAAACGATGTTCACGTGCCAAGTTCACAAACAAAATGTGCACTACACCCTCGTGTGTGACCATCGCAATGACTGTCTGGATGGAAGTGATGAAGATTTCTGTCTCTTTCCACCATGTTCATCTGGTGAATTTTCATGCTGGGAAAACTCTCAGGTACATACTACACCGATGCATGCAACAACAGGAATAACAACAACAACAGCCACAATAACAACAACAACGACAACAATGGCAGCAGGAACAACCACACCCGTCCTCACCACAGGCATCATCATCATCATCATCATCATCATCATCATCATCATCATCATCATCATCATCATCATCATCATCATCATCATCTTCATCATCATCATCATCATCATCATCATCATCTCAACAACAACAAGCAACAACAACGATAACAACAACGACAACAACAGCAACAAAACACATGGTGATATAACAAGATAATTTCCTTGAATATAATATGTAAACACAAAAGATGTAAAGAGTGTAAAACCAATATATGGGACAATGTCGCTATGGATTGATGAGGAAACACATGGGATGTTGTTTACATTGTAATGAGTTTACATTACTGTAGAAATACGATAGCACGGACATAATGAAGAATTTGTACAATTAGCAGTTTTAATGTAATGCAATAAAATTAAACTTAACTTGCTAGCTAACATTGAATGTGATGACATAATAATTGGAAAGCATTTTAACAAATTCAAAATTATTGAAGAAAACTGTTGGGGTTTTTTTTCTGGTAGGTAATTGTCAACATAATCATTTCATTCATGTCAATTTTCTTCTTATTCCTTTGAGACATGTTAGATGTTTGTTATTGCAAAGTGAGGAGACTGCAGGGGAGATCACAACACATATCAAAAGTAATTGTTATGACTCCATCGAACAACGCGGACAAACGAAATGTCTTGTGATTTGTTGTCCATGTTGTTCAGTGGAGTCGAAACAATTACTTTAAAAGTTAGAATTTTTTAGCTAGCTTCATTACACACATCTAAATGTGTGTGTACACATGTCCATAGGTATTCATGCATGTATGTTACTATTTTTAAACTCGTGAGTTTGCGCGCCTGTTTGTTTGTGTGTGTGGTGTGTGTGTGTGTGTGTGTGTGTGTGTGTGTGTGTGTGTGTGTGTGTGTGTGTGTGTGTGTGTTTGTGTGCGTGCGTGCGTGCGTGCGTGTGTGTGTGTGATGCAGATTAAGAGAATCAGATAATTGTCGAAGACTGAACGATAGATCTTTTCTTTTGTTGCAATATCTTTGAATGTGTGAAAAGTTTTGAGTGGTTTCTCTCCTTTGTACCTGATATAATTTGACAATTTATCATTTCAGTGCATTCCACACGACCTTCAATGCGATGGAAGAGCACAGTGTCTGGACGGTAGTGATGAAGAGCGGTGCTTGGAATCCACCGAAATCTACCAGTCGAACATAGTGGTCCCCCCTGCTATCATCAACGTGACAGGCATGGGCGGCATCACCATCACAGCTGTTAACATCTCCCACAATGACTCTGTCTGTCCAGAAACCCATTTCCAGTGTCCTGGCAATGGCTACTGCCTGCCTGTCTTCGTCAGGTGTGACGGTGTGACTGACTGCCCTGGGGAGAAGATGAAGCGGAATGTGAGTCGTACACATGTCCTGGATTCTACCGGTGTCACAGAGCAAAGACCTGTGTTCATGCTGACCATCTGTGTGATGGCGAGTTCCAGTGTCCAAGACGTGACGATGAACTGATGTGCAATGCAGCTTGCCCTAGGGCTGTGTGTGCCGAGGATTTGCTTTTGTTTGCGTTTTGAATTTTTCAGCAGACCTTTTTCCTCAGCTAAGATACCTGAAGGCTGATGGAACAGGTATGAACCTGCGTGATGTTGCCCGAAACAGCCTCCTCATCTACCTTAGCCTGAAACATTGTTACATACAAACCTTCACCTTGTGACATTACCCAACTTACAGACCCTCGACCTCAGTCATAATTTGTTGACCAGCTTCACATCTACAGCATTAGAGAATATGGTAAATCTGCGTTCCCTGTCTCTGGCTTTTAACCAGCTGTTATCCCTGAACTCTATCGATTTTGCAGACATTACGTTTCCTGGTCTGGTTTTTCTGGACATGTCTGGCAGCAACACCAGTGTGATCTCCAACATGACCTTTCTCCTTTTCCCCAACATAGAACACCTCAAGCTTGCTGGAAGCCAGCTGCAGACAGTGTTGGAACCAGGTTTCAGCCCGCTGCATGATCTGCAAGTTCTGGATCTGTCCGATTGTGCTGTGACCGAGTTTTATGGGGGTATGTTTAAGAATTTGACAAAGCTACACAAAATCTACACTTCCATTTTCCACATGTGCTGTCCCAGCATTCTGCCTGAAGGGTTTGAACCTGAACATTGTCACGCTCCTTCTGATGAAGTTTCTTCCTGTGCTGCTCTTCTCAGAACGGACATGTTCAGAGTGTTTCTCGTCATCTACGCCGTCTTCGCCCTCGTAGCCAATTTTGTGAGCTTTGTGTATCGGGTCTTTGGCAAGGGAATTAGCACAAAGCTTGGCTTTGATATTTTTGTGACTCATCTGTGTGTGTCTGATTTCTTGATGGGAGTCTACCTGGCCATTGTTGGAATAGCTGACCGGATCTATTATGGAGACTATGAGTGGAATGCCGCACAGTGGAAACAAAGTGTAGCTTGTCAGATGGCTGGATTCCTGTCTTTTCTGTCAAGTGAGGTGTCAGCTTTCCTCATATGCTTCATCACTCTTGAACGCTTTTTGGTCACTCGTTTTCCTCTCAAAGACTTCCGCTTTACCCCAAAGTCTGCTCACTTAGCGTGCACAGTGGCATGGATGCTGGGTGCGCTACTTGCTGCAATCCCTCTGCTTCCTTTCTCCCCACCCTGGGATTTCTACAGTCAGACAGGGATCTGCATCCCCCTGCCAATCACCAGAAAGGTGTTCCCTGGAAGCGAATATTCTTTTCTTGTCATGATTGTCTTCAACTTCATCTTATTCCTTCTGATCGCTGCTGGTCAGTTTCTGATTTTCTGGTCCTTTCGTTCCCAAAGAAAGACTGTTAGCAGATCCAGCAAGACGGCAAAAGACATGGCAGTTGCCAGACGTCTGCTGTTAGTGGTGATGTCTGATTTTCTCTGCTGGTTCCCCATTGGTCTGCTGGGACTACTGGCTAGAAGCGGCACTCCAGTTTCTGGAGACATCAATGTTGCCATGGCAATTTTCGTGCTCCCTTTCAATTCAGCTCTCAATCCATTTTTGTATACATTCCATGTGCTAATAGAGGCATGCCGTGTCAAATGTGCATCTTATCATCCTAAAACCAGGGGGAAAATAATGTCTGGTGTTCGTGTAACTCATGATACACATGATCAAGGTCTGTCTACTGTCCCTATTTCTACAGGAGGATCAGTCTGCAATACCACAATAACTGAAGATGACACCACGCACGAAGAAGTCTTGCGTTTGATAGACAGGATTCTCCAAGAAAGGGTGATGACCACGGAAGGTCTTAAACGTCATCTCACAGAGCTAGTTACAGAAAGACATTCCATGACTACAGCTGACATTCACCTAGGGTAGATCACCACAGAAAGAACAGCTATGCAACGCCAAGACAGCATGATATAGCTGACATAACACACAATATTTACAAAGCTGGTAAGTTTGAATTCAGTCACAGCAGAAGCGTGTCCATTTCTTTGAACTGAAATGTTGCTAAGGCGTTGCCTGCCTTCTGAATAGATTTTTATTTCTTACAAACTTGGAGGCAGAAATAAGACAGCAGAGTTATTGACCACAAGCCAAAATCCATTAAGCAAATACACAAAGCAAGGTGCAAACTGACGCGTATTTGTACACAGCTCGAAACAGACTGGTACATTTTCGAAATATGTGACTTTTGGAGAGGTTAAAAAAATAGCATACACTGAATTGCACTGAACAATACTCCTTGTATGGCTGTTACCAAGGAAATGACAACTATCTGGAAAGTAGTTTTGTATTTTTTATGAAGGTTGATGTCGTTCATGTTTGTTGGATATTTACTTGTTTGTCTCTTATTATGCTAAAGAAGCATTACTTTACATGTTGTTTTGTGTGTTTATTTGTATCTTGGAAAATGCTCGTTTCTCTCAAGATGAGCGTTGGCTCAAAGCAAACTACTCAGAATAATTAATGCATAAACAAAATGTTTTCTCCATCTTGATAAAGTCCGAGCATCGTGAATATTACAAGGCTGCAAAACTGGTGTTAGCATGTACTGTCTGTAACAGGCGCAAGACCAGCCATCAATATTCTTAGAAGCATGTCTTTGACTTCACGAACAAAGTTGACACGCTTGTCCTCCTAATAGACTTGATGTTTCATGAGGTGGATATAAATGTTGTAGTGAAATCTTTTGTCTATTCTTCACCAAATTGTTATATGTCACACTAATCTCTCTCTCTCTCTCTCTCTTCTCTCTCTCTCTCTCTCTCTCTCTCTCTCTCTCTCTCTCTCTCTCTCTCTGTCTCTCTCTCTCTCTGTCTGTTCTGTCTGTCTGTCTGTCTTCTCTCTCTCTCTCTCTCTCTCTCTCTCGATCGATCTATCTGCCTACGCACCTATCTGCCCACCTACCTGTCTGTCTGTTTATCTATATATGTGTATCTACATGTGTGTGTCACTGTATTTTTTTTTATACAGTTTAATAAATACTTAAATTTGATCATGTTCAAGCCTTTTATATATTGCTTGTCAGTTTTAGTCGTCGAAACTGATGCCATACCTTGATAAGTATTGATGTTACCACGTTATCCACGGAGAACCAATTTGCACAAGGTTCCTACCAAACTGTCTCTGAAGAACTTGCGTGAGTACGGTTACTACCACATTGTCTATGGAGAGCGTGCGTGCACAAAGTTCATGCCAAATTGTCCAAATTGTCCCTTTAAAGATACTCATTCAATTGTCTTCAGAGAGCCTGTTTGCACACAATTCCTAGGAACAACCCTTTTGTGCAGATTCCTTCCAAATTGCCTCTTGAGAGCCTGTGTGAAGCTGTTCCCACAAAATTGTGTCTGGAAGGCCTGACTGTGCGAAGATCCAAACAATTTTTTTTCCTGAAGATTCTGTGCTTTTTTTTTCAACCAGATTGCTTCAGACATCATTTTGCTCAATATTCCTACATTTTATCACAACCATTGTATCATTATCGATGGAGAGACCGTGTGCATCTTACCCAATGGTCTCAGGGGAGTCCCTTCCATAGTATCTCTGTGCAGGCTGTTTGCATAGAGTCTGCACCAAATTGTCTGCAGGGAGCCTGTTAGCACCAATTCCCTATGAACTTGTTTCTGGATAAATTATCCCCACAAGCTCTGTTAGTACAACAATTTAATATTTTTTATTAGATGAATCTTCCGCTTTGTCTCTGGAGAGCCTGTGTGCTAAAGTTTCCGCCACATTCTCTCTGGATGGTCTGTTGTACAAAGGTCCTACGTGAATTATTAATGGGTGGCCTGTTAGCAAAAAGTTCTTACCAAATTGTTTCTTTAGAGCGTGTTTGTTCAAAGTTTATACCAGATTGTACTAAACTGTCTCTGAAAGGCGTGCTTCTGCAAAGTTGAAACCAAATTGTGCTTGAACGGCCTGTTAGCGTAAAGTTTGCATCAAACTATCTCTGGGGGGCTTATTTGCATAACATCCATGCTACATTTTCTTTACAGAGCCAGTCAACACATAAGGCCTACCATCCTGCCTCTGGGGAGCCTGGTAGTCGACATTCCCGTAAAGTTTGCTTCTAGACAGTCTGTTTCTACAAAATCCTGTCACAAATATAATCGAAAAGCTTGTTAGAGTTTCTACCAAATTTGCTAATGAAGGCCGTGTACGCAAAGCTCTTGCCAGATTATCTCTTGAGAGGATATCTGATCAAAATTCCTGCCACATCGCCTGCAGAGACTGAACATGCGTAAAGCTGCAACCAAATTCTGTCTGGTGAGCATGATAGTGTAAAGCTCCAACCCATTGTTCTCCGAAGAGCTTGTGTGCACAAAGCTCGTGCAGAACGTTCTCATTTTGCATGCTGTGGACCAGCGGCGGGTTTGCATCCAGTCACAAATGTATGCAAAGTTTATGAGTTGATCGACTGTTGTCATTGAATGATTCATCCCCCTCTTAGTGGTCATGCTATTGTAGTCTCACCTTGTCCTCCTGATTCAAGTGTGCTGTGACTCAGCCCACTGATAGTTTAAGATTGAAGATCTCTTTTGGCCTAAATTCCTGCTGATTGTTTGTCATGGCGTCGCTCTTAGGTAAGTGTATTCTGCTGCTTGCTTCATTCAACAGCGTGTCATGATGAGCAGGTTTTGGTTTGGTGATGAGCGGAGAGTCATTCAGTGGCGTTTTCAATTCTCAGTTAAACCATATGGTGGGTCAGTTGATTGTTGTTTTTAATAATGACTCTCGTTGCATTATGGCAGCCATTTTCTGTCGAATAAATTGCTGAGTAGTGTGCATTCACTCTCCAGTAGTGTGCATTCACTCTCCAGTAGTGTGCATTCACTCTCCAGTAGTGTGCATTCACTCTTCAGTAGTGTGCATTCACTCTCCAGTAGTGTGCATTCACTCTTCAGTAGTGTGCATTCACTCTTCAGTAGTGTGCATTCACTCTTCAGTAGTGTGCATTCACTCTTCAGTAGTGTGCATTCACTCTTCAGTAGTGTGCATTCACTCTTCAGTAGTGTGCATTCACTCCTAACTATTGGTGTTGCTACAGACCCATGCCGCTAACATGTTGAATGATATATGTCAGATGCTGTTGAACCGTTAGTGCCGGTTGTTTTTCACACCAACAATTCACTTTTTGCTCACTGTTAGTCTTCACCTGACACTCCTCCTGCAGTTCACGTCAGTGTTGAGGACAGTGCAGCTGTCTACACTAAATCATAGGTTACCCCCCTTTGATGTTTGCTTCTTTCATGCATGTACTCCTCTGTTCCTTTCAGACTCGGAAGGCTATTTCACATAGTGCAGCCGTATCCTGACTTCACAATGTGCTCATATTACTATTGCTGTTATGATTAGAAGACAGCACGGGGATGTGTGTGTGTGCGCGCGGGTGTGCGCGCGGGTGTGTGTGTGTGTGTGTGTGTGTGTGTGTGTGTGTGTGTGTGTGGGAGAGAGAGAGAGAGAGAGAGAGAGAGAGAGAGAGAGAGAGAGAGAGGAAGGTCCCACTATTATTATTAAATATTATTTTCCCAGCCTACTGTACTGTTTTGCTTCACCGGTTCTCATAGTCCATGTAGATCTGTGCGTTCTGTATTTTAATGGCGCAATTGTAATGTATACGACACTGGAGTCGGGGAAAAAAGGAAAGAAACGAAAACAAAACAAAAACGTGGGAAAAATAAGATACTGAGGACCCCCAAAACGCAGTTGTGTAGCTCCATTTTTCAGATTAGTATGACTTGGCGCGGGGGTCGGGTGATGCACACAGACAGCGCCCACCACCAGTCACACGTTTAGAGGGTAGGGAAAGGGGAAGGGGAGGGCTGAAAGGGGGACGGAACACCACCTAGTGGAAGAGAACGGGAGACGAGAGGAGAGAGAGCGGAAGAAAGGGGAAGGAGGAGGAGGAGGAAGAGGAGAGAGAGCGAGAGAGAGGGAGGGAGGGAGGGGGGGGGGCGAGAAAGGGAGAAGGGGGTAAAGTGGGAGAAATAAGAGACAGACAGAGAGAGAGAGAGAGAGAGAGAGAGAGAGAGAGAGAGAGAGAGAGAAAGACAGAAAGAGACAGAGAGAGAGAGAGAGAGAGAGAGAGAGAGAGAGACAGACAGACAGACAGACAGACAGACGGAGCGAGGAACAAAAGGAGGACAGGGGAATCGTTATCTGCTCGACAGGCAGCACAATTATTATGCGATTGAAAGAATGTATTGCACCTCAAAGCATAACACTTAATAATAGGAACACAAACCAAAGTTCACTCATTCATACCTTTAAAAGAGTGAAGAAGCTCCATGGTGCATTCCATGTCATGTGCCACTCACAATGAAACATATTCTTTTAAGAGTGTTGGGACTTGCATGATGTGAGACACAAACATTTTACAGCAGATTCCACGAAAACCTTGTTCAGAGATGTTCCGCATCTTTGAGTTCTTGAAAGAGATTAACATTTTTCATCGGATCTGAGATTTTACAGTGGAAAGATTTTTAACAAAATTTCGGATGGGTTTTTAGATGTGTTTAAAGAATTGTGTGAATGAATGACTTGTGAGTTGAATTAAAACGTGGTAACAGCCCTGCTATGGCCCTTTGTGGTCGGCTGGGCTATAAGCAACATTACCATACCTTACCTTACCTTACCCTGAGCACGCAGCAGGTCGTTCGTAAAGGTGGCCTTTGGGACTGTGAAGATCGGGCAGACGTCCTGGAAAGTGCACAGCTACTATCTATCATTATTGTAGTTCTCTCTTCTTTTCTCTTTGTCCTTAAACTATTACATTCCACCACTTCACAATCCACTACATTAATACTTCACTGTTCTCCCAGGGTCAGTCTTCCTCAATTGCTAACTAGACTTTAATCACTGTTCTCTGTCTACTCACCTTTTTTCTTCTCTACTCTCTACTTTTCAGTACACTTCCCCTTGCTGGCCCCTAATCCTATCTGTTCTGATTCTCTGGTTTCCTTGCTGTCGTCTGCCATCTGCTGCGCCTGTCAGAGTCCGTGCTTTCTCCTCGGTGTCCTCTCGCCCCTCCCTATCTGCCTGTCCGCTCTCCCCTAGCTCGTTGTTCGTCCCTCTCTTGTTCGTCCCCTTGTTGTTCGTCCTCTCTCTGCGCGAGGGCAGGAGTCTTTTTTTTCTCTTCATACCCTCACTCGACTTGATCCTGCCGCAGGGTCCAGCTTCTGAAACCGAGGCTGGTTCCCAATGTTTGGTCTGGACCCTGGTCCCTGCAGCATCGTAGTATGCGATGGTGCCGTACCCTGTTGACGTCCTTTCACTGGACAGGTGTAATGCGTTCAGTTCGCGGTACTATTTGCTGCGAGTGTCTTCTTATTCTGGGCCTGCACAGCGTTTGGCCTTCCAGATGTTTATTTGATTTATTCTCTGAAAGTTCGAACTACGTCATGAAATTTTGAACTCCGTTATATCAGCACAGAAGTTTGGTGCCCAGATAGTAGTGTGTTCTGTGTTCTCTTCCCCCAGCACCTTGATAGGAGTCAATGCCCCTTACACAAGTTGTTCAGCCAGTGTGCAATGAAGATCTTTGTGTGGGATGGAAGATCATAGGGTTGCATTGTACTTCTGGCATCAAACCTGGGTAAACTTAATTAATCTGATGAGGCAACCTACGCATGAAAAGAAGACGCCAGCGTATAATACAGCGTAGGTCATCCGTTAACAATGTCTCACACACTGTTGTCATTCACATTGCAAACCTGTCGCTAAAGCTCCAGTAAACTGGCGCGAATGCCTACGTTGACCGTGACATTTTTGAATGGTGTATGTGTGTATATTGTTAATATAAGCATTATCGAATTTTCACATTATGAACTTTATTATGTATGGTAGGCTCTGTCAATTGACATTATAATCAAAGTGTTGTTTCTTACGTGCACAATGTGTATCATTCATAATTATATCTCATACATTGTTTAGATTATTGTGATTCAATACATAGGAAAGATGTACCATTGCGTGTAATGTACACCAAGAAAAACGCTTTTTTTCTTAAAATTTTCCTATGCTTTGCGACTTTGATATAGGCTGTTCTTTGACATATGATCTTTGATCTCTGTGCTCACCTCTTTGCCCATTGTTGGTTTCAGTAAACTGCTGATTGTTACTTCTATGCCGTGCTTTATTGCTTACCACTGGGGTTCTGTGGAGAGTGGGCAGAATTCGGAAAAACAGGCTCCCCCAGGTTAATTCCTTTAACAACAAGTGAGAGATACGAACGGTTTTATAAAACGGTCAACAACACTGCTGTCTTGGTTTGGAGCAAGAGAGATGTAAAGTCAGTGGACTTGTTCCAAGACCACTGTGAGGAGATGCTTCCATTCCCACCAGAGAACAGCCGTGTCCACACAGCCCACAAAGCATGACCCAACGAACAGAAACTGTACGAGCTTCAGACCTCTTCTAGCAAACATCAGCTGACATCCAGGAGGTGCGTTTTCCACTGCTGGCGACAGTTTGTAGTGAAATTACCGAACGGCCATAGACGATTGAGCAGTGGGTAGAACAGCATTCAGGGTTTTATTCCAGAGAGAACACGGTTATTTTCTTAGGATGCCCTTACCGCTGTTCGAGCATGGCTTTCAAGAGAGGGGAGAGGCAGGGTTGGGTGGGTGGGATAGAGTATTGGAAATATGGAGATGGGAGTAGTGTCTTCTCTTATGTCCTGCTGTCAGGGTCTCCATAGAGTTTCTCCCTACACACAGAAGGCCTGAGGGTGGACTTGGCTGTGTCAAAGAGCTATGCTAAAGGCGTTGGTTTCGGGCAGGGCAGGGCAAGGCAAGAACTCCATGCTGAGTCCCCAGCAGCACATTGCTTGAGAAGGCTGGTATTTCATTCCTCTTGACTCTCCTCAAACAAAGGAGTCCGTGTTGGCTGAAACAGGTCTAACGGATGGAAGGTGATCGTGTACTCAAGAACCTGTGCAGGGCACTTGCTGAAGGAAAGGAGCCGACTGGAACACCTCAGCTTCGCTTCAAAAGCACCTGCAAGCGTGCCCTCTTCATCAGTTCCAGCACCTACGAGGCAACTGTCACAGAGACCCCTGGAAACAAAAACTCCATTATGAACTTAAAGGAGGATATGCCGCAGCCTGCCAGTACAAAGCCAGCGGAGGAAGGCATCACCGGAGACCTGCAGACCGCCCTTGACCTTCGTCTGCTGTACACCATGGAAAGGACTGTGTCTCTTGGACAGGCCGCCACAGACACAGAGAAGCTGTTCCACCGGACCTGACTACCAGCGCTCAGAATCCATAGTCATTCGAAACCGACTCTTGCCAACGTTGCTGCTCTTCCTTCTGATTGTGAGGTTGTGTGATGCTGAGCAGAGCGGTGGGTGTGGGTATAATATCAGATTGGCGATGCTGGAACTAAAGGTGTGATTTCTTCATGCTCATATCTTTGTGCATTAGTTTAATAGAGATAAATCATCACTTAGGAGGTTAAGATTATATCCAGAAGGTCCAATGCGTTAGTGAAGTTCTGGTTTCTCAAGCAGAATAATTGTATGATGGTATGTAGGTTTGAGGTTAGAACATGCGAAATGTAAAGAAAAGATTCTCTCCGAGAAGTAAAAAGTCCGTGTTAAGTCTCAGGTCATCTATGCCTATGCAGTTTGCTTATTTGTGCCTTTATTGCTAGAACTTCATTGTACACATGTGGTAACATTAAACCGAAATCCCGTTGGTTTTTTTCTGACCCTATACCCACCCAACCCTTGCCCCCCCCCCCCTCCGCCCCACACTCACTCCTGATATTTCCTCTGTGTGTGTGTGTGTGTGTGTGTGTGTGTGTGTGTGTGTGTGTGTGTGTCTGTGTGTGTGCGTCTGTGCGTGTGTGCTTCATTGTAATGTTAATAAGATTTGTGGTATGTAATTCTATTTCTATTACTTTTTCTACAGTAATCGTGTAACACGTATCTTTCATGTAATTCTAATTCTGATTATGACACTCTTAGCGCATAGTTCTCTGTGTATGTTTGAAATTATAAACTGTCAGTCGTTGCCTTTTGTGAATCACATATATGTGTATGTATACTCCAGTGTTATTTAGCGGGGTTATATATTGAAATATTTGGGAGTATCTTATTGATATCTATCTCTAAATGTATAGTTCATGTTCCTGTGTATATACTTTAATGCATCAGTATATTGTCAAATGTAATTTGCGTTTGCTGGTATTATTGAAAAGAAATGTACAATAGTTACAGTCTCTGGATTTTGTTTTTATGGTAACTTTCAGATTGTCAGTTTTAAAATCGATGGCGTGTCGTTCTGTTTATGATTATCTACGCATTGCTACCATTTTGAAATTCTTTACGTTTTGATATGTTGTGTTTGTTCTTGAAGCCGGTCTGTTGGGGCTAGCCTCTCCCTGTAGTGTTGGTACAACTGAACTGTTGATTGTTATACGTGTTGTGTGTTTTGATATTTATCTTGATCGGCATTTTTCGCGTCATTAGATCGTAACATGTGATACATAAGGTGTGTTTTCTTGATATTCAGGTCTTAGTACATTGCTGCCTCATTAAACTATCCGTTCTGACATTTGCAGTGTCTGTTGTTTGTGCTTATACTTAATAAGATTGGAAATACTACCAAAGACCAGAAATTAATTATAAGGAAATTGAAAACCTGTTGATTCTAGTTTCGTTAACAAGCATAACAAATTTAATGCCACTCTTGATATTTAAACAGTCTATATAAAGCCACAGCGGAATGGAACACTTTAAAACTAGCTTTGAAACATTTGCAAAGAATTCTTCTCCTTCTTCTCTCAAGTATCTTCCGTGCCACCTCAGTGGCATTGCACCCACACCCCTCATTCCCCCACCACCATCACCCCAAAGCACACACGCACGCACGCACACACACACACACACACACACACGCACGCACGCACGCACGCACGCACGCACGCACGCACGCACGCACGCACGCACGCACGCACGCACGCACGCACGCACACACACACACACACACACACACACACACACACACACACACCCCATTCAGCCGCAGCCCCGGAACCGTCAACACCCAGGGAGCAGTCCGTGTCAAGTCGTCAAGAGGCAACCCACCAGAGGAGACACTGCATTGCTGCTGAGTCACTTCAATGGTGTTCAGTGGTGTCTGTTCTGATCCAACATACGCAGGACACCACCTACTAAGCCACTTACTGACAATGTTTGCCTAGATGCTGAGCCCGCGTGAGTAAGCTGTCCTTCCAGAGGACGCCACCACGTCCATCTAGCCACCATCCAAGTGAATATGTGGATACCGGTGACCCCCCCCCCCCAAAAAAAAAAAAAAAAAAAAAAAATTCAAACCAAGGGCATAGTCGTGGAGAGACAATCAGAACTGAAGTCTCCATGAGAGGAGGGCTTGAAGGGCTACATAATTGGAGACATTTTTTTTTCATGCTCATCAATGATGATGATGATGATGATGATGCCAAGAATTTCCGTTCAGGTCTGAGACTACATGTCAGGACTGTACTCTATGTTTATTTTCATAGTATATGCCGACGTCAACTAGACCCAAGAGATACAGATTACACCTCCGGCGTTGGTCTTGAACTTTGTGGAGCACTCTCAGAGACGCGTCCATTAAGTGGATGAAACTTGACTGTGTGGTCCCAGGCTTCATGCTTGAGCCCATAGCAAATCCAGAAGGTCAAGGGAGACAAATCGCACAAATGAATGGCTCTGGTGGGAATCTCCCACGTCCCAGCCGGAAGTCTGTGACGCTAGTCCCTTCAGCATGGCGGCTGGTAAATTTTTAATATCTGCAAAGCATCAAAGGAATACGAACAAAAAAAAGAACACAACAAACTTCTGACAGCAGGTAATAGTCTACTTGTTTTCAGTCATGGAGCTAAATCATTCACGTTACGTACGTGCAGTAAACAACAATTCCTTGATGTATTTTCTTTCAGTATAACTCACAATTCCACGGTTTTGATCGTAACCACATTGTGTTTTCAAACTTATAAAATGTTTTCAACTATGACTTTAACAATAGCAGCGGATTTCAACTGTGCTTACCCAAAGCTTTCACTGCAGACTATTGCCTCAATTCCTCCTCGCACAGGAACGGGTCCAGTTACTCCTTAAATGTTCATCAATCCTTGAAAAGACGAATGGGATATCATCTCTTGTCTGTGTTCCCTGTGTGTACTGTAGTTACTTCGCTGTAGCTTCTACCGCTCCGTGATCTGTTTATCATTACATCACTTACCAAACATATCCTTTCTGCACCTCGCTCGAGCAAGATCAATTTTGCTTTCTTAATTCACTTTTAACCAACGACAAGGTAGTTTACAATGACGGTGTACTCAACACGTAGTGTTAATTATTTTCACTCTCAATTTATTGTGGCTCTTTCAACAAAAACAAACCCCTTTAACTTCTTTATTACAGGCAACACATAAATGTCTTATCGTACTCTTTTCCCTGCCAATCCTCCAGCTAAGTAGAGAGAGAGAGAGAGAGAGAGAGAGAGAGAGAGAGAGAGAGAGAGAGAGAGAGAGTAGTATTTTCTAAGTATGAATGAGTGTTGTGTGTGTGTGTGTGTGTGTGTGTGTGTGTGTGTGTGTGTGTGTGTGTGTGTGTGTGTGTGTGTGTGTTCTCATTCTCCCTGCATCTTTCCCTCGCTCTCCCTCCCGCCCCCTCCGCCTCCCCTCTTCTACCCCCCCCCCCCCCCCCCACTGCTCACTACCCACTCCTCTTACCTCTCCTTGTCTGTCCCAATGTTTTACTTGTACATCCATGCTACCCACATCCCCACCCACACCCTCTCTCTCTCTCTCTCTCTCTCTCTCTCTCTCTCTCTCTCTCTCTCTCTCTCTCTCTCTCTCTCTATCTCACCATACATTCTCTCGCCAAATTCTGAACTTTAAATTGCATGTCCGGGTGAGGAACAGCTGCTCTGTAAGGTTTTCTATTTGTATCATTCTTTGTAAGTGGAGAAGCCACTCTATTGCAGCGAATGCCGACATGACCAGGATGTAAAGCAAAAACCATGTTGCAGCCATCAGATTTCAGAGAAGTACAAATCTTTCAACAACAACAACAAAAACTAAAATGGAAAAATCAGGAGTCGAAACTGCTTTATGAAACTGCCAGCAACGGCCTCCAAAGTAGAGAGGGAGTCACAAAGAATGTTTAAATCTTTAAATTTGGAGACCGTTTTGAGGTGCCAGGACGAACGCTGTGAGCTCAGCAGTGTGGGTGGAGCTGTTTGAGGAGCTGTGCTTTGAGCATTTCTGGGACTGAGGAAGATGCTGAGCAGTAACCAACACAAACAACTCCTTCTTCAGATCTTGAACTGTCAGAAAGTATTCTTTGAAAAAAGGACATCTAAGGAAAATGCAGCAGTTAATTTCTTTTTTGTACGCCAGAGAAGTAATGGAGTCTTTGCGATAACAGGCAAGATCAAAATGGACACCCGGAGTGTGGAAAGTCCATGGTGGGTGGTCTGGACATCCGGAGTATAGAAAGTCCATGGTGGGTGGTCTGGACATCCGGAGTATAGAAAGTCAATGGTGGGTGGTCTGGACATCCGGGGTGTGGAAAGTCCATGGTGGGTGGTCTGGACATCCGGAGTATAGAAAGTCAATGGTGGGTGGTCTGGACATCCGGAGTATAGAAAGTCCATGGTGGGTGGTCTGGACATCCGGAGTATAGAAAGTCCATGGTGGGTGGTCTGGACATCCGGAGTATAGAAAGTCCATGGTGGGTGGTCTGGACATCCGGAGTATAGAAAGTCCATGGTGGGTGGTCTGGACATCCGGAGTGTGGAAAGTCCATGGTGGGTGGTCTGGACATCTGGGGTGTGGAAAGTCCATGGTGGGTGGTCTGGACATCCGGGGTGTGGAAAGTCCATGGTGGGTGGTCTGGACATCCGGAGTATAGAAAGTCCATGGTGGGTGGTCTGGACATCCGGAGTATACAAAGTCTATGGTGGGTGGTCTGGACATCCAGAGTGTGGAAAGTCTATGGTGGGTGGTCTGGACATCCAGAGTGTGGAAAGTCCATGGTGGGTGGTCTGGACATCCGGGGTGTGGAAAGTCCATGGTGGGTGGTCTGGACATCCGGGGTGTGGAAAGTCCATGGTGGGTGGTCTGGACATCCGGGGTGTGGAAAGTCCATGGTGGGTGGTCTGGACATCCGGGGTGTGGAAAGTCCATGGTGGGTGGTCTGGACATCCGGAGTATAGAAAGTCCATGGTGGGTGGTCTGGACATCCGGAGTATAGAAAGTCCATGGTGGGTGGTCTGCAAATTTGAACGAATCACGCACGACTCGCAAGGTCTTTGTCTGCACTGTTCATATAGAGAAAGGTTCGAATTCCCAAGGGTGGAATAGAATATATAAAACTTTTAAAGAGACAGCAATGAGACTAATCTAACTTTGGGGAAAAGGTTTCAGTCAGCAAGCTGCAGTACACCCACATCTCGTACAAGAGTTATATTTGACATAATATTGATTACGTGGGCAAGAGATTCTGTCGAGACACGCGCGAAGAAAACAAGTTTCTTTTCCACCTGGCTTTTGGTCATTCAGAATGAGTTGGTGGAGAAACACGAATTATTTCACAGTGCTCAAAGGGACAAAACATCAAATACAGCAGAAGACTAAAACGCCAGGGTTGTTTCCCGTCTCACTTTAGAAGGGTGGTTCTCACTGAAAGCTTCAGAGGTGGGAATGCGATTACTTTAAACTGGGGGGGGGGGGGGGGGGGGGGGGGGGGGTGCAGGGCGGAGGGAACAACTCTACAATACGGTAATACTGCGACATTAAGCTGATTTCAACAATTGAACTTGAAGGGATTCAACTAATGAATTCTAACTGAGTTTGATGAAGACTGCCTTCAAAGTCTAACTTTAATTATCAATATTCATTTCAAAATGGAGTGACTGACGGCGGCGAACGAAGCAAATTAGGAATAGAGTTTGTTTAGAACTTACCGCCAATGACATTGACAAACAAAGCACATGACAAGACACGATGCATTTCAACCACTTGGGTCTTCTTCAGGCAAAAAAATAAATCACATTTAACATGTGGGACAGTACAAACAAAGAACGAAAAACGAGAAAAAGAACGAAAAATGACTCATCCGTTGCTGTCCATGAGGAGGGAAGAATAGCCGGTAGGCGGAAATGACGGGGATTATGGGAGAAGAAAAGGAGGAGGGGGGGGGGGGGGGTTGCGTAGGGGGAGGTGTGTGTGTGTGGTATGATAGGGTTGTGTGTCTAGTTTATTGGGAAGGTGTGATATGTTTGTGATGGTTGTGGTAATGGTGGATTGATAATATGGTAAGGGAAAAAAAAAAGAAAAAAAAAGGGGTGATCATGAGATACAAGGTACAATGGGGACGAAGGAAAAGAAGTGGTCAGTGGGGAAGGGGGGAAAAAATGTGTGTGTGTGTGTGTGTGTGTGTGTGTGTGTGTGTGTGTGTGTGTGTGTGTGTGTGTGTGTGTGTGTGTTGCAGGTTAGTGTGGTGTGGGTGTGTGTGTGATTTTGTGGAATATATAGTGGGTTGTTGTTGCAGTGGTGGACCGGTTGTAATCATGTACTTGGGTTGGGATGCAGGTAATGCGGGGGTGAAGGGAAAGAGCAGGGGGGGGGGCAGTGGGTGGTGGGAGGGGGGAGGAGGAGTACGGGGTAGATCAGAGGGTAGGTAGTTGATTGGTATAGAACATGGGGGTGTGGTGAGGAAAGTGAAAGATGAAGGAGGGGAAAAAAAAAAAAAAAGAAGGTAAAGTGGGGGGGGGGGGGGGGGGGGATTTAAGGGGAAGGATTAAAAACAAAATTAAGATTAAATAGATGGAGGGTGGCTGGAACTACTGTATGAAGTGAGTGAAGGGGATGTGGAGGTGGTGTATGTATGTGTGTGTGTATGTGTGTGTGTTGGTAGGGGATATTGCCAACTGATGTGGAAGTGGTGGGTATGTGTGTTTGATTATTGTTGGATATTGATGCCTTGGGGGTGTAGTGTGCCCAGTTTGGCAATGAGATGGGATTCTTGAGTTGTGCGTTCAAAGCTGTCACTCTGTGACTGCCAGAGTGCCATAACTTTGACATGGTCGATGTTGTGTTGGGTGTGGTTGAAGTGTAGGGCGACGGTTTGGGTCGGTGGTGGCGGATATCAGCCAGGTGTTCAGAGATGCGTGTTTCAAGTGTGCGTGATGTTTCCCCTATGTAGATCTTGCACGCAGATCTTGCCACAGATGGTTGGATGGTTACTTTTGGTGTGTACATAAAGAGGTGTATCGTTGGGTTTCTTGTATGGTTTATATATATAATTGTTGAGATCTAGTGTTATGTCTAAGTAGTTCACTACCTTTTTGTTTGCTTCAATGGTAATCTTTAAGTTGTAGTTTTGGAAGATTTTGCCATAGTTCTTTCTTCTTGTTTTCGATGGTTCTTGGATTGTTGGTTAGTGCAGCAAGGCCATCGTCTCTGTATAGTCCGACTTGTTTTCGAGTTTTTTCTTGATGTTGGACGCATGAATAGTCCGACCAGTTCACATGTTTCTGCACCATCATATGAACCCATGGTTACGTCGAATGTTGAGTTTCTGTTGGTTTTCCTGATCCGGTTTCATTTCGGCTGTGTAGTAATGTTTTTTGGTGTGGAGAATGATGTACACACCAAAAGTAACCATCCACCATCTGTATTAAAGACCATACCCCATGGCATAAACAAGAGACTATCAAACCTGTCATGCAATGAGAGAGTGTTCAACAATGCAGCAGTGGAATACCAGGAGGCACTACAAACAAGTGGATACAATTACAAACTACAATACAACCGGACAACAACACAAATAAAAGCAAGCAAAAATAGGAAAAGAAAATTCATATGGTATAACCCCCATACGACGGGAAAACTCAAAACAAACATAGGGAAAGAATTCTTCAAAATCCTAGCAACTTCATTTCCAAAAGAACACAAACTGTCCAAATATTTAACAAAAACACTGTCAAAACTATCGTACTCATGTATGCCCAACCTCAAAAACTGATTGACGCATCCAACAAAATGAAAATCAAACAGCAAAGAAGGGTGAAGAAAGGAAATCTTGCAATTGCACGAGAAAGGAGCAGTGCCACTAAACAATAAATGTCTCCAAAACAACATTGTATACCGGCTACTGTAACATCAGAAAATGAAAAAGAAACATACATAGGGATCACTGAAAACCACTTCAAAACCAGATATGCAAACCACAAACAGTCATTCATAAAGAAAAATATAAAATCCAAACAGAACTGAGCAAATATATCTGGAAACTTAAAGACGCAAAAACAAGCTACAATATATCCTGGAAAATCATAAAAAGAGCATCACCATACAGCAATGTTTCAAAAAGGTGCAACTATGTTTAACTGAAAAATGGTTAATACTATGCAAACCACACTTAGCAACTTTAAACACCCAAACAGAAATAGTAAACAATGCAGGCATAAATGGAAATCGTTGTTAGTGAACACACCCAAAATAAAACCTGAAAGCCCCAAAAAACACGTGCAGCCAACCCGCACGTGCAAACAACGCAAACGGGAGCCACACGCTATATAACATCGGCGGTGGGCAAACCAAAAACATCCTGATGACAGCGCAACACGCTCGAAACAATTTGTAGAGTCTTAACCTCGAGTTTTAACCTTCCTTTTTAACATCATTGTATATATATATATATATTTATATATATATATATATATATATATATATATATATATATATATATATATATATATATTATACACACACACAACAAACTAATAAATTCAAGGATAAGTACCGAGCACCATTTCAGCAACTTACAGAGCAGCTTGGTGTTGCAATGACTGCAAGAAATATTGAATTATAAACAAAGCTTGCTCTTATGTCTTAGATTGAAGAAATAGGGGAAGATAAGCATGCGCATTCATATCTGCAGTGGTAGATAATTCTGCTAAGCAAACAGTATGTGCTTGAGTGGGGAAAAATAAATAAATGCTTCTCAAAATGAGCCTTCAGCAAGCTTATAGTCTCAAGGGGGAGAACACCTCCAATAGGGAGGGAAACTCACTAACATATAACTCCTGGTCAGATACCGATATTTCGAAACCTGATTGTTGCTCCTCAGTGACCGTGGAAAGTGGTAATTTCACTCCTCTGCCTTTTCGGTTTTAAGAAGAATGCTATCCAGAAAAGGCCGGCGTGCAATATCGCGGCATGTCCGCTGAGTTTTCAAAAACCAACCAAATTATTATTAGAATTATTATAATTATCTACCACTGCAGATATGAATGCTTATCTCCCCCTAGTTCTTCAATCCAAGACATAGAGCAAGCTTTGTAATAATTCAATATTTTTGCAGTCATTGCAACACCAAGCTGCTCTGTAAGTTGCTGGAATGATGCTCGGTTACTTATCTTGGAATTCATTAGTTTATTATATATATAAGATAATTCTGCCTTCTGCCTAACTAACTAACAGTATGCGCTTGAGTGGGTGAATGGGGAATAATAAATGCTTCTCACAATGAGCTTTCAGCAAGCTTATAGTCTCCAAGGGGGAGACAATCTCCAGAGGGGAGGAAACTCACTAACATATAACTCCTGGTCACATAGCGGTATTTCGAAACATACATATATTTACGTAAAAGTCATGTTTAAAATATTTTTGAAAAAGGAAGGAAGAAAAAGTCAGTCAACGCTATAAATGTGTACTTTGATCTCAGCGTTTTAGAGTTGATGATTCCTCACAGCAATACTATGTCTGTCTGTTTGTCTGTTTGTCTGTTTCTCTCTCTCTCTCTCTCTCTCTCTCTCTCTCTCTTCTCTCTCTCTCTCTCTCTCTCTCTCTCTCTCTCTCTCTCTCTCTCTCTCTCTCTCTTCATCGCTCCACTTTACCGACACCTTATTGAAAAGTTCGTCGACTGACCATGTAGGTTACCATCGTGTTTCAGGTGTAACGACAGATGAAGAATTAAATGGCAATTTCGTCGGGAATAATTTATGCAGATCACGCAAGAACTGTTTCCCTTTTATCTCGACTAAAGCGCCAGGTCAGCTTATTGCATTCAACTGTTCTTTAACGCAACATCATGTCACAGATCAACTGTGCGTCAGCAATTGGTATTGGAGCAGTGATGTGTACCAAGAAAGACTGGATTCACTCCAAAGACAAATCACAAAGCTCGTCTTCCCATCTGTACTCTAGCGAAGATGAAAACCAAAAGTCCACAAATGAAGATTATATTTACTCCGAAGGCAAACAACAAACCTAGTCTTCCCATTTGTACCTCTAACGAAGATGAAAACCCAAAAGTCCACCAGTAAAGGCTGGATTCACTCCGAAGACAACAGTCTTCTATCTGTACTCTAAAACAGATGAAAATCCAAAAGTCCACAGTGAAGACTGGATTCACTCAAAGACAAACAACAAAGCTAGTCTTCCCATCTATGCAGATGAAAATCCAAAAGCCGTAAACATGTTTCGTCTAAATTAGCAAGGCAACACTTCTGTTTTAAATGTGCACAAATACCATGCCATGTGATGTGAATGCCTGTTAACAAACTGAACATCACTTCTGATTCACGGGAATTCCTTTTACCGACCCACACACCAATACAAAGCAGCCAGTTATCTGGACATATGTCTGGAACTCACTTCAGGTGGTCTATAAAATATTAATTCAAAATTAACCCAAAGAAATTTCAAGAACCATTACTAAGCTTCTCA
>CM031621.1:44441429-44458373 GCA_018398815.1 Conus ventricosus | reverse complement strand
GCAAATTTTTTGCGAAATTTTTGGGGCCAGGGCCCGGCCTACTGACTCAGAACGGGGTGGGTCCATTTCACTGCGATTTTCAACTTTTTTTTTTTTCCAAACCAAATTTTTTTTCGCTAAAAACTCAGACCGTTTCTGCCTTGCCCCACGACGGGCCCTGAAACCCCCTGCATCGCTCTTGCTCGGGCAGATGCATCTCTGCCTCCCCTTTTGCTCTGGCCTGCCCCCTGCTCGCTCTCTTTTAGCAGCGCACTCTCTGCATCTGCGGGCTTTTGCACCCACCAGCAGTTTCGGCCTCTAGATTACTTTTGACACTGCGAGCTTTTCCCTTTTTCAATTTCCTCTTTCCCCCGTCATCTCCCATCTTCTGCGAGTTTAAAATGAATCTACGCATTCTCCCTGAACCCATTTCCCCCAAAACCATCATTTCCAAGGGGTAAAACTTTTTTCACCATTCTTTTTTGTATGTTTTTAGCACACAAAAACAGTTCCTTTAAAAACCCCGGGAAAAAGTCAGTACACAGTTTATCTACCAAACGTACGAGTACACCAACGATGATGTTCCTAACTAAAAGGGGGCCTTAACAAAAACCACAGTTTTCTGTGAAGTTCAAACTAGAACCCGTTTTTCGTTTTCTGAACGACCTTTATTAAACAACCACCCTACACCAAATCAAAACTCAACTCAAAGAACAAAAGGAAAAATTAAAAAGCTAATTAAAATGCCTTTAGGGGACGCTTCGCCCCAGTACACTTTACTTACTTTGTTCCCTCCTGAAACAATTTGGGCCAGCAATCCGGGCGGCCGCCACTTTGTCCAGGGGGGGGAAATCGTGATGTTTTGCTTAATGCACTAATTTGGAGTATTATTACCCAGGCTTAAACACCAAGGTTATTTTTGGCACTCATACCCCATATCACACCAGCACCCACCAAACATTCACCTCTCTCGGGGAAGGGGATGTCACGCATTCTTTTTCTTTCCTAACAGACAAACAAGAAATCAATTTCATGCACAAAAAAAAAAATCGAACAATCAATCACGAAAATGAATAAAAAACACATTAAAATCAATACTTCCTAACCCCGGGTTTTTAAATAAAATGACTTTTTCCCGGGCCATTTTCACACACACACAACCCGCTTTCACACCAACCACAGTTCTTGAACAATTTCTTCAAGTTTTCTTCAGCACTGCTTGAGGTGACACCCTTGGTTACGGCTCCAGGTTTTCAAGACTGGTCTCGGGTCGTCCGGGGATCTCGCGTAAACCTTCTCGTCTCTTTCCCCCACCTCTGGGTAATGTCATTTTTGTCGTCTTCACCCACCTCGGGGCCCAAAACTTATTTCTTCTCTTCCAGCTTGCTTCAACCCTAAGACTTAGCTGTCTTTTCGATCTCCCATACCCGTTTCCTCGCCCCTTTTTCTCTGCCTGTTTCACTCCTCTCCAATTCTCTCTCTCTCTCCTCTCTCACTCCTCTTCCCCTTCCTTCCCTCTCTCTCTCTCTCTCTCGTGGGTTGTTCTGCTTCACTTGTTCTCCCTCATTTAAAATTTAGGGGGGGGAAAAAAAAAGGGACCCCTTTTTGGCCATGCCTTTGCCAACTGCTTCTAAAACCCCAAGTTACATGCCATACACCACACATTAGAACAATTACAATCTCAACATTTTTTAAAAAATCAAACGTCAGAACACTAAAACATCAAGACTATGTCCTTTTGTAAGAAACATCAGACTACCATGGTGTGAAGGGACTGGTTGGAAAAAAAAAATGTATAACGGAAAAAAAAACAATAAAAAAAAAAAAAAAAAAGGGTTTCGCGGTTTTTTTTTTTCGTTTTCTTAATCCTCAGCAGCTGCTTTTATGTTTTTAAAAAAAGCGTGATTCAAAGATGAGACACTCCCCAAAGGAAACGAAATGTTTACTTTCCCCGGGGCCTTTTTTTCAAGTTTGATTCTCCTTCGTTTCTGTTTCTTTTTTTGTTTGGTTTTTTTTTTGTTGTTTTGTTGCTTTTTTCGGGGCTAAAATTTCATTTAAAATGAGACAAATTGACATTGTTGTGACCAGTTTTAACTCATAACAGACACACGTCATAAACTGCTAGGAAAAAAAAGCTTTTAGATGGAAAAAAAAGGGAATATCTTAGAAAGTACTGGACGACTTTTTCTGCCAGTTTCCCCTTTCCCCCCGCATCACCTGCACCCAACCCAAGTCATGATTAAAAACCGTCCACCACGCAACAACAACCCCTATATATTCCACAAAATCCACACACACCCACACCACACTAACTGCAACCACAACCCACACACCCCCACACACACACACACACACACACACACACACACACACACACACACACACACCACACACACTTTTTCCCCCCTTCCCCCTACCACTTCTTTTCCTTTTCCCCATTGTACCTTTTTATCTCATAAACCCCCCTCGACTACGGAAAATGCGGGAGTATGTACATTGGTTGTTGTTTTGGTGTGTGTGTGTGTGTGTGTGTGGTGTGTTGTGTGTGTGGTGTGTGTGGGGTTTCCCAATTATACCACCATCTCATTACTTTATTCCACCACTCATAAGATATCCTATTAACCTTTTTTTTTTTTGGACATATTGTGTATTTTCATATAGTGTGTGTTTTGGGATGTGCTTGTGTACATGCCTAGTACATGGGGTGCAGGCATGTTTTATACATGCTCGTGTGTGTGTAGACGGTATTATTTCATGACTTACAACCTTCCCCATCAATTGAGCATTGATCTGCTCTCCCCCCCCCCCCCCAAAATTTTTTTTTTTAAAAACCAGCTGCATTACAGCCAATGCTATCATATTTACTATTTCACTTATGGCAATAACAACATCCTATGCACTGTTGTCCCATTTAAGACATTGCTTTTACCTTTATTCACATCCCCTTCCTTTTTTTTCTTTTTTTTTTTTTTTCCCAAAAAAGGCATACTACAAATCAAGCCCAACTTTATTTCATTTATGACAACCCCACCCCCTAAACTTAATCTCATCACAGCATCAACCCCATCATCACTGATCTTTTTCCTTTACCCCCCCACTGGCAAAAATCACATTACTAATGCCCCTCTCCTCCCTTTTTTTACAAAAAACCACATCCTACCCACTGTGACCATACTACACCTTGACCACATCACATCCCCCCATCTTTAACACCTGCCCCATTCCCCACCGGCACTTTACACCATGCCACAACCCACCCACTTAACAACTTTATCACACCACATACCTCCAATGAAACATACCACACCCACCGGGCACTTTACACCATGCCACAAAAAACATCCCCTTAACAACAATTATCACACCCACATCCCCTCCAAAAAACATGACCATCCCCACTATCGTTTCCCCCCAACCCCCTCCACTCCCCTTTTTCCAAACCCGCAAAATATACCAAGCCACCTTTTTATTCCACACCTCTGACATCATCCTACAAAACCTTGATCTCACCCTGCCAGTGACAACACCCCCCAGGTCACTGAATTTTCCTATTCCCCCCCCCTTGCACCATTGCACCTCACCACGCATTTTTTCCCCCTTGATAACAAGGGCACCCCCCTGCGGGGACTACTTATTTTAAAATTTTAAACCCTTTTCATCACTGAAGAACTCCCATCCGTGACACCTTCAAACGCACTATAAGGGAAAAGAAGAACCAAAAACGACAAAGGAAGGGGGACAGCAGCCCCAACGTAAAAGGATCCCTTGGAATAAACTAAAAAATTTTTCCCAAGGGGACAAATAGGGGATACTTTTGCAGCACCCAAATTTAACAAGAGGGGTGCATACTACCGGGTCCCGACAACCAATAACATTTTGGGCTGAAAAAGGCCCCCTGACCTCAAAACCAGGTCCCTATACTCCACACCGTAAAAACAATGCGTGCAGCCCCAAAGCAGCGGAGCATTCCCCCCTAGCCCAAAGTGGAACCCGGCCCGCCAACTCCCAATAGTGCAAAAAACCAAAATGACCACTGGAGGGGCTTTACCATACGAAAACCCGCAGTACCTCCGGATTCCACCGAAGTAAACGAAGAAAAACCACCATTTTGATACTGAAACTGGCACTCCAAATGTGACATAACAATCTCGCAATACCACCCTGGGGTCCCCTTTTAAATTTTTCCATCAGCCCCAAGACATGGGAAAAGTCCCAACAACCCAAAAAACAATCCTGGCCTCCAACACCCGATGAGGCAAAACTTTTTGAAACCCCTGAGAGCCCCCACCATACAGAACTCTGCCGTACCTCCACCATTCTTCCAAGGAACGGGGAAATCTCTCCTACACTACCATTGATTTCATATTTTCACATCTACGGCTGATTGATGATAATAATATTTTTTTTAAATGGTGTAGTTGGGGTGTGAAAGAGTAAAGTTGGTAAATATGTTGGGGAAAACCTCCACAGTTTTGTCTCACTATGATCACATATCTTAACTCACCCAAACAATGTTTTTTATTTGTCCCCCCCTCCCCCACCCTTGTGTTTGGGGGTGTGTGTGGTGGGGGGTGTGGTGTTGTGTGTGTGGTGTGTGTGTGTGTGGTGTTGGTGGTGGTGTGTGGGTTTTGGGGGGTGTGGCAAAACTGATACCCGTTTTTTCATTTATCCCTGTACTTCCTCAAAAAACATCAGCAAATTTTAGCCAACACATTATTTCACCTGTTTTTCAAAGAACTCATCCACAGCATTTTTCACCTTTTTTAAACAACACCATTTATATGAACCTCCCACCCCCACCCCCCACCCCAAGTGGATGAAGAGATATGAGCCTCCCCTTTTTCTTGCCCCCTTCCCCCCCCCCCCCCCCCACAAACCATTTCCCCCTCCCCCCCCATTCCCCCACCTTTTTTTTTTTCTTTTTTTTCCCCACCCCCCCCCTTTTCCCCCCCCCCCCCCGGCAAACCCTTTCCACCCTTTATCTTCCACCCCTTTCCCTCCCCAACTTCCCACACACTTTACAACACCCACGCTAACTACCACACCCTTTTCACACCCAACGAAATTTTATTTTTATTCACCTAAAACCTTTTTCTTTTTTTTTTTTTTTTTTCCTATTTCCCCCCCCCCCCCCCCCCCCTTTCCCCCCTTACCATTAATACAAACCCCCATTACCCAAAAACCCTCCAAAGATATCACACCATCCCAAAAAAACTAGACACACAACCCAAACAATCCCCACACACACCCCCCCCCCCCCCTACACAAACCCCCCCCCCCCTTTTCCTCTCCCATAAACCCCCCTGTCATTTCCGCCTACCGGCTATTCTCCCCACCACAGGACAACAGATAGTCATTTTTTGTTCTTTTTTTCTTTTCGTTTTTTTGTTTTTTTACTTCCCAAATGTTATATGTGAATTTTTTTTTCGCCTGAAGAAGACCCCGTGGGGTTTAAATCACGGGGCTTGTCAGTGCTTTGTTTGCAATTCATTGGGGGTAAGAAACAAACTCTATTTTCTAAATTTTTTCTTCGTTTTTGCCGCCCTCAGTCCACCCATTTTGAAAATTTGAAGGTTGTTCATTTGGGCCGGGTCACCCCAAAATGTTTTTTTTTAACGTTATAGCCGTTATTAATGGCCAAAACACCCATACGGTTTTTCCTTCTTTTTGTAAATTTTTAGAAAGTAAATGGGCCATCCTTTTTTGAAAATTTAAGTTAATTCATTATGGGGGCATGGATCATGTCCGATGTTTTAGTTTACCGTTATAGCCGTTTTAATGGCTATACAGCAAAACGCTTTTTATTTTTATGGGAATTCTTTGAAAATACTTGGTGATCTTTTTGAAAATTTGTAGGTATTTTCTTTTTGGGTCCGATCATCCGATTGTATTTTAACTGTTAAGCCGTTACTAACGGCTATAACGCTCAAACGGTTTTTTTTTCTTAAGGGAAAACTTTCAAAATATTGCCGATCTTTCTGAAAATTTCAAAATAATTTTTAATTTGGGCACGGGTCAACTAAAATTTTTTTTTTATCGTTATATCTGTTACGAGGGGGTATTTCGGGGCCCTAACGGGTTTTCTATTGTTTTTAAATTGAATATCTTATAAACTACTTGGCTGATCTTTTTGAAAATTTGTAGAGGTATGTTTATTATGGTCAAGGTCATACACAATATTTCTTTTACTGTTATAGCCATTACTAACGGCTATAACGGTTTTTCTTCTTAGAATATCTTATAAATTTTGGACGACATAAACAAGAGACCAATAAATACGTATAGACGATGACGTATGACACGATAAACGTCAAAGGAGGATTACTAGGTGTTCCAACATGACAGTCCTGATGAAGTCAAGTAAAGACGAAAATTTGGCAGAGAACTGGTGTTTTTTTGTTGTGATCAAGTGTAATATATAGAATATCTTACAAAGTACTTGGCCGATCTTTCTGAAAATTTCAATCTTTCATTATGGGTCATGGATCATACCTGATGTTTATTTTTACCGTTATATCCTTTACTAATGGCTATAAAGGTCTAAAACGGTTTTTTTTTTATTTTTTATGGAATATATTAGAAAGTACTTGGCTGATCTTTCTGAAAATTTGTAGGTATGTTCATTATGGGTCTCGGATCATGCCTGATATTTTTTTTCACCGATATAGGCGTTACTAAGGGCTATAACGGCCCATAACAGTTTCGCTTCTTTATGGAATATCTTAGAAAGTACTAGGTCGATCTTTCTGAAAATTTGAAGGTGTGTTCTTTAGGGGTCCCGGATCCTGCCCGATTGTTATTTTAACTGTTATAGCCGTTACTAACGGCTATAGTAACGGCTATAACGGCCCATAACGGTTTTTCTTCTTTATGGAATATCTTACAAAGTACTTGGCCGATCTTTCTGAAAATTTCAAGGTATGTTCATTATGGGTCACGGATCATGTCCGAGATTTTATTTTATCGTTATATCTGTTACTAGGGCTATAGCGGCCCATAACGGGTTTTTCTTCTTTTTTTTTAAATTGAATATCTTATAAAGTACTTGGCTGATCTTTTTGAAAATTTGTAAGTATGTTTATTATGGTCAAGGGTCATACACAATATTTCTTTTACTTTATAGTCGTTACTAACGGCTATAACGGCCCATAACGGTTTTTCTTCTTTATAGAATATCTTATAAATCTTGACGACATAAACAAGAGACCAATAAATACGTATAGACGATGACGTATGACACGATAAACGTCAAAGGAGGATTACTAGGTGTTCCAACGTGACAGTCCTGATGAAGTCAAATAAAGACGAAAATTTGGCAGAGAACTGGTGTTTGGCGTCATATACTGTACCATGTCAGACCATAGCATTCAACGGCAGTTAGCCAGCTCTGTCAGGCCGAATTTTATCCATGGCCAATGCAGTCATAAGACAGTCACGTGACGTCACCCCACTTCCGCCTCCGGAAGAAGCCGGTGTCAACTTCTTCTACCTCATTCACCTTCGGCCTGCCGTCAAAGCAAGATAAGTCTTGTGCTCTGTCTCGCCTACACTTGCCTTTGTGTTAAGATTGCTGGTGTCTTTGTTTCTATACTTGATTCATTGTGCCTTGCACTAAACCCCGAGTAATCTTGCCGCGTGAGGCTCTTGGTGGAGTGTAATTACTGAAAATTTACCACTGTTACCGACACTCTCGCGACTTAGCGTTCACGATCGTCGGTTCGTTCGATCGTCGCCACACTTGTGCGTGTTTTCTCATCGCCACGTGGTTCACTTCTCACAAATTGTTTTCGGATTGCCCTCTACCTCGTCTCGGGTTATACGGTCGCATCCTACTGTCCCATTCCTCCTCCTTGGTCGGGCTACACGCTCCTGGTTATCCCGCGATTTACTCGCCGGTCGTCCTTTGTTATTCCGCGACCTCCTCGCCGGTCGTCGGCGGCCATCTTTCTTTTCTCGCAGGTCGTGTTTCCCCACCATATTCCTAGCCTCGGGTTCATCACCCATTTGACGCAAGACTCCTCATTAAGGTTTAGTGCGCAAGAAAGACCATTACTACCCATACACACGAGAAGCGTTGGGGTTCTGTAAGTTTGCGTGATATTTCACGATTGGTGGCGTGTACGGGAAACTTCGAAGATTTCGGTCGATCTGCCTCGATGACTTGCACGACACCACACGGCGATCGACCACCTTGGTCTCCTCTTTGCGGTCGTTGTGTTCCGCACGGGTGATCGACCACCTTGTCTCCTCATGCGGTTCGTGTGTTCCGGGTTGTGCACTGCCACCTGTGCCCAACATGGTGAAGGACACCGTCCGGTCGGCCACTTCCACAAACAGCTCGGAGTTCACTCAGTTACCCCGTCGAACCGGCGGGTCGATTCCGTCTCCGATCAATCCCCCCCCGTTCACATGTGATGAACGTACGGTTTCGGGTAGATAGAGAACAGACTGCTCCGAGGAGGGGGGCGGCGTGACCTTTCCACTTCTACCGACCGACGTAGCCGCACGATCGCGGCGTCTGCGTCCCGAAGGCGGATGGGGCAAGCGGCCACCATTGCAAAATGCCTTTCATTTGAACCTGCGCATGGAAAGAAAGGTCAAATCTCCAAGAAGTCTAAGGGCAAGGCGCCCCTCAAGGGGCCCTCCCGAGCAAAGAATAGCCGAACGGAATTCGCCCCTCCACCCCCTCCTCTCGCATCGGCCAGCTTGCCCACCTTCGCCTCCGGATGCGTTCGGAGACCTCTCTCTATCATTGCTGAGGTGTCGCGCGACCCTCGGCTCCAGGGGAATCATAGCCGTCTGCGAACCAGCACGTGTGACGGGTCAGGAAGGAATCATCCTCCTCACCGCCTTGGTGAGTCACAGGTCCTTTATTTTATATTTTTTTTACTTGTTTCCCCCCCCGAAATCCACACGTGTACTCACAGCGCTTTGCCCCACCAGGCACAGGTGCCAAGCAACACCTGAGGCCAGAGGAGCACTTAGGACTCCGATGGCAGTGTTATGGGTCTCCCTGACGGCACGACCACGTGGTGTATCCATAATTCTGGGCGTGCGGTCACATCGCGCCGTCATCGTTGTCGTTGTACACGCACAAGGAAAGTCGACGCCCACCGCCCGATCGACCATCACCTTCACCCCTAGGGGTAATCGTGACGTTGGGGAGATCCTACCTTTTTCGTTTCGCCGTTTGTGGCAAAAACGTCCCCATGGTCCCGCGTCCTCCTGGTTGGGTGGGGGGTGGGGGGGGGGGGGGGGGGGGTGGGGGGGGGGAGAGGATCTAACCCCCACCGGACCGCGGGTAACCTGAACTTATCCTCCCAGTTGGGGTGGGGGGGGCCTCCAGGTGGGGGGGGGGGGGGGGTGGGGGGGGGGGGGTGGGTGGGTGTGTGGGGGGGGGGGGGGGGGGGGGGGGGGTGGGGGGGGTGGGGGTGGGGGGGGGGGGTGGGGGTGGGGGGGGGGGGGGGGGGGGGGGGGGTGGGGGGGGGGGGGGGGGTGGGGGGGGGGGGGGTGGGGGGGGACCACGGGAACCGCATCCTGACCAAGTCGCGCAATTCGCAGGTTGGAGGCCTCGGATTCCGTCATCCTCCTCCGTACTAGACCCGGCCCTCACAGGCCCGCCCACCAAGGACGTGCAAGGTGCAGTGCACGGACCCAGTGCGGGGATGTACAGGCCAACTGCCTCTCGTTATACCACGACAATGGTGGCTCAGGTTAATACCCTTGTCCCCGTGGTAACATCGGCCGACACCTCAAGGGCCTGGCCACAGGCCTGTTTACCCCCTGGGGAACCCTAGCTCTAAGCCCCCTAGAGAAGACCAGTGCCTAAAACTCCAACATCAAGCGTGAACACCTGAAGTGGTCGCATGTGCAAACCGGCCAGACTTTGCCTGGGTCGACCTTGGTCTCCCCTCCTCGGCGCTGCGATCGTCAGTAGGCCCGTCCGGCCCGATCCTAGAGCCAACCTGTGGATAAACACCGCAAGTAACCCCTGATGGACCCCTGACGAGGGGTGCTACGAACCCCACCTTCCAGGACCATTACTTCCCTAGGCGACGATGAGGAGAGCTAGCCTTCCAACCTCATTGTATTGATGTCCGCACGTTGGAACGGTGGCGCCCAGACCTCGTTATGAGGAGGCCGCACCCGCCGATGAAGTTCGCTCCCACTCTCCACTTCGCCAGGCCCCCCCTGGCCCATCAGGTCCAAACCAAGGATCGACGCCCCCCCACTTACACTCACCACAAACTGGGAAGTGCCCGGCAACGTCCGCGCAGGGGTGCGCAAGCCGACCCCCTCCAGACAGGACCCCTCTCGGCACCAAATGCAGCCCAAGACGGTACCCTCCTCGGGGACCGCAAGAACCCCTCGGTCCTCCTCCCTGATCACCAACAACCGCCGGTGACGCAGGGAGATGGCAATTCACAATCAACTTTTGGTTAGTTCCCACAACCTGCCCCCCCCCCCCCCCCCCCCCCCCCCCCCCCCCCCCCACGTCCGGGCACCATCTCTCTTAAGAATTTAAAGGAATTGACCGAACAGCAGATGGGGCATCCTCCACACCACGGCGGGACATACCTACTGTAGGTCATGCTCCTGACAGCAACTGGAGGCTCTAATGCCTGAGGCTGATGGTGCCGGCCCCTGGGCCTTCGGACCTGGACGCCTCCGAGGCTGTACCCTGAGAAAGATTCTCGCTTTGTTATAGCGACGCCATTTATGCGACACCTGGTCAACAGGATATCTCATCAAACTTCGGCTAGTTGCGGACAAGCGCAGCTTATAGCCACTTCAAAACTGTTGTGTTGTGGCCAGAGATGCGCCTTGCAGGCATGGACCTCTCTCCTCCCCCTGCCGCTTAATGCAGCCCTGCGATGTGTCCCGGCCAGGACCAGTCGCTGTTCGGCGAATACTCCCGACTGACGTTATAACACAAAGCAGTCGAGGAAACGCAAATCAGAGGCGGCATCCGTGTGCGCCCAGGCCACGGCCTCGCCTGCTAGACCCCCCCATTCGGTCCTTCCCCATGCCCGAAACCCCTAACACAGGACAAATCGCCTTCTCTCCCACACCGCACGGCCCGCCAAGCGCCCTAATCTTTCCCCTCAGTCCAAAACCGCCAATCACAGCTGCAAAATTTTCGGTTATTAGCCAACAGTCACGCCCCCGGAGCAGACAGGGTCCACAACCCGAGGGAGACTTAGATCGGGTATCACCCCCCCACGCCCGTTCGCCCTCTCCCCAGCCCCCTCCGCGCCCCCCCCCCCCCCCCCCCTGGCGGGCAGCCTCTTCCCGGCACGCCCACCGGTGGAGACGAAAGGGCCTCAGCCCCGGGTATGGCGGTGCTATGGGAGGGGTATCGACTTCCTTGGATCCACGAAGCGACCCCCCACATGCACTCTCCCCTCCACCTACACCCCAACCCACCCCCCTCTCAGCAGAGGCCTCCACGTGGAATGGTCCAAGAGCTCCTCCAAAAAGGGGCCATCCACAGAGGTGTCCCACCCCAACCCCGGCTTCAACTCTCACCTATTCAATGATCCCAAAACCCTCATGAGGAATGGAGGCCCATCCTAGAGCCTATCACCCCCTTCAACAAGTTCCTCAGGCCCATCACATTCAAGATGTGACAAACCACCCCCCCCCAGATCCGGGAAACTCAATCCATCAACTCGACTGGGCCACAACCATATACCAGAAAGACGCGAACTTTTCAGATCCCAGAACACACAACCCATCACTAACCGCCCCACAGTCATTCCTACGGTTCGTTCTGGCAGGGCTAGTGTTCCAGTACAGGGCCCTATATATACGGCCCCACCAGGCGACCCTTCCTCATCACTGTACGCGCCCTTCCGGAACAGATTCTAGGTTTCAATATTGAATTACTAAACATGTTAGGATTTATATTTGTGATTATTATGTGTTTCTGTAATTCTATTTATTTTTCCAGATCATGCTAAATTCGACAGATGAAACGTTATGGCAATGCATATGTATATATGTGCGCATGTTGTTATATTTGAATTGTAAAGCAATCATATTTAATCATTATCATTCATTACTATTGTTACTAGTTATTATTATTGCTTAGGAAAGGCTTGTACGACAAGGTGGATGTTTTTTTAAATAATAATGGGAGATGGAGGGTGGCTTTTTGTTTGAAATGTTTCTTTTTTCATTTGAGGGCAAGAACAAACAACCTGCCATTGTGCTTAGTCTTTCCCTCATACCTACAAATTTCGGTTCGTTCGTTCGTTCGTTTCGTTTCACGAAGGTTGTCAATGAGATAGGCATCCCTAGCCAGGCAGGCGGAATTCCGCCTCACTAGTCAACTCTTACGACTGGCTCTCTTGGCCCCCTTCCCGTGCCCAGTGCCCAAGCCCACACCCCCCCCTCCCCTGACTCATTGCTCCACACTGGGGGTTTGTCACAAACCCCAAAAAGTGGCGAACTCAACTCCCCACCAGAGGTTCGCCTTCCTGGTAATGAGTTTCGATACTATCTCGATGATAGTCTCCCCGACCCCGAGAGGTCCACCGCAAACTGGACCTCAATCTCCCGATCCTATCACAGGCACCCCCTCACACCTTCGCCAAAACCTTGACCACCCCATAGGAATGATGTAGTCCCTGTCTTCCCCTCAATCCCCTGGGGCGAAGTCCCCAAACGCAGACTTACAGAGGGAGTTCCGCCGACGTTGGACGCAGACCTCCGACCCGCTGGTACCAGGACCATTCTCCCCTCGGACAATGTTTAATTTCGTCGATATGAGGATGGCTCAATCCAGGCAACTCTCTTCAACCGGGTGTCCCCATCAGCCTCCCAACCCAAAACCAATGGAACTGTACCAGACGCCTCCTACATGGGCTGGTGGGCACACTTGGAGGACGGTCAAGCCTCAGGTGAGTGGGAACTCACAAACAGCCCACCACCAAATCAACAACTGTGGAGCAGGAAGCTGGTCAGTCAAGCGCTCTTCATCCACATCCAGCACAAGGTCACGCACCGACTTGTTCTCCTTACTCACGGACAAGCACCTTCGTGTCGCTTGTTATGTCAACAACTGGGGGGGGGGGGGGGCACGCACCATCATGCACTCCCTCAGAACATATGCCCTCCTTCGCATGGTGTCACGCCGGGGGATCACCCTCCTCGCTAGACACATAGCACTGCTGCAGAACACCAACAATCCTTGCGATTCCCCTCATCCGGTCGAAGTCAACTTCCATACGAGTGGACCCCACACAGACTAACCCTGTCGAGTGGTGTGTGGGAACAATGGTTGTGCCTACATGTAACGTACCTTTATGTGCCACCAGGTTCAACCATCGCCAGAGCCCCTGGACGTCTCCCCCCGTTTCCGACCCCACAGGCGTATGCAGTCGATGCGCTTCCTCCCTTCCCCTGGACGGGCCGACTGCGTACGCATATTTCCGCCCCTTTTCCCCATCCACACAAGGTGATCTGGAAAGCGAGGCTGGTAAGAAACCCAGCTGATCCTCATAAACCCCGTGGTGTCCGACCCAGTCATTGTTCCCAGCACCTCAATAGTCCCTCACTCACGTTTCCACCTCTATGGCACAGCCCCTCAGTGGGACTTGTTGAGACAACCCCTATCGTGTCTTTCCTCACTCAAATCCCAAGAATCTTCTCCAACAATGCGTGGCTGCTATGGGCCAGCCCGAACTTGCGAACATCTTCAACCCCTCCCCCACTCAGACAGGTCACCCAGCCGTCCTAGACCACACTAGCCGGGCAGGGGCCTCTCAGGAACTGAGGGACTTAGCCTCGTCATCTCGCAGATCAGGCACCCCGAGTCCCTCTACAAATAACCGGTGGGAGAATGGGTAGCCCGGTTCTAGAAAACAGACGGTTACCTTTCCCCAGGACTGCCCCTCCTAACCTCCAGAGAGGGCCAATTTCCCTCTCCCACCATCTTCTCCCTTAAGCTTCAGCTATCTCCAATCGGTGCTACAGATCGGCTATCTGTTACCACCATTCGCCAACTGGGCTTCCGTCATTGACAATGACTTCCTCACAGAGAGGTCCACTATGAGGAGGAATTGCTCTATGTGAAGCCCAGTCCCCCTAGGCGCATCCCCCTTTGGGACCTTTACATCGTCCTCGACCCCTCATAAACCCCCCTTTCTTTTGTAACACCTTACATATCTATTCCCATTGACCTTCCTCTCTGTAAAGACAACCTTCTCCTTCGCCCTGGCCTCGTGGCCAGAAGACGAAGTGAGATCCACGCCCGTCATGGTGATACCAGAGAGATATCGCCTTCCCCAGGGAACGGCTTCTTGTTTCCCTCAAGTTTCCTTCCAGAGTTCTATAGCTAAGAATCAGGAACTGGGCACCCCGCCCTCTCCCTCGCCACGTCATCCTCTACGCCTTTACGGATAAACTTGGGAAAGGTGATTAGGAGAAACATGAGCACATTAAACCATTGCCCTGCTAGGTGACTCCAGAAACTACTGGGATCGGCACAACGCCCCCAGGCGCGTCACCTCCCAGAAGGCGGACTCCTATCTCAACTCAACCCCAACAATACTAGAGCATCCTCGGCGTGGAATCTATCTCTAGTTGGCTCACCAAGGACGTTGAAGATCTGCCTACCTCAGGCGACACCCGTGATCATCCCCTGCCCACTCACCCCCAGGGCCCACGTATGTCAGAGCACTGGGCCACATTCCACGACGGGCGCTCCATTACACATGTCACCCGTGCAGCCATACTTCCCCTGGAGGCATGCCTACTAGGCGTTCGAAAAATCCCATCATTAACTTCTACTTGAGGATATCCGCATGACCCAGCTTAACGGTTCCTAAAGGGATCTCCTTTGAGGCGGCCAATGCAGCATAAACGGCCCAACCCAAGAACCAACTAGGGCCTACGTCGCCCTCCACCGATTCCATTAAATTCTGCTATGGGCCTGACATGGTAACAGTAAATGACTCAAAATGGGGATTGTGTTAAACTCCCAGTTTTGGCTCATATAAACTCAAGAGGCATAAACAACGCGAACGAACAAACTGTATTGAAATTTAAATGTAATAATGGCTACCGAATCCTTTGACCTGGAAATAGAAAAGTGATAAACAGCAAATCGAACAAACCGCAAAAGTGTCCTATCCAAGTATCATACAGGAAGAAAATAATTCACATGACTTGACTCATGACCCTGTGTTAAACAGCCGAAATGATCAGAAATCTGGTGTGACCACCTCGAGCAAGATCACAGCTTTGTCACAGCTGTCGAACAATCGAAGTCGCACCAGAGTGTTGGACCTGCCACATGGGGGAATTTGCCACCACACCTGGCCCCACAGCGACAGTCAGCTTAATCAACTGTCCTGGGTCAGGGGTTGATCTTGGTTCAACTGCCTCAGAAGGGCATCCCAAGAAGATGCAGCTAATATTAAAGGTCGGGAGAACGGGCTGGTGTGAGGCGCAGCCCGATTAGATTGTTGTTCTGCCTCAGGAAGTTCTGCGTAGCACGGTCAGTTGTTGCGGCCTTTCGTTGTCCCTGCTGAAACAGTGTACTGTAGGATGAGCCGCTGGAGATGCTGTGCATGAAGTGGCCTCAGAACTTGTATCGAATGAGTACAGAAACAGCAGAGTGTGACCCCTCCTTACCACGTCCAGGACCCACAAATCGGGAAGATGACTGTGCCAATACGGCGAATTATCCGATATCCCCCCCGAACATGGTGCCTTTCCAATTCACCACGCCCAAGGGTCCCTTTCGGTGAAGTTGGCACATCCGTGAAGGTTCCCCCCCCGCTCTTCACCCCAGATCCGGATGGCGGCCATCGCCTGGGTCGAACTCAAAACGCTTACCAGTCACTGAAGAGGTCTCGGCCCCAGTCCCGATGGCGCCAATGCACAGGGATCTGTTGCCCACCGCAGACTGTTTCCTGAGCGCTGCTGGAGTGTCAGGATAGGTCGTCAGGGCTGGACGCCTTGCAATGGAGACCAACTGTATCAGATCGGCGACGCACTTGTTCCTGAAGCGATTGGCCTGCCATGGTTTGCCTACGTGAACCTGTCAGTGTAATGCAAGCGGTTTGTAAATGCTTCCCTCAGATGCTGACGAAGAAAATGGCGTCCTTGGGCTGCTGTGTGACCACGGTCCTGGCCGCTCCCGTCTGTCCTCAGTGGTTCTATCTTGCTTGAAAGCGGCCAGAAGGCGATAGACGGTGGAAATGGTGGACTCCGAATGCGAGAGCTACCCTGCCTATTTGGAACCCACCGGCCTGCAGTTGCCCCCTTGCAATGCTCCGATCTTGACGAGAAATTCCTCGTGCATTAATTTTGGCGCCACTTGAAGGGATGCTTTGAACTTTTGGAGGGTTTGGAAATATTATAGCCCCGCAATGGGGGCCACATTGAGTTGCAATTCACATTGATGCTACGTGGAGCGTAGGTAGAGCCGACATGGCAAATGCACTCCTCGTGGCCAAAACCGCTGACCCGGCAACCCATATCACCCACTGTTACGAGGTTCTCAACGCGGCCAAGGACACACACGCCACTGCTAATTTTATCGATTGCACGTGCCAACGACATTGCTTACGTCCGTGTTCACAATGTGAACAATCGAGCACCTATCACAATTTTTTTTCCGCGATTTGATTAAGCCTCTGAGTATACTTAACCATGTCAGACTCTAATGCCCTCCCTACCTTCCCCCTCAAGCGCAAAGTTTCTCGGGGTAACCTTGCACACAAGGCCTCGCTGAATGAGGTAGAAGAAGTTGACACCGGCTTCTTCCGGAGCGGAAGAGGGGGTGGACGTTCACGTGACTGTCTATATGACTGCATGTGTCCACGGGATAAAATTCGGCCAGACAGCTGGCAACAGCCGTTGAATGCTATCGACTGACATGGTCAGTAAAATTAGCCAAACAGGGTAAGAATAACACAAACTCCCCATATAGTTGTTGTGTATCAGTGTATT